>CM055274.1:88888117-89390427 GCA_029237695.1 Conchocele bisecta
GTACTTTACTTTTACAAATGGATTATTGATTTTCTTCATTACTAAATAGGGAACAAATGATAAAAAAGTATAACAAATTTAAACAGTCACTTATTTGAGCTGCAAAAAGCAAACAATGTTTGCTTTTTGTAGCTCAAAGAAGTGAATTTTTCAACTTTATGACATTATTTTCACTACTCAATTTGAAAATAAATGCATATTTTCACATTGCTGTGTGTATTTTATACTCCCACTTTTGATAATCAATGCATATTCAGCTAAAATAATTGCGTAAAATACGCCAATACACACCTTATCTGGAGCCCTGTGCAATTGCAGAGGTAGAGAAAATTATCTTCCATCTTTGTATATTTAGTGTATCGTACATGTCAATAGTGTCAACCACACTGGGCATTGACTTGAAACTTGTGTATAACCATCCATATTTATCGTAACCACCCTAAATATTAGGTCACCATTTATTCCGGGAAACTCACATAAATATACGGTTTACCACAACAACAAATGTCCCTGGGTGCCCGGATTAGCTCCGTAGGTAGAGCGTCGGACTGCGGATCAGGAGACCCCTGGTTCGATTCCCACCTCGACCCGCTCCGACCCAAGGCCTTGTCAAGGAATTGATTACTACAATCAACTATTAAAGTGGCATCTATTTCAGATTTCACAATGTTTATGTGACGTTATGAATATTAAACATAAGCATTGTGAAATATGAAATGGATGCTACTTAGCTGATTGCAGTAACAAATTCCTTAGCCCTTATATCAAGGTCACATGGTTAAAACAACAACAACAACCAGTACTGAAACTTCCAGATGCCCTCCGATTCAAAGTATGTTTTCTTTTATTTTGTCCTTATTATGTTACGGATTTTGATGAAATATGGCGCATCAAACGCGTCTTGTTAAACTGCATTTGGTGGTCTCGGTACTTTGGCCCAAACTTCTGTCGTTTTTGCGAAGAATCAATTTCCGTGTGACACAGAAATTGATTCTTCGCAAAAACAACATAAGTATGTGCCGAACTGCCGGGACCACCAAATGCAGCTCATGAAGACGCATTTGCTGCGCCATATTTCACCAAAATCCGTTGCCGATTAAGGAAAATATAAAATAATACTTACTTTGGAGTGGGCACGCTTTCAACCATTGTTGTTGTTGTTGTAACCACGTGATCTTGCACATGGGCCGATATGTTGAGACAGTGGGTTCGTGGTTTATTAGGTATCATTCAACAGTTTCACAGGGTTCAAGCTAGCTAGTTTTCACTAAAAATTGGAGAAAATATACCATTTTTTTCCAAAATCTTTGTTTTATATAGTGAAAAACTTCTCCCTCAACTCAAAATAGGGAGAAGTCAGACAATTTAGGGAGAGAATTTTGCCCACTTCGCCCTGTAAACTGAACCCTGGTTTCAGTTAAGTTTTTGTGTACTATTATCATGATTATCTCTGGCGGCCATGTTTGCTCATGTGATCACTTTGATATTTTCTACACACTGCACATTTTTTCTCTGTCTTTATTGCGTAATCCACAGGCGAGAGAGACTATGATGAGACCTTGTTCCACAACAACGTAGAGCGGATATTTATTGATGACCACAACACCCCCACTGTCCGGTTAGTACGCGACATAGTTGCGGGCACTAAGTTGTTCATATCCTCATCATTTCACGAACATTGCAAAGTATACTTTTCTAGCAAAGTATACTATGAGGGAAAATTTTTAAATTTTAAGATAAATTTATTAATTTTTATTATACTGAATTTATTACATTATCACAGCCATTTTGGCTGTGATAATGTAATAAAATCAGGATAATAATTCTGCATACTTATAATCGTCAAATATATGCAGTGGTTAGTTCTATATGAAATAATGCATTTTGGTGAAAATAAATGATTACTCCCTCAAAGTATACTTTGCTAGATAATTATACTTTGCAATTTTGATGAATAGAGCTGTCACAACCTTGTTAAGTTTGTGAGGGATGGGCCGTGGACTAGAGGATATTGTATTGGACTCCAATACCGAAGGTTGTGAGTTCAATTCTCACCCTAGGCGTGAAAAATACATACATATTATTTCCATCCCACTGGTCTGTCGGATGAGACTTTAAACTGTGGTCCCGTCTCTATATGATGTTTGCTGTTGCTGGGATGTTAAACCCATTCACTCTGACTTTATTATGTTTGTGACCAGTGTCACTGCAGATCAATCTATGCAGTGATCCAAATATGGTGCGTATTGGCGTATTTTACGCAATTCATTTAGCTGAATACGCATTGATTATCAAATGTGTGAGTACAAAATACACACAGCAGTGTGAAAATACGCATTTGTTTTCAAATTGAGTAGTGAAAATACTGTCATAAAGTTGAAAATTCACATAGTTACAGATGGCCCGAGATTGTTTTGAAGATATATCAAAACAACCTTGGGCCATCTGTAACGGTGACATGACAAGCATATTTCTGTAGATACACACAAAATACCGGTACACAAAGTGACCACTATAACTAAACAAGGGCATCGTTATCACTAAGCTGTTCCCCTCGCTGGCAGCCTTGATAATAAAACAAGATATTGAATAAACGAACAGAACTTCTAACGCATTTGCCTTTAAATACAAACAAGGCCTCAGTGACCTTGGGCGGTTGGACGTGGGTCATATGCAAAACGAAGCACCATCCATAGACACACATTGTGGCCAAATATTATCAAAATTAGTGAAGCGGTTCGTAAGTTATTGAAGAATGAAAGGTGTTACTAATGTACGCACACACGCACATACGCACACACGCACACACGCACACACGCACACACGCACACACGCACACACGCACACACACACACACACACACACACACACACGCACACACGCACACACGCACGCACACGCACACACGCACACACGCACACACACGCACACACGCACACACACACACACGCACACACGCACACACGCACACACGCACACACGCACGTACGCACGTACATGGACTAACGCTACATCCCCTCTTGCCTATCAGAGAGGATAATAATTCCAGCACACAAATATTTACACAATTCCCTAACATTTGATTGGTCCGTAGCAGGTCTCTGTCCAAAATTTATATCCCAGTAAACTCCCATGCCGAACTACTTTCCATAACCGTCAGGCGCTGTTAAAATAATTCTTAAGAAAACGGAAAATAAACATACAGTGGAGCACCAGTACCTCGAACGTCAGTATCTCGATGGTATCCCGATTATTCGGTAAAGTCCCGAATTATATCCTTATTTGTTTAATGTAAATTTCCTCGGCTATCTCGAACATGCCCTATCTCGAACATGTTCTCTATCTCGACTGTTCATTATGTCCCCTTCGTATAAAAATACGTTAAAAATCACTTCGCTATCTCGATCACATAAACGCTTTGGTAAATCACCTAAGCGCCTGGCTGCCAAGATCAATTTGGTTAACACTAATTTTCAAAACCTGTTATCAAACGAAACAAAATAAATTCACACCTGCCTCGGGTTGTTTGCTTAATTGGTCCACCTCAATTTGTTTGAGTGTTTGACACGATTCATTAAGCATATCACCACGACGTGCCACATGACATTCTTCACACAGCTGTATAGACGCTGGTAGTACGAAGCAAGGGACGATCAAGGACTTCTTCACGAGACCTGACTGCGAGTGACGGTGTCAATTTCGTTTCGTTTAAAACATGTACTTTTCTGTTTCTTGTATTATATGTATATAATGTATGTAATGTAGTTTGTCAATTAATTGGTATATAAAATAATAAAAGCAACACATATTTTGTTTCATTATTCCTTTATTGTTTACTCGTGATGTGATGGGTAACATGATTTGATATTTTTTTGCGAAAATATTTGACCTGGTCACTTCCTCGGTATCTCGAACCTAGTCCTATCTCGATTAAAATACGATCTCCCTTCGACTTCGAGATACTGGTGCTCGACTGTATTGTCTTGATGAATTTATTTCAAATGCTGGAATTCTAAGGAATGAATGGCCTTTTTGTGGAATTTATCAGGGATATAAACTTCGTCCAGTATTCCCGCGACTTTTCCAAGTTTATACCCCGATAAATTCCACAAAAAGGCCATTAATTCCTATAATAACACATTCATCTAATTATCTGTTGCAGTGACATGATCTGGTTCTGCAAGAATGCTAGAGAGTGGATGGCGCAGGACAAGCGTAACGTGATTGCCGTCCACTGCAAGGGGGGTAAGGGGCGGACCGGGGCCGTCATCTGTGTCTGGATGGTGGAGTGTGGAATATTCGAAGACGCCCAGGTATGACAGGTTCCCGAAATCAATCATGGGCTGAGACTCAGCCAATGAAACTGATTGATTTCATGCATTCTGAGAATGTTTGGGACTCCTGATTATAAAAACTTTCTGGGTATTTAATGTCATGTTCGAAATCCAGAAGTTTTGATTTGTCAAGGCTGAGCAACGCTTAGTCTCGGCCAATCAAACTGCTTGATTTCATACACCACATTTTGAGAATGTTTCAGGTCCCATGATTATAAAACTTTCTGGGTAATACTGTCGTGTGCAAAATCATGAAGTTTGATTTGTCGAGGCTGAGCAATGAATTTTGAGAAAATGCTGAGAAATAAGTTTTTTTTTTTATAATCAATAGGTTTTATTGGCTACAGAATAAGATTCAAGCACAGGTAAGCTGTAGCCAATAAATTGGAATTTTGTCGAATATACAGATATGCTTGACACATACATGATATAGCTGAAAATTTATGTTGAAATAATGGTCACTCGATTGATCTGAAATTTTATGCTTGTTGCAGCGCACCAGATAAGGAATTAGTAATTGAGTATTTTCACTCCATCATATCTGAAGCAATTGGGTATTTCAATATTTTAATTGGGTAAAATAAAATCACACTACTGTTTACACATCAACAGACAGCAATTATTGAATAGTTTGCTTCGAAATGAAAACATGTCTTGGCATTTCATTATAATCGTCTCCTTGGAGACAATTCTAATGAAATACCAAGATGTGTTTTCATGGAAAATAAGAATAAATATGCTATATTTGTGGTCTGTTTATTGTTTTCTGTTTTCTGTAGCATGATAAAGGTACCACAAATTTGTTATTGCTTTTTGATACTCGCTACTTCTGATTTCAATTGGGATTTTGGCAATTTTAATTGGGTATTTACGCAAATACACAGCTTATCTGGAGCTCTGTTGTCATATAGCTGAAAATCTATATTGTGATAATGGTCACCAGATTGGTCTGAAATTTCATTATCACATTATAGATTTTCAGCTATATGACATGGCTGAAAATCTATAATGTGATAATGGTCTCACGATTGATCTGTGGGTGGCAGGTGGGAGCACGCGATGGGTAATTTAACGATCGGGTTTCATCCTTACCGGAATCGTTACTGGAGACCTGGTTTGGCCCTCACATATGTCTTTGGCATTTTGTATGTGACAGTTGAATCTGGTTATACCCCTTATGTGAGTATTACGATATTCGTAATTCTATTCTAGGGGAATGGGCCAAGTGACTTTGTTGTGGTATGGACCTGGCACCAGGTCAGGTTATTCTAATTTCAGGGCTGAATATATTTGTTCTCGATGTAAATATTCCGTTCTGATTTTGGGATTTTCCCCCCAATGCAGCAGGTTAAAATGGGATCGAACCCGTTTGCCGGCCTTACATGACCTTAGCTGTTGATAGGCCGTTAAACACTAATAAACAAACAAACACTCGATTGATCTTGTATTTCAGGAGTCGTTGGAATATTTTGGGGAGACAGAAGAACGGACCTGGACGTGGGAACAAGATTCCAAGGTGTGGAGACACCCAGTCAGGTATAAGCCACTATTATATAAAGGGTGTTTATCATTTATTCGTTTTCACTGTTGTCAGCTAACATACATTTATTTTTGTTGTTTAGCGAGGCTTCATACTTACATATGAGGTAAGCCATGTGTAGTACCCAAGAAGATTTGTGACTTTTTTATGAAAATATTTACAGAAATTAGTGATATTTTCTGTAAATGATGTTGAAAGGAGGCGGAATTTTCAGAGGAAATGTAGAATTCTATTCCGCATTTATATTTTCCAAAAATGACGTTGAAAGTTGACGAAATGTCAACTTTCAACGTCATTTTTGGAAAATATAAATTTTGTAAATCGCACATGTTCTTAGGCAGAGCTCCAGTTAAGAAGCGTAATTTGACCAAATATTTGAGGTATTTTTCTCAGTTCTTCACCAAAAATGGCAAGTTGGGAGTTGTTTATAATCGTCTCAGTATAGCCCCTGACCAGGCTAGGCTGCACAGCCTTGTCTGGGACTACACTGGTCACTTTTGTAGTAAGGTCCCAAATGAGCTGAACCGAGTTTTGTAACATAACGTCCCGCGTGCATGTTTTGTATTAGAGTTCCATTTCTTGAACAACCGGGCCCTGGTTTGTTTTAAATACTAACATCACATTATGTGACCCATTGATAGACGAAAACTACTGTCTGTTTCATGTTTTGCTGCCAATAAATGTCTGGCAATTAAACACATTGAATCTAAAAAATATTTAAATGTAAGTACATGTACTTGTTCATCAATAACAAAAAAGTCGCCCTATTGAAATTGAACATGATTTAAGATCAAGATTTAAGAAAGAGCCTTCTTTTTATTTCGTGAAATTTGGTCAAATATCAAGTATCAAGGCTGCCACTAGTGAGGGGATTAGCTTAGTGATAACAATGCTCATGTTTCATGTCATGATCATGTCACTGCAACAGATAATTACTGTTATCTCCCTTTGTGCCACACAATTTTACAGTTATCTCCCTTTATACTAATTGTCTTCCCTAGAGTCGGTTTGTCGGATACTATGAGAAAGTAAAGAAGTTTTATGACGGCGATGCACCTCCTACGAAGGAATTGAAAATTATCTCGTTCAAAATAGAAAGTATAGCAGGTATAATGATACCCCATCCCTCTATAAACCATATACAGGTATAATCATTCACCTCCCCCTCTATGCACCACATGCCACGAAGAATACTCCTCCCATTTCATTGCACAAGTTAATATTAAACCGATAGTAAGGATGGTAAAATGTGTACAATTTACCAGCAGATCTCCAGATAAGGGGCGTATTTTACATACTTGTTTTCACTGAATACGCATTGATTATCAACAGTGGGAGTACAAAATACTCACAACAATGTGAAAATACGCATTGATTTTCAAATTGAGTAGTGGAAATACTGTAATAAAGTTGAAAATTTACTTAGTTGAGCTGCAAAAAGCAGCTCAACTAAGTAAATTCTCAACTGTATACAGTATAAGTAAGTGAGTAAGTAATGCTACACTCAAATAAGTAAATGTTCAAATGTGTTTTTCATCATTTATTCCCTATTTAATAATGAAGAAAATCAATAATCCATTTGTAAAAATTAAATACACAAATGTACACATTTAATTTGAAATCAGGGGGTACAATATTCTTTAGACACAAAGCTTATCTGGAGCCCTGCACCTATTTATCTTTAGATTACACCTAGCTCTGAAAACCAAAAAATGTCACTAAAGGCCATTTATAGAAGAAATGTCACTAAGATGGGTGTGACAGGCGTGTTCTTTGACATGGCACAGAACCTCTCAAACCCCGTATTTTTAATCGAGCCATATTGTATCATATCCGCATCTGGTTATGCTCCGAGAAAAACTTTACTTCAAACTTGAACTACAAGCCGTTCTGACGTTATCGCTGCAATAATACCTAAACTTGGATGCATTTCTCAAGTCGGACAACATATGTCTACCTTGGTCTAACCAGAATACAGAAGTGGAGGCCGCATTTAGTGTCGCCCTTGTCTGTCGGTCCCGTCTGTGACAAGGTAAAATTCTTTTGTTTCAGCTTGTATCTTCAATAGCATTAGGCCTACAGCCACCATACTTGCACACTATCATGAGCCAGTGATGTGCACTGCAACCCACTTTGAAACAAATGACCGCAGTGCAACCTTGAACTACAATTGCGATATTTACATACAGGACTCCAGATAAGGAATTAGTAATTGAGTATTGTCACTCCATCATTTCTTAAGCAATTTCAAAATTTTAATTGGGTAAAATAAAATCACACTACTGTTTACACAGCAACAGACTGCAATTATTGAATGGTTTGCTTCAAAATGAAAACATGTCTTGGCATTTCATTAGAATTGTCTCCTTGGAGACAATTCTAATGAAATACCAAGATGTGTTTTGTTAGAAAATAAGAAAAATATGATATATTTGTGATCTGTTTATTGTTTTCTGCAGCATGATAAAGGTACCATACAATTTGTATTGCTTTTTGATACTCGCTACTTCTGATTTAAATTGGGTTTTTGGCAATTTTAATTGGGTATTTAAGGAAGTATGCAGCTTATCTGGAGCTCTGTACATAGTTATTCTCCTTGGTTACAGTTTTTGTTTGAGCGTGTTTACGATCAAAGCGGTAGGTGGTGCATACGTGTTCTATGACCACATTTTCTAGTTCTTTGTGAAATGAGAATACTAGTGCAGTAGATTAATTCTGCTGTAACCTTTTTACCATATGAGCAATTCACTTCATAATTCATTTTTCATTCCGTAGATGCATGAGCGTTCCTCTTTTCTCCTATAACTTCTTCACTGTATCAATGTGCATGTTTATAATCCAGCCACTACAGCGATGGGATACTTGCCGTTGGCGACGTTCTTGCACGAATTGGGGCTTTGTGCATGTATATCACCATGTACATAGATAGATACGCCTCATTAACAAAATAAATGTTTTAATAAGTTAACACAATTCACACAAGGCACACCATGATAACTGATGGAAAATAATTTGCTATACCCTTACTACGCTGAATTAAATATTGTCGTCTGCCGGAAATGTTTAATTTTCAACATTTCTCAACAAAAACCTGTTTCTCATGTGCTGTCAAAAGTGTTTTTTGTTAAGAATTAAGCAAAGAATAAAAACAGCAGACGACAATTTCAGTCTCGGACGTAGTGAGGGTTATAAAGTTAACACAATTCACACAAGGAGGCACACCATGTTAACTGATGGAAACTAATTTGTTTAACAGACGGTAATCACAAGTTTCACATTTTCTGGCACATACAAAGTTTTGTTATACATTTGCAGGTGTAGGCAATGGTGATGGCACAGACTTCACGATTGAACTGCGCGGTAACGGGCTTCTGCTGTTTGAATGCCGCGTCGGGGAGCAGGCAAATTGTGAGGTAACATTGCACATTGTATTGTTACCATGGCGATAATTATACCACTGCCGTATATAATCTAAGACTAAGGATAAATGTATGTATGTATTGTATGTATGGTTCCAGATATAATATAACCAAGTTTTATTTCTGCTTTTCTGTCCGGTTGTTCTGTTTATTTCTTTAATAGTTAAATTATCATTCTCAACTTTACAAATTCCCTGGCTAGTCATTATACCCCCCGCAACGAGTTGTGGGGGGGTATACTGGAGTCAGGTTGTCCGTGCGTGCGTGCGTCCGTGCGTGCGTCCGTGCGTGCGTCCGTCCGTGCGTCCACGTAAACTTAACATCAGAGAAATATTGTTATAACTTCTATTTCCTTCATCTAAAATGCTTGATATTTCACACATGCATTCCTGTAAGGCTCTACTACCATGCTGTGCCAAATCCACGACCGCCCAACCCCCGCAGATCCCAAGGTCAAGGTCAAATACTTAGTCCGTAAACTTAACATCAGAGAAATATTGTTATAACTTATATTTCCTTCATCTAAAATGCTTAATATTTCACACATGCATTCCTGTAAGGCTCTACTATCATGCTGTGCCAAATCCACGACCGTCCAACCCCCGCAGATCCCAAGGTCAAGGTCAAATACTTTGTCTCTTTACAAAACTTAACATCAGAGAAATATTGTTATAACTTCTATTTCCTTCATCTAAAATGCTTAATATTTCACACGTGCATTCTTGTAAGGCTCTACTACCATGCTGTGCCAAATCCACGACCATCCAACCCTCGCTGATACCAAGGTCAAGGTCAAATACTTAGTCTCATTACAAAACTTAACTTCAGAGAAATATTGTTATAACTTCTATTTCCTTCATCTAAAATGCTTAATATTTCACACATGCATTCTTGTAAGGCTCTACTACCATGCTGTGCCAAATCCACGACCATCCAACCCCCGCTGATTACCAAGGTCAAGGTCAAGGCAAATACTTAGTCTCTTTACAAAACTTAACATCAGAGAAATATTGTTCTAACTTCTATTTCCTTCATATAAAATGCTTAATATTTCACACATGCATTCCTGTAAGGCTCTACTACCCTGCTGTGCCAAATCCACGACCGTCCAACCCCCGCTGATCCCAAGGTCAAGGTCAGATACTTAGTCTCATTTCAAAACTTAACATCAGAGAAATATTGTTCTAACTTCTATTTCCTTCATCTAAAATTCTTAATATTTCACACATGCATTCCTGTAAGGCTCTAATACCATGCTGTGCCAAATCCATGACCGTCCAACCCCCGCTGATCCCAATGTCAAGGTCAAATACTTAGTCTCTTTACAAAACTTAACATCAGAGAAATAAGTTATAACTTCTATTTCCTTCTTTGAAAATTCTTATTATTTCACTTGTGCATTCCTCTAAGGTTGTACTATCATGCTGTGACAAATCTACGACTGTCCAACCCCCGCTGATCCCAAGGTCAAGGTCACATACTTAGTCTCTTTACAAAACTTAACATCAGAGAAATATGTTATAACTTCTATTTCTTTCATTGAAAATACTTAATATTTCATATGCTGTGACAAATCCCCGCTGATCTCGAGGTCAACGTCACATACATACCATATAACCTCGTAATTAAACGCCCCCTCCTAATAACGCACCCCCCAAATAAAAAAAAATAATTATTTTTTTTACCAATGACCGCCAATTTCAAACACAAATAATCTTTAAATCCTTATTTGTGTTTGAAATTGGTGGTCCTTGGTAATTTTTTTTTTTTTTTTTCTGGCTAATAAACACCCCCCCCCCCCCCATTTTGTAAAATGTAACGCCTCCGGGGGCGTTAATTCGAGGTTATACGGTAGTCCCTTTACAAAACTTAACATCAGAGAAATCGGTTATAACTTCTATTTCCTTGCTCGGATCTGCTTCACATTTCACACACTCATTGCTCCAATGGACCTCTACCACACTGTGACAAATAAACGCCCCCCCCCCCCCCTTTTGTAAAATGTAACGCCTCCGGGGGCGTTAATTCGAGGTTACACGGTAGTCTCTTTACAAAACTTAACATCAGAGAAATCGGTTATAACTTCTATTTCCTTGCTCGGATCTGCTTCACATTTCACACACTCATTGCTCCAATGGACCTCTACCACCCTGTGACAAATTCACGTTCATGCCGCTTGCGCTAATCCCAGAGTCAAGGTCACAAGCCCACACACTTGGAAATTTGTACATATTTTAGGGGTACCTGGGCCCACGCGGGGGGGTATTCCGTAAGCCTCGCTTACTGACCAATCTAGTTTATATTGTCTACCTTCATCTAATAAACTTCATAGTAAGATACACTCATTTGGTATTCTATTATTCTAGCATTCCCTATTAATCTATTAAATACTAGGGGCCCATTTCACTAAACTTTGTATGACTAAAATGTTCGTAAGTGCAAAATTATCTGTAAATTTCACATTAACACCTTTTTCTCGTAGACAATTATTGGATTTACATTTATTGAGCATAGGCTGCATATGCAGCCTATGCTCAATAAATGTAAATCCATCAATTGAAATTTCCAGACGATCCTAAATTGCACTTATAAACAATTTAGTCGTACAAAGTTTAGTGAAACCCCAGGCTTGTATCATTTTATAGGTTTTTTTTCAAGCTAGGCTAGGAAATTTGTAGGAATTCCAAGGAAAGCCTCAGAATTTCTACACATTTCCTAGCCTTGCCTGATACCACTAGCCTGATATCATCCTTTATCAGGTAACCTGCCCTGTATTGACTGAATACGTACTGACTGATAACATAGTGTTTGTATCAGGCATTGACCTGATACAAACATCCGGGTTACAAAAAAGTGAAAACTAACGTTCCATTGGTCGGATGACGTCACGTGACGTTACCGAATGATGTCAGTGTAATGACGCAATGTAAACAAGTCCACGTTCTGTCCATAGTTAACAACGTCATCTGTGGTCATTTTTGAGTATAAAAAGTTACCTGATAAATAGAATACCGGGCTACCATCTTTTGATATCAAGTTTATCAGGCTCAGCTCGGAAACAGTAGGAATTCCTCGGCAAGCCTCGGAATTCGTACGTGTTTCATGGCCTTGCCTGATAAACTTGATATCAAAAGACACTAGCCTGGTAATCTATATATTTGTGTTACAGAGAAGCCAACGACAAGGAGAATGACTGACAATATAATAAGTTTCTGAAGCACGAGTAGCCTTGGAATTCCTATCAGTTTCTAACCTTGCCTGATACCACCTGTAGCCGATTTCACCAACATTGCAAAGCATACTTATCTAGCAATGTATACTTTGAGGGAGACATTTTAAATTTAAGGATAAATTTATTAATTTTTATTATACTGAATTTATTACATCATCACTATTTTGGCTGTGATAATGTAATAAATTCAGTATAATAATTCTGCATACATTTAATCATCAACTATATCCATCGTTAGTTCTATATGACATAATTCATTTCGGGAAAAATAAATGATTTCTCCCTCAAAGTATACTTTGCTAGATAAGAATGCTTAGCAATGTTGGTGAAATTGGCTTCAGATATCATCCAATATGTGGCTGTGGCTGGAAAAATGTGGCTTATGGGATTTCTGACCAGTGTAGTTCCTGATCAAATAGCACACTCATGTAGCCTGATAATGATCTATATTGCTTGTCAGATGCACAGGCTGATCTGGATCTTCACTGGTCACAAAACCTGTAAGCCCCATTTTCCCAGTCACAACCACATGTTTGTGTTTCAGAGAAGTCACGACAAGGAGAATGACTCGGTGACAATCTCCCTCAAGAATTGTCCCACCCTTGTTGACGATATCAAAGTCCGCTTCATCTCAAATAGTGTAAGAAAAAATTAATATTTTACAGCATGTACAGTGGGGTCAGCGTGTAAGTGCACACACGAACGAACACAACAGGTTGCTTCGCTACCTACCCAAAGTGTATGTTGTTACCACTCGGTTGAACCGTCTCGGCGAGACGGTTCAACTGAGTGGTAACAACATACACTTTTGATGCGAAATGAGAAAAAATGCAGAAAAATATTTACATTTTTATGCCACCGGGTTTCGAAGAAACGGGTGGCATATAGTGTTTGGACCGTCCGTCTGTCCGTCCATCCGTCCGTCCGGGCAGACATTCAGGTACTTATGTGGCTAGCCCCACAGGGTTATGGACTTGTTAAAGGATAGGGTTGGTTACAATTAGCCACCTAAGATATTGTTTTATGTGGCTAAAAGTGGTTTTATGTGGCTAATATTTAACATGCGATAAGCCACATAGTTACCTGAAAGTAAGAACGTCCGTCCGTCCGTCCGTCCGTCCGTCCATCACACTTTTCGGTTAACCACTTTGTCACAGTTTCTCAAATATGCTGCAGGTGGCATCCGCGTTCGACAGACGCATTTCTTGTTTTTTTATGCATGAAATACAGTGGGGTCAGCGTGTAAGTGCACACACGAACGAACACGACAGGTTGGAACCCAACCTGTCGTGTTCGTTCGTGTGTGCACTTACACGCTGACCCCACTGTATTCCAATCATTGTCGTGTGATTGTCCAGTTTATATCCCATCGCCCTGAGAAGAAGGGATATAGTGATGCAGAAATGACCCGTTTGTCCGACCGTCTGTTTGTTGAAATTTGATGTGCATGTTGATCCATTCACCACAGCAATGGGATACACGTTGTTGATGGTGTTCTTGTTATTCTGCACCCTGAATACATACTACGTCAATCAAGCAATCAATCAATCAATGTACGAACCAATCAACCAGCCAATATCAATGAACCATTCAATCAACCAGTCAATCACTCAATGGACCATTCAATCAGCCAATCTATCAATCAATCAATGAACTATTCAATCAGCCAATCAATCAATCAATGAACTGTTCAATCAGCCAATCGATCAATCAGCCTATCAGTTAATCGATCAAGCAAGCATCAATCAATCGGTCACCATATAGATAGATGGCTTCCGTGATGTTTTTCAGAAAAGCTTCCCCAAGATGTGGGACCATTGCGCCTTCTACTTCTGGTTCCACACGACCTTTATAGAGGACAACAGGTTAGACAACTCTTTGTGTACTCGAGCGGCATTCGAGCGGCATTGTACGGGCTAAGGTCACTTTCATATAGAGGCTCGAGTCGAGTCTCTATCTGAAAGTGACCTTAGCCCGTACAATGCTGAATTAAATTTTGTCGTATGCTGTTAATATTATAGTTCAGCTTTTATCATCAAAACATGGGTTGGTAGCACTTTAGAATCATTTCCAATGGAAATGATTCTAAATTGCTGCAAAATCATGTTTTTTATTGAGAATAAAGAAAACAATATGATACAACAGCAGACGACACTTTGTTTGCCGCGTTCCAAGAGTTAAAGGCTCTATGTCTCAGATAACGTCTAAGATATTTGGTACACATGTATGTGGTATTTCACTTTATGTACTGCAAATAATCTACATCTACTAAACATCATTTTATTTGATCAAATTCCAATTCATCTTCAATCCTTACAATGCTGAATTATATTCTTTCGTCTGCTGTTTATTTTTGCTTTCTATTTTTCTCATCAAAACATGGTTTGGCAGCACAGTGGAAATGATTCTTAAGTGCTGCCAATGCATGTTTTTACTGAGAGAAAAGACAAAATCTGAAACAACAGCAAACACCAATTTTCGTTTCCCGCATTGTAGGGGTTAATTCTACTATTTCCTATCATAGACCGATTAACAGGGGAGATAACTTATCTGTGGTTACTGTACAAGGTAGCACAAATTGTGAAACATAACACTTTTAGTTGTGAAATGTTAATACATTCATGTAGTATATCACCTTTCAGTATTATAAATATTTATTTTTACCAAACCCAGATTATTGTAGGTATAATGAAGTTCAAAAAATACCAGCGACGGAAATGTACAATTAAGTTACTTTTTACTTACGGTTTTATTTCTTGCGTCTCATATTTTAAAGTCACTGGGTCTCAGAAATCCATACTTGAAAGTGATGGAACAGAGTAACTGGTTTTGACAGCACATGAGAATCGTCTCCACTGGAGACGATTCTCATGTGCTGTCAAAACCAGGTTTTTGTGCCAAAAATAATAATTTAAATTTGTATCGTATTTCTAAACCAAATTGTACCTACCGGTATACAAGTCGCCTAGAATTTTATTTAAGTTAATTTCATTAGCATATATAATGGAAATTTCTTTCTAAATATGGTGTAGTATGATTATTTCACAACGAAATATAAAGAAATTTCACATTTTTCCTTGCAGGGACATATATAGCTTAAATGCCACATTATTCCAAGTCAAATTATCTCCCCTGCTTATCACAGTTTCTGATAGCATGTACTTGAATAACATGCATGTTTTTGGGAATGCGAGCAAATAAAATGATGCAGTTGATTGGTATATGTCAATTACTGAGCATGAAGTGAAAAACCACATATTGTATATTTGAGACATCGTCATTCTGAGACACAGTCACTTTAACTCTCACTACGTTGGAGACGAAAATTATCGTCTGCTGTTTTTCATTTTTGCGTTAATTCTTAACAAAAAACCTGTTTTGGCAGCACATGAGAATCGTCTACACTGGACAAAGTATTCACTATCATTTAATTGGCTGTTATTGGCTTTGTGAATAGTTTATTAGCATGGTTTAACCATAATTTTATGTGTTGTCAATTACTTCATATTACACAATACAAATTACCATGATTATAAATGACAAATACATGTAAGGCAAAAATGTTAATTTTTTTTCTTTATTTTTTATTTTCAAGGCTGCCAATGAGTGGATTAGCCTCATAATAACGACGCCCTTGTTAATGTAGTGCATTTAAGCCTGTTTCTTGTATTACCTCTCTTATCACATCACCGATATTGATTTCGAGAAAATGTATAAATCTTTCATAAATGGCAATAAAAATTGACATAAAATGCAGAGATCATGTGGAATTGAATTCAGCATTAGCTCTGAATTTTTCTCAGTTTTCGATATCATTTGTGGCTGTGACCGGAGACATGGGGCTTTTGGGTTTTGCGACCAGTGTAGATCCAGATCAGCCTGTGCATCCGCACAGTCTGATCAGGATTTGCACTGTTCACTCCATCAACCTACAGCGTCATCCTTCTAACAAGAAATATTGATCGTTATCAGGCTACAGAAATGTGCTATTTGATCAGGAGCTAAACTGGTCACACATCATATAAACCCCATTTCTCCAGTCACAGCCACAAATTAAATCGAAAATGGTATTAAATTCTGTATGAGCTTTGAATTTTTTTAAATTATGATGTAATTTCTGAAAAATAAGGTGAAAATATGCGAAATATGATAGGATATCTTAGATATCCTACCATATTTCGCATATTTTCACCTTATTTTTCATAATCTTAGCCGGATCTATTAACGCCATATATTACTCTAAAAATCACTTTTGTCGACAGATTGCGATTGCCACGCCCAGAGATTGATAATCCTCACAAGAAAAAAGCCCATAAAGTCTTCCGAGATACATTCGCCGTCGATGTGACATTTGAGGAGGTTTCTGACTAACGGTTCTGGCCATGTTATTTTCTAAGCATGTATTACAATTATGATGATTCATCAGCCAGGAATCAGCTGTGCTCAGTCTCAGCAGTAATGCTGGTTGATGTTAAGTAGACATTTTTGAATCCATACCCGTACATGCCGGTGATCATATTCTCACAAACTCATGCTCACAATCAAAAGTCTGATTGACTTAAAAGAGTACAAATATTTGACCAATCAGATAATTACTCAGATTTGGCCAATCAGATAATTACTCAGATTTGGCTACCGTATTTAGCCGTGTATTACGCGCATTTTTCAGCCCTATTTTTAATCCAGAAGTCACCCTGCACGTTATAAGTAGGAACATAAATTTCAAACATTTTTTCCAACTGATTTCTGCCAGTTTCACGCAAACAAAACAAGCCCGGAAACGGAAATATCAATTTTTGACAGACGTTTAAATACGCATAGTGTGAAACAAGAGAAAAGGAATCAATCGATATGAATGGGTGTGGTAAGTATAGATTGATGGTAAATTGGTATATTTTGGGATTTAATATAGCCAGGCTCGTAACATGAGAGGCTACGTGTATTGGAGGAAATTTACGTGTTTTCTGTATTTACGCTGGTGTACCGATCTCATATCAATCAAATGTTGCCTGTCGGGTATTGTTTGGTTGTACATTTTCAAAGTCACACGTCTGCCATTCTGTGAATAATTAATGAGGACAGATCATCTCAATCCCATAAGCGCTTGATGTAAGATTTTAGATGCTAAATCAAGCGTCGCGCACATTCAGATCGCATTCGGTAACACTCGGTAATGGTCGTTTTTCGTTGCTAGGTGCCGACTGACTGTGTTACTGTTTTTGTAAAGTATTGACAAGTATTCATGCATCAATACCTTATGACATGTGCGACCAGCATAGCCCCTGATTCATCTGCGCATACACTGTATGGGGCTATGCTGGAATGTCGTGTATTCAGGTAGTACCTATGTATATTGTTAAACCTAATAAATAAACAGTGAATACACACTATCTGTACCTACGTATATCCATGGTGGTCCACAGTGTCAATATTTGGCTGGGGGGGGGAATTGTTTAGGGCCCATTTCTCGTGTGTAGGTCACTAGTAGGAGTTATTATCGCCTTGGGGAAGAAGTTTACACATGGCTAGCCTGCTGTGTGTTTGCGATTACGGGTAATTATGTATAACACGAATGGCAAATATGGTGGAATTATATACAACAAATTTCTTCGTAAGTAGGTTCAATAAGTTTATTACATGCATCATGAATTTTTATTAAGCATATTAATGAGTAAATAACAATAAATATAACATACTTTTAGACAATATAAAGTCTAATTTATGCCGTAAAGCTGACCTTTGGCGATATTTTTCTCTTCGAGAATAGACGCTATAGACGCGAACTATTTTTTTCCCTGATTTTTCCCCCCAAAATATAGATGCGCGTTGTACACCAGTGCGCGCAATACACGGCTAAATACGGTAATCAGATAATTTCTCGGATTTGGCTAATCAGATAATTACTCAGATTTGGCCAATCAAGTAATTTCTCCGATTTGGCCAATCAGATAATTAATCAGATTCTGCCTATCAGATAATTACTCAGATTTGGCCGATCAAGTAGTTTCTCCGATTTGGCCAATCAGATAATTACTCAGATTGGATGAATCGGCAGTCGTCTCAAATTCGACCAATCAGACTGTTTGGTTCCCAGTCCTTATTTTGAGTTCACAAGGGCTGCCAGCACAGTCCAGCTGTGTGATAAGAAACTGCATTATTTGTTAAGAGTACGTACATTATGGTTATTTCATTGATGAAATGGCAAACAGTGTTGACCCTGATCAGACTGCACAGATGTGCAGTCTGATCAGGATCTACACTGGTTGCAAAAGTGCCATTTTGTCAGCTGGGGGCCCAAATTACCCGTTTTATGGGATTGTGACCCATTGCAGGTATATTGTGGGTGGTTTGTCCTAAATGTTTGTTTGTTGGGGTTTAACGGCCTATCAACAGCTAAGGTCATTTAAGGCCGGTGTTTTGTCATATAAGCCCATACAAGGTTGTATATGAGTTTACACTATAGGTTGTAAAAGGGGCCAAGTTGGCCATGTGGGAACAGGAGGGCATACATATCTCAATGGTGAATCCATCCTTACTAGGATTCACATGTAATATTGAATCCATCCTTACGGTGAATCCATTCTTATCACGAGTCACATCTAATGTCGAATCCATTATTACCGTGAATTTATTCTTACCAGGATTCATACTTGCCATTGAATCCATCCTTCCCAGGATTAACAACATGCATCAAATCCATCCTTCCCAGGAGTCACAACATACATTGAATCCATCCTTACCGTGATTCACAACTTACATTGACTCCATCCTTCACATGATTCACAACTTACATTGAATCCATCCTTCCCAGGATTGACATCTTAAAGTTTCACACTATTATGGTGAATCCATTTTTGCAAGGATTCACTCGTAATGTGGATCCATCCTTTAAAATAGCAGGATTCATGTCTGCCCTTCAATCCATTAATAAGGTGAATCCTTTCTTACAAGGATCCCGACATAATGCTGGTACATCCATTCCAGGATTCACACTTAACAGTTAAGTGATGTCATCTTTGATAGGATTCACTCGACATTGAATCCATCCGTAACAGGATTCACACCGCTGAATCTATCATTAATATGATTCACACTGAATAATGAAACCAATCCTTGCTGGGATTTACACATAATGCTGAATCAATCCTTACAAGGATTCACACATATTGCTGAATCCATCCTTACCATGATTCACATATAGCAATGAATCCATCCTTACCAGGATTCACACACAACAATGAATGTAAGTCTTACCAGGATTCACACACATTGCTGAATCCATCAATACTAGGATTCACAGAGAACAGTGAACCCAAACCTTACCAGGATTCACACACATTGCTGAATCCATCAATACCAGGATTCACACATAAGAGTGAACCCAAACCTTACCAGGATTCACACACATTGCTGAATCCATCAATACCGGGATTCACACATAAGAGTGAACCCAAACCTTACCAGGATTCACACACATTGCTGAATCCATCAATACCAGGATTCACACATACGAGTGAACCCAAACCTTACCAGGATTCACACACATTGCTGAATCCATCAATACCGAGATTCACACATAACAGTGAATCCAAACCATACCAGGATTCACACACATTACTGAATCCATCCTTATCAGGATTCACACATATTTTACTGAATCCAAGCCTTACCGGGATTCACACTTAACAATGAATCCAAAGCTTACCACAATTCACACATTGCTGATTCCATCAATACCGCGATTCACACATAACAATGGATCCAAGCCTTAACAGGATTCACACATATTGCTGAATCCATCCTTACTGGAATTCACACCTGCAACCAAGTGATCTGGTGTGGTAATGTCATCAGGCACCAGGTCAGGATATTGTGGTTATAAGACCGTATTGAACAGATATACAATTGTATTCAATCAATCATTCATTCCATTAATCAGATTTTATTGTCTCAACAACGTTAGTGGAAAGTGAGACATAGCGGTCGCTATTCCGGTGGCAACGTAGGTGTTGAATGCATATCTGATCTTTACCAAACTTCATCAATAGCTTCTCGTATTGATGGCTGTTCACCCAGTGTCATTCTAGTGACTTTGACCTTCGTGGGTGAGACACTTGCCAGCGAATGCCTTGTGTTATGTTCATGGGATAACATAGTTTATTGTCATACCGCAGATAAGTTTCTCGGCTTTTGATTGGCTAGCTTGCCTGGTCATATATATTATATGATCTGCCAAGGCCGTCAGACATAGAGGAATTGCGATTCCCCTCCGGCGCCTCGCGTCCAATGAAGACACTTTTTGCAAGCGTCTCGCGATTGCAAATTGTATTCCTCACTAAACACAATAAAACCCCAAATTGATCAATACAAGTAACAAATTGTACACTCAAAACCAGTCTTTATTGTTTATTTTTCCATAAATATTCTTTGCTCATCAAAATATGAGCGAAAAATTAGCCAAACTGTCCCGTTTAGTGTTTTCAAATCAACACACTTGGCTTCATGACACGGCTATATTTAGGTCACAAACTATGGGTTCCACGCACGAAATGCGGCGTAGCAATGACAGCGAATGTTTGGGGACCAGTCGCATTCTTGTAGAGGCGCCAAAGGGAGAGCAGATCGATAGAGCAGTGGAATATAAATTAAATTACACGATATAAAAAAACTGTCATAAAGTCGTTTTCGATGGATTTCTTACTCCATATTTAGTTTGTTTTCGTTTAATAAAAAAACAAAATGTTCATTTACGCCTTTATATTAAGGCTGACGGTAGAAAATCGAATCTAGGATTATTTTTCTTCCTGAAAAAACGCAAAGATCAAAAGAAGAGATATGTTTATATACGGCCAAATAAAGAATCTGCGGTATGAAAAATACGTTATTGTGATTCTACACAGGCTATATGGTGTAATATTGCCCGTCTGAAGGTATGTTCACCCTCGGCTATCAGCCGAGGGTGAACATACCTTCAGACGGGCAATATCAGCCGAGGGTGAACATACTTTCAGACGGGCAATATTACACTATATAGCCTGTGTAGAATCACAATAACTTATAATACATGAAAATGAGACGATATTCATAGCGTAGATCCTGATGGGGTGAGTGACATCATGAGCCATCTATTCTGGATCTTTATTTGCATTATAGTGTATGGTTTCTATCACGCCGTACCACAGGTTGAAGTAACGGACCGAGGTCTATAAATACATTAAATATGTTAAAAGCATCAATAAATGAAGAAAAAAAAAAGCTAATTTTTTTTTTTTACTCCCTCCATATAAACTATGGAGTCTATATGGAGGGAGTAAACAAATTTTTTTAGCTTTTTATCACGCCGTATTACACTGCCTGTGCTCATTTTAGCCAATACATGTACTTGTCAATTTCTTTATTACATAATACTTGAATATTGTGCTTGAAAGCAAGCAGCTTGATTGTCTGAGCCTGAGCTGTGCTACAGCTCAGGCACAGCCAATCAAACTGCTTGATTGAGCTGAGATTGCCAGTAGATTTTCAGAAACATTGACATCTGGACAAGATTAACGCAGGCAGTTGTTGTATTGGCTTGTGTATTTGTGGCTGTGACTGTTTGCCAATGTGTTCTTTTGAAGATATCGTTTGCAATAGTATTGTGCAATAATTATTTAATTCTGTATATATATTTAAATGTGTAGCAGTAGATATAAAAACATATAATAAATTGAATACATGTAGAGGATATTCATATTTCATATATTTATTATTTCATATATTTATATGGTGTGAAATTGGAATATGGACATTTTACACCTCAAGCTAAACATATGTTATATTAATTGCAAAAAATATGAATATTCTATTTATTATATACCCCACCAAGCCAATTAATCAGTATTTTAGACCGTATATGGTAATAAATATGTATTGGCATTTGCTGTTGACATCAGTTTGGCAGGTGTGAAGATGAATATTTTACCAGAAGTACTGATGTTTCACCGTGACATTTGCAGTTTTGGCATGTGATATCCTTCATATATGTGGCATGGGCGTCAGAACAGGTCCGGCATATTTGTAATTCATACATGAAAAAAAAACGGAATATAAATATTTTTCTTCAATTTTCTCATTTCTTATCAAAAGTGTATGTTGTTACCACTCAGTTGAACCGTCTCGGCGAGACGGTTCAACTGAGTGGTAACAACATACACTTTGGGTGGGTGGCGGGGGCACCCAGTAGATTTGCCGGACCAATCTTATGATGCTTCCGGCGCCCCTGTGTGGACATGTGTATACCACATACATGCAATATATTGTGGCAATGCAAAGATGCAATAAAACTTATTTACTGTTTAGTCAAGTAGATCTAGTTATATACATGTGTTTGTTTGACTTTAACGCTACAATGCTGAATGACGTATTAACATATGGGGGCTGTTTCACTAAACTTCGTACAACTAAAATGTTCGTAAGTGCAGATTTAGAATAGTCTGTAAATTTCAATTGATGGATTTACATTTATTGAGCATAGGCTGCATATGCAGGCTATGCTCAATAAATGTAAATCCATTAATTGTTTACAAGAACGCATTGTTAATGTGAAATTTACAGACTATAATGATTTTTCACTTACAAACATTTTAGTCGTACAAAGTTTAGTGAAACGGTCCTCTGATGTTTTCCTTATTTTAAGCATTTCTTGACCAAAAAATTATTGTGCTGCCAAAACTTGACAGATGAAAGCGGCAGATGACACTCTTTCAGAAGTGGGTGGTGGTCGGGCGAATGAGACGGCGCAAATTAACGGTATGGGTTCCTCCTTATAGGAATCACGATTTGCCTGGTTTGGCCCTCAGGTACGTTTTTATCTTTGGCTCTTTAGTTACCTGGGAGTTGAATTGGGTTATTGCCAATTATAAAAGTAGTAAGATTATTACTGATCCTACTGCTTTTGGGAGGGGCCAAGTGATTCTGGTGTGGCGAGGACCTGGCATCAGATCAGGATTATTCTGATTTCAGGACTGAATAATTATATAGTTTTGTTATTGTAAATATTCAGTTCTGATTTTGGGATTTTCCCCCCATTTGTACATGTTCTTGAACATGTACATGTACTTGTACAGGTAATATATGGGATTTAGTACTAAACCCATTGACCCGGCCTTAAATGACCTTAGCTGTTGATAGGCCGTTAAACCCCAACAAACAAACAAACAAACAAACTTTCAGACAAGCCATGTGATTTTGTACCTTAGAAGATGTGCGATTTTTCATGAAAACTTTTTACATAATTTATGACGTTGAATGTCGACGTAATTCTCTTGCTCTGAAAATGCGTCAAAGATTTCGACGTTGTTTACGGAACTATCACAGTCTTTGTAAATAGTTTTCAGGAAAAAACGCACGTCTTCCAAGGTACCAAATCACATGGCTTGTATCGTTCGTTTCCAAAGCAGCGTTAATTTGGCTTTCCCATTCTGTCAAACAGCAGTCCTATTTACGAGTGTATACGTTTCCTCCATTTCTAACAAGTTGCAGGGGCACCGGAAGCATGATAAGATTGGTCCGGTGAATCTACTGGGTGCCCCTGCTACCCACCCGATGTGTATGTTGTTACCACTCAGTTGAACCGTCTCGCCGAGACGGTTCAACTGAGTGGTAACAACATACACTTTTGATGCGAAATGAGAAAAAATGCCGAAAAATATTTACATTCCGTTTTTTTTTTTTTTATACATGAATTACAAATATGTCCAAATTATTGAGTTGGTTGGGAGCATGTGAAGGGTAAATTCCATGATGAGGCTCATCCTTACTGGTGGGTGGTTGGTTGGGAGCATGCGAAGTGTAATTTAATCCTTGCCGGAATGCCGACTTACATGGTTTGGCTCTCATGTACATTTTCGACCGTCTGATGCTAAATCCTGTAATACCCCATTAAAAAGTAATAAGACTAGTACTGAGCGACTCTGGTGTGGAATGGACCTGGCACTAGGTCAGGATATTCTAATTATGTCCCCCATATATGGGGAGACATTGTTTTTGGCATGTTTGTCCGTCCGTCTGTCTGTCCGTCCATCACAAAATTTGTGCTGCATGTTTCTCCAATTATATTTAAGTTTTATTTTACAGGAATATTTGTCATCATGTAAAGTTGCGCACCTGGGTTTTAGATGCGGATTAATCCAGTATTCGCAGATTTATGGCCCTTGACTTAGTGAAAAGTGGAGATTTTCAACTTGTGTCGCACTTGACTGAAAAACTATTTGCGCTACAGTCATGAAACCTTATATGAATATTTGTCATCATGTGAAGTTGCGCACCTGGGGTTTTAGATGCGGATTCATCCAGTATTGTGACCCTAGACATGGTGAAAAGTGGTGATTTTCAACTGGTGTCGCACATAACTGAAACACTATTTGAGCTACATTCATTAAACTGGATAAGAATATTTGTCATCATGTGAAGTTGCACACCTGGGGGTTTTGTTTGCGGATTCATCCAGTATTCGCAGAGTTATGGCCTTTATATGTGTAGTTGTGCACCTGGGGTTGTTTGCGGAATCATCCAGTAAAGATGGAGTTATGGTCCTTGACTTGTATCGCCGATAAGTATTTGAGTAACTGACATGGACTGTTCATGTTGAGACTGTTCCATTATGCTGAAAAGTGTGTCATTTTGTTCAAAGTTAAGAATGTCCACAGATGGTGCAGATCTTGATGAGACGGCTCGTTATGATCTACATTCTACACCATTGGCACATATTAGGAAAGAGGTCTGGTGTTGGAAGAGTTAAATGGGTTTATTGATTTCATAAGAAATGAGGCTATGCAGTCAGTCAGCGAGTTTAATAAATAGAGCATCTTGCTCGAGTGATGATTTAATATTGCAATTTGTTTAATAAAAAACATGTTAAATCACCACAAATGCTCGATACTATTTATTGCATAATACAGTGAAGCTGTTAATGTTTTCTGTAGCTGCCTCATTTGTACATTTATAGCACATTTATTACACATTTATTACACATTTATTAAGATGTACCTCAACTGTTGACGGGATGTTAACCCTTGCACCCCTAAATAACTGGAATGGGCTGTGAGATGTTAATTGAAGGACCAATCCAATCGACACAAAATGATTTTCAGACTGGGCCATGTATGAAAACGGGTTTTTTTTTATCTAAAAGATATGAACATTGCTTGCAAAAAGTGCAGATCCTGATGCGACGGCTCGTGTCGAGCCGGCTCATCGGGATCTACACTGTTTGCAAGCACAGCTTTTGAGGGCTGTAGTGTTGAGAGGGTTAAGCACCAATAAATTAATAAATTACACAAGTGTAACATGATTTTGAATACATAGTGTTGTTACACTTCGAAAGTAATTTATTTTGCAATAAACCTGGTTTCGTCGTGACTTGATGATTCCAGCTCGAGTTACCGAGGTAACAGAGGATAAATTATGACAACAATTGTTTGATACAACAAAACTGATATCTTTTAATACCTGGTAATTCACAAGTAACATTTCAAACAGAATTAAAATAAACGATTCAATATATAGATGTTGAATGGAGAAAACACGTTACCATAGCAACAAAATAACTACAATGTAGTTGGGCAAACATAACTCTGCCAGGGAGTGTTTTGAAGAGTTATGTTTCCCCAACTACAAAATAACCAAAAATATATCAGATATATACAGTACATGCTTGGATTAAATTTCCGTCTGCTGTTTTTCATTTTTGCTTTAATTCTTCACAAAAACCTGGTTTTGACAGCACATGAGAATCGTCTCCACTGGAGACGATTCTCATGTGCTGTCAAAACCAGGTTTTTGTCGAGAAATATTGGAAATAAAACATTTCCAGCAGACGACAACATTTAATTCAGCGTATTAAGGCTTAATCAGTTCATTAACATTATTAAAAACAAACTGATTGGTATATTAAAGTTGTAACAGAATATCACAACACTTAACAAATTTCCAAGGTACCATGTCATGATGAAATATGACAAATTTCACTAAGGTAACGTGTTTAGACGGGTTTCACTGTACTTCATGTTTACAACCACTCCAAGACATGTGTTGCAATCATGAACATACATTATAAATTAAAATGAAACATCAAAATTACACATACTGAGCTTTTTTTTGTATCTCAAATGTAGAGAGGTTCGACTATACAATGTGTAGATTATATTTACCCATCTGAATGATCAGTCAATCAATCAATTGATCAATCAATATTTTGAAATGTTTAGGCCCTGATCAGACAGGGCTGCATGGGTTGTAAACGGAATATAATCATATTGAGCTACTGGGTGAGAAAATGGACTTTAGGGCATTATAGGCCAGTGTAGATCCTGATCATTTGTGTTTCATATGTGGCTGTGACTAGAGAAATGGGGCTTATGGCATTTGTGACAAGTGTAACTCCTGATCAAATAGCACACTGCTGTAGCCTATTAATGATCTATATTGCTTGTTAGAAGCATGATGAGTGTTTCATTGATGACATAGCGATCAGTGCAGATCCTGATCAGACTGTGGATGCACAGGCTGATCTGGATCTACAGAGGTCGCAAAAACCCATAAGCCCCATTTCTCCAGTCACAGCCACATATAGAGATTTATCAAAGTCCATAAACTGGATTGATACACATGTTGTAGGATTCCTTTTCCCAACATTGGGGCCATTTCTTTTGCAAGTCGCATATTACATGTATTGATTAGTTCCACCGTTAACAATAGCTTCTCAACAAATGGATGCTTTACAATTCAACAGATGATTTAACACTTTCACCCCTTATGAAAAGTGGGTGTTTTTGTTCTCAAAAATATGAAAATTTCTTGAAAAAAGTGCAGATCCTGATGAGACGGCTCGTTACGAGCCGGCTCATCTGGATCTACACTGTTTTCCTCTACAGCTATACAGGTCTTTTTAGTGTTGAGTAGTTAATTAGGAATATATACATGTTATAAAAAACATATATTTACATCAATCATTATGGAGATATTGGGTTTATGGGTTTTGCCACCAGTGTAGATCCAGATCAGCCTCACACTTCTAATCTTGACAACTTTATCACGCCAATCTCTGATTTTTTCTTCAAAACTACTCCATTGTTGGTGAGCACTGTTATTGTGATACCATTCATTTTGTGCCATCCCTATGATACACATGTGACACAAAATAAAGATTCATATAAATAAAACCAACAAATAAAACAACAAAGAAATACAACAACAAAAAACAACAAATGAAAATAATAATTTCCCTTGTATGTAGGGCTATTGAGGATTTTACTATGCATGTAATTTTATAGTTGTGTTTACAGGCACATATGCTGTCTCGTATGTACAGTGGAACCTCTCTAAACCGGAAACTCTGGGAGGTCCACAGGGTGTCCGGTTTAAAGAGATTCCACTGTGAATCAGATATAAGAACACTCCAATACATGCATGTGTGACTGGAGAAATGGGGTTTCTGGCTGCAAGACCAGTGTAGATCCAGATCAGCCTGTGCATCTGCACAGTCTGATCAGGGTCTGCGCTGTTTGACATTTCATCAATGAAACACCCTGTCATGCTTCTGACAGGCATATACACGTAGTTCTTTATCAGGCCACATGAGTGTGCTATTTGATCAGAAGCTACACTGGTCACAAATCACATAACAATCATTTCTCCATTCACAGACACAAAACACCATAAGAGACCGCCATGTGAATTTGTACCTAAGAACATGTGCGATTTTTCATGAATTATATTTATTGAAACTGTGATATTTTCTGTAAATGACGTCGAAAGATGACAAAAATTTCATGGCAAATGCGGAATTGAATTCCGCTGCATTTGCTATGAAAGTTTCGTCAACTTCCGACGTCATTTACTGAAACTATCATAAATTTTGTAAATATTTTTCAGGAAATATCGCACATGTTCAAAATCACAAGGCGTATCTCAATTATTATTGACTATGTGAGACACCATCTGAGACCCAGTGTCTTTAAAGGTACATGCCCACTCAGTAGCCACAACACGTTCTTTATAGGAATTAAACAAGTGTATAATTGTGTCACTATTCCACCAGTTCTACAAATTACGAGTGCCTGCTATACAGATATAATCATTTAGTAATGTTTATTTTACTGATAGTGACGCGCGATGGTATCAGGCTATTTTCATATGCAAATGAGGCACGGTATTTTTTAATTATTTATACTAATTAAATGCGTCACCTGAACAAATAACATTTTCGACAGATTATAAAGTATGATCATTGTACATCAAAACAATAAATGCGTCGAACGTCAAGAAATGCGTCAAGAAATGTGTCGAACGCTGATGCCACCTGCAGCATATTTGAGAAACTGTGACAAAATGGTTAACCGAAAAGTGTGACGGACGGACGGACAGACGGATGGACAGACGGATGGACAGTCCAAACACTATATGCCACCCGTTTCTTCGAAACCCGGTGGCATAAAAATAAATACAGAGAATAAATAGTAATGTCCGTTTACATTTTAAGGAAACACGGTTATCGCCCCTTCTATAAGTGTGGAAATTTACGTCTGATATAACATGCATAATAAATAATGCAAATCAATACGTGGAGTAATGGTGAATAAATGTTTATTTTGCCAGAAAATGTAGCAAAATGAAGTCTCTGATATAAAGAACAGTTTGTGCCTACTGAGTGGGCATGTACCTTTACTATCAATTACATGTACATCTATGGAATAACAACATGACATTTGAAACGTGTCTCATTATTAAATCTGATGTGAATAGCATGATCTGAAGGCGCTAAATGTGGCTGAAAGTTTATCACCAATCATTAACTTTACTTTCGCTACATGTTTCTCCATCCAGTTTACAGACACGAAAACATGTTTGGAGAATGACTATGTATACAAAATTAGTTCACGTGTCTGTGACTGGAGAATGGGGCTTATGGGTTTTGCGACCAGTGTAGATCCAGATCAGCCTGTGCATCCGCACAGTCTGATCAGGATCTGCACTGTTCGCTATTCCACCAATGAAACACGCCATGCTTCTAAAACGCAATATAGAACGTTGTTATCAGGCTACAGGAGTGTTATTTGATCAGGAGCTACACTGGTCACAGTTACTATAATCCCCATTTCTCCAGTCATAGCCACATTTGTTTTGTAAAGACAACATGGAGTCACAAGATAGTGTTTTATCCCTCAACACAGTGCGTATGTGCCATGAAACATTTTTGATATCCTGTCAATACGACCTAATCAGTGCGTATGAATATGTGCGGTTGTCATAGTCGATTCTCCGATTTTGAGGGTACGGCTGGGTTTATTGTTTTTGCATTTTAAAGCTATTTGTAGGTGTTGACGGGATAAATAGAATAGTAGGTTAGGGCCGTGAATGGGAAAAATATCTGGCGCGGCACGGAAACAGGATGTGCTCGACAGAGCCTCGCCCATCCCGTTTCCTAAGCCTTGCCAGATATTTTTCCCATTCACGGCACTAACCTACTATTTAATCACGATCTGAAACAGTGCTAGTGGAATATCTACGATTTGATGTAGACCCTGACCGTCCTTCGCATACGCACAGTCTGATCTGGGTCGTTATTGTTCGTTATCCAGTCACTGACATCTAATCACTAATGTCTACACCGAACTGACTCTGTCGGGATATTAGTATTTGATCATGAGTTTCGGGTTGGTCAACATCTGCAACCTACTCGTGTCTGATACAATAAGCGCGGTTTTGTCATAAATTATCATGTAAAAAAAGTACGTATTGCAAGCAACCCAACGTTTGCCAGTTACGTGTAGCTGGTGGCAGTTGCGTTGCATCACTTGTTTTATACATGCTATAACCTGTTCACTGTAAATATGTAAATATGTTTTTGTGTTTGAGAGGGCCCTAGGGAAGATTGGTGCACGCCAACTGGGTTACCCTCCTTAAATAAAGAATTTACTTACTTACTTAATGAATGAGAAGAATACACAATCCAATAATTCCAGCACAAAAATATTTACACAATTCCCTAACATTTGATTGGCCCGTAGCAAGTCTCTGTCCAAAATTTATATCCCAGTAAACTCCCACGCCAAACTACTTTCTACAGGTGCGCTGTCAGTGCTGTCAATGTAAACAAATGGCTGCCGTCTGTCAAAACACATTTTCTTGATGAATTTATTTTAAATGCTGGAATTATAAGGAATGAATGGCCTTTTTGTGGAATTTATCGCGATATAAACTTGGAAAAGTCGCGGGAATACTGGACGAGGCCTTAAAAAATTACAATTTTCGAAACAAAAAAAAAAATCTTTTTTTGTTTGATTTTTTAGATTATTTTTTTTTTCGAAAATTGTAATTTTTTTATCGCTTCGTCCAGTATTCCCGCGACTTTTCCAGTTTATACCCCGATAAATTCCACAAAAAGGCCATTCATTCCTATATTGCCTACTGAATACACCTGCATGTATGTATACAGAGTATGAACAAATTGAAATGTATATAATTGTATACTATGATTCATGGAGTGCTAGCTCGGCCATCTTTGTTTGTTCAAACCATCAGCCAGTTTCACCTATTGTGCCGTTTGACAAAGAATGGACAATGCAATGTCGACTATATGGTATAATGTAGCTAAATATATGCAGAAATTCCAGGAAAACACACTCATGCGGCCCCTGTACGTAGAAATGACGTATAAATGTTATTTTTAGTTGTTGATGGGTACATCCATCAGTGACTACTTATGTAATATGATTTCCCCCCCCCCCCCCCGGAATACATTTCGCCATAATGTCAACAGGAATAATGCTGAATGACAAATGTGGCTGTGACTGGAGACATGGGGCTTATGGGATTTCTGACCAGTGTAGCTCCTGATCAAATAGCACGCTCATGTAGCATGTTAATGATCTGGATTGCTCGTTAGAAGCATGACGGGTGTTTCATTGATAAAATGGCGAACAATAATACAGATCCTAATCAGACTGCGTATGCACATGCTGATCTGGATCTACACTGGTCACAAAACCCATAAGCCCCATTTATTCATTCACAGCCACAAATGAGTAGTCTAGCTGCTATACTGGGGCCAGTTTCACTAAATTCGTACGACTAAAATGTTTGTGAGTGCAAAATTATGATAGTCTGTAAATTTCACATTAACAATGTTTTCTTGTAAACAATTACTGGATTTACATTTATTGAGCATAGGCTGCATATGCAGCCTATGCTCAATAAATGTAAATCCATCAATTGAAATTTCCAGACTATCCTAAATTTACACTTACGAACATTTTAGTCGTACAAAGTTTAGTGAAACGGCCCCTGGACTGAAATAACTTGGAATAATGATGAACGTAGTTTATAGACCCGATCTATTTGTCATTAAAGCCATTATGAATGTTATTTTCAGGCACACAACACTGTTTTGCCTAGATTTATTATTTCGATCTTTATAGTGACAAATAACATACATTTATATTGCCTACAGTCACACTATTTTAACTTTATCACTTTCTGAACACGAAACATGTGTACCGAAGTTGATTAAGATCCGTCCAGTAGAATTTGTGTTATTGCGTGGACAAGGATACAGAATACGAAAATACTGAAAAAATGACAGCCAATGGGAGATAACTGAAGTAATCAGACAATTTTCAAAAAATAATATGCTTCTTCGTCTTGCCCTGATAAACATGTATACCGCATTCCGTCAAGTAGAACCATTGTTATTGCGCGGAGAAGGATACGGAAGGCGAAAATTAAAAACGGCCGCGAAGGGGAGTTAAGTAATCCCGGTCAATTTTGAAAATCTATACGCCTTTTCGTCTTGTAGTAGGCTAATATACATATATACCAAATTTGATTACGATCCGTCAAGGTGAACTAGTTATTGCGTGGATAAAGCCATTATAAAATACATAGGTAGATTCTCATCCCCGTCCGCCCCGAGAATTAAGGCCCGCCCCGATTTCTGTTGGATTGTTTTTATTGTCAATACGTGGTGGTTGGTTGGGAGCATGCGATGGGTAATTACATATTTTCAGAGAAAAATAAGAAATACATTGATGAATTGTCATTTGGCTATTGAGTTAGAGAGTATAGCCATTATTTTCATTCCCAGCATGCAAAGAGTTAACACAAATGATGGTCGGTATTTCCGATATCCTGAAAATATTAAATAAAAAATAAAATTTCACCCCCAGCCCCCATTTCGAAAATAAAACTGGATGAGAATCTAGCATTTATTTTATAATGTCCTAAGCTGTGCCCGCCAGTGCAAGATGACTACATAATATGCCCCGTTTTTTTCTTCAAATGGGCGTGTACAGACTTTTGTTCATGTCATGGTACATGTAACAGGAAAAAGAAACAGACCATGGTTGTATATACATGTATATATATACAGGGATTCCGCTGGGGAAAATAAAAAAATCTCCACTTTTTCGAAAATTGTAATTTTTTATCGCCAATTGTTTATTTTTATCGCCAATTGCGAAAGTGGCGATCGCCAGCGGAATCCCTGTATATATTATATATGATTGTTTAGTAGGGGACATGTATGATTATATTGAGAGGAAACAAAACATTTCACTGACCCTGGTTGTACATTTATGGTTGCTATAGGAAAACAAAACAACGCAACCGTCACTGGAGAAACTTGAATGGCAGTTATTATGGAAGGTAGTATCCGCCATAATTATATATGGCTTGATGCTTGCTTGCTGATGACTTTACACGTTCTATGCGTGTTATTGCATTCATCGTTTGTATTAATGACAATTATATGTGGCCTGGTGCTTGCCTGTTGATGGAATTACAACTTATAGCCATGCTATTATAGGTTAGAAGACACCAAATGGTGCGAAATCGCCCAGGGTGTATGCAAAAGTAGTCCGGTATAAACAAATAGTGCGGATGTTTTGAGGTCACAGCTGAAAACTGGTGTTAAAGGCACCCCAAAATGTTCCTCAAGTGAAACTGGGTAGTAATGGATCAATATTTGCAAGCAAACTGTGTCTGTGACCTTAAAACACCCGGACTATTTGTTATACCGGACTACTTTTGCATATTAGTTTACTCAATTTCTCTAACCTTAAACCTAGAGTGCTACATGCCAGGTTATAATATAGGGAGCCATGTTTTTCTTTATTCTTTCAATCTGACATTTTTCTGGCAAAATGAACATTGATTTACCATTACCAGACGTACTAATTGACATTATTATACTTTTTATATCAAACGCGAAATGGCAGTTTGATATCAGGGGCGATAACCGTGTTACCTTAAAATGATAACGGAAGCAACTATTTATTCCATTTATTTATTTTTTGATGTGCAATATCATACTTTATGATATGTCGATAAATATATTTATTCAGCATTTAGTTGATATAAATAATTTAAAAATACTGCATCATTTGCATATGGAACTAGCTTGATACCACCGCGAGTCGGGGGTGGTGGGTGTTGGTCCAGGGGGTCCGGACACCCCCCACCCCCCCCCCCCCTGCTCCCGGGAAAAAAACACTACAATACTCGAATAGTTGGAGGACCCCCAGACCCCCGACTTTAGGATTTCGCGCTCGCGGAGGTCGGCTATGCCGAATTGTACAGACCCCTCCTGCAATTATTTCTGTATCCGCCCCTGCTCTATGAGTACATTAAAGATTACTAAATAATTATATCTGTGTAGCTGGCATGGCACTCGTAATTTTTAAAAGTGGTGGACTAGTTGATTATACACTTATTTAATTTCCATAAAGAAAAATGTGTACCTACTAGATGGGACCCCAGCTTCAACAATAATTAAATCTATATTTTAATTAATCAAGATCCAGAGCAGAATGGGTGCAGGTTATTGGAAAATAGGTCCCACAACATCCATAAAAAAATGAAAGTAGCAGAGAATAGCAAAATATGTGGTAACGGGTTAGTGTTTTAGGGAAAATAAATGGTGGTGGGCCACCTTAGTCTGATCCCTGACGGTTGTTGGTTTGCATCGGTAACGGGCCAGTTTGACAGTCAACCTGTGTAAGTTACCATATGTGTAACTTACTATAAAAATGTGATTGTTTTCAATTACGTACATATGTAATTTAATTATGAGGATACGTGTATGTATAAAACACATTAGTAAGTCAAACACCATACATACGTATGCAATTTAGTTAATATAGGTTAGAGAATAATAAATGGTGCGAAATCGTCAAGGGGGTAATAGTAGTCCAGTATGAACAAAATCGTGCGGGTGTTTTGAGGTCACTGACACAGTTTGCTTGCAAATCTTGATCCATTACTACCCAGTTTCACTTGAGGAATATGTGGGGGTGTTGGTCATGTGATGTAAACAGAGTTTCCTTGGCCAATAAAAAATGTAAACAATATTGGGGGATATGACGAGGTTGGATTTTTCTTTCTTAGGAGTAAGTGAACCTATTGTTTAATTCATGCAGAACCAGTACAGACCGGTTGCAGGTCATGTACACGTAGGTCCCACAACATACATACGAATAGTGAAAGTAGCAGAGACTGGCCGTATTGGATGGGATTCGGTTAAAGTATATAGTAAAACTATTGGGTGTCTTCTAACCTATACTGTGATAATTTGTGGGTGAAATCTTACATCAACACCGGCATTGGAGGTGTGACTTGAACAGCCAATCAGATGTCGGACTATACTTTATTAGAGGGAGAATTACTTGAGCGGACAGCAGTGCCATCTGACGTCATCATGACGCACTACTAACCCATATATTGCTTGCATCATTCTGCTTGTGGCTTGATGCTTTCTGCTTGCGGCTTTCCGCTTTCCGCTTTCCGCTTTCGGACTGTGGTTTGATGCTTACTTCCTGCGGCTTTGTCCTTACTGCTTTCGGCCTTATTCAAATTGCTAAGTACTTTGTTCTTACTTTCTATTGCAAATGCTTAATGTTGTAATGTCATCAGCACACAAGCATCAAGTCACATATAATTATGGCGGATATTACCTTCCATAAGTTATTGCTTATACATCCGCATTATGTCTGATGAGGGACTGCACTGTTTGGCAGTTGGCTACAACATCACTATGCGTCGTATAAGCAATACCGATTAATAGTATTAGTCGACCAAATGAATGTGCTAGATTTGTCACAAATACATTATGCCCTATTTCTCCAGGTGAATAACGCATAACTGAGGGCCGTTTCACTAAACTTTGTACGACTAAAGTGTTCGTAAGTGCGAAATTATGAGTCTGTAAATTGCACATTAACAATGTTTTCTTGTAAACAATTATTGGATTTACATTTATTGAACATAGGCTGAATATTCAGCCTATACTCAATACATGTAAATCCATCAATTGAAATTTCCAGACGATCATAAATTTGCAATTACGAACATTGTAGTCGTACGAAGTTTAGTGAAACGGGCCACAGTATGGCAATATGGTTATCATTCCCATTTTCTAATTTTCGAAACCATCAGAAAACAGACAAGTACCTACCGTAACGACAATAAAAAAGAGACCTTCAGAAACAGCCATTAAACATTTTGTTATTTATATGCCGTACATATGTGTCGTTTTAGATCCGGGAGCATATATTGTCTGAGCTGTGTGTCCGTGTGTCGTGTTAAGTAGTTGCCGGAGTTTCTCAAATCTGCCACCGAGGGCATTTGTGTGCCGACAGGCATTTTCTTGCTTTATATTATAGCTATGACCTAACTGTCCTAAACATTAGTATGGGAATTGTGAATATTTTACCAACCCTGATGCGCGTTATTCACCTACATACAACACCGGTACATTTCTCCAGCCACGGTCACGCCTCACTGCCCACGTCACATCCTGTGTGACGTCCTGTGTTTCTTCCAGCGCCACATACGGGGCCGGTAGACCTCGGATATCGCCTCGCGGACCCGGTGTCGGACCAGGGGCGACTCGGGCCAATCGGTCTCGTCCTGGGGATCCCAGGGACTCCTGCAACACGATCGGATACACGCGGAATAATATGTGGCTGTGACTCGAGAAATGGATGTCTGACCAGTCTAGCTCTAGTTCTATGTGATAGAACGGCTGCAAATCTATTTTTGCAATCTGTTATTCTCTTTAGTTGCACACCGTTCTATCCTAAAGGCCAAAAACCGTTAGCAAAGTTCCGCCATGAATCGAGGGCGGAACGTATTCATCAAGTTTTTTAACTATTTTAACCACAAATTGCTAAACCCATTTGTAATCCTGTTCTAGAAACCTTATTTAACAATATTACTGCTTACCGTGGCAAATCGGCATGTATTTTGATCTTAAAACGTGGATTATAACAGCAAGGTACAAGAAATACAAATCTAGGTCACCCATTTACGAGCTATTTACATATTTTGATCACGTGAAGATAAGGTCATGTGTATTTTGCGAATTATTTAAACGAAATGAATATTACCGTAATTTGAAAATAGGCACTGCCTATCAACGGGCAAAAATATGTGATAACTGCATTGTATTACTGTAGGTTGGAAACATACCACATTTTATTCGGATGTATTGGTTGATTGTTGGTTCTTTCAACAAACACAGCACATGCTGTGGGGCTCCAGATAAGGAATTGGAAAGTTGGTACTTACTGCTACGCTATACTTGTGAACAACTAAATTAGGTATTTAAAATGTCCTCTTTTAAAAAAAAAATACACACCTCATATTTTGTTTATTGGGTATTTCAATATGTTTTGTAAAATAATTAATTGATAAAGTTGAAAATAATTTCTAAAGTGAAGTTCCATGCCAACTTTTACTAAAGATGATTTGTAGGTTCAGATTGAGGCAGATAATTGATTGTTTTGCACGCTTTCTTCATATCAATACACTGTAGGCTGATGGGACATGGTACTGTAGTTGTTGTTTTTCACGCCACGGTGGGTTATCATGACTGGCATACATTGATACATGTACCATGCCAAAAGTTCTGATATAATAACTTCAGAAATACCACTTGTGTAAATTCCGCTTACATGGTCAATTTGATTATTTCAATAAATAATTTAATTTTTGCAACTTACCACGATCTCTGATGCATGTCTGAATGTTCACAATTGTCAATAGTTTATGATTGTCGTCTTCATACACAAGGAAACTTGTTTAGTTAGTTATAATTCACAATAGTTTGTTGACATTTACTGTATGTGTTGAATGCAACCACCATCTTTGCTGGTTCTGCTTGTCTTGGCTCGTGTCTGGTCGGAGCTTTCCTTCTACATAATCTAGCCAATCACTGGCAAAACCTATAAATAGGAGTGCAAACTTGTAAGGCCCTAACAATGTTATCCTATTACTCACCGACGATATTACCCATGGTCCGTTAATCGTTAGATATGATGATTTGAATGTGATTCTGGCATTATTGAATATTAATATTGGGTGTAAATATGACAATGCCAATATCCCATTACCCTACCTACTTTTCCCCCATTGCGATGTGATTCCCGACCCATGCTTCGTGATCCCCGGCTGTGTGACTCCCCACCCTAACTTCGTGCCCCCCTCCCACCCCGTTATCTGATCCCCATCCCATCGTCATGAGTCCTAGCTGTTGTGTGTACTCCCTCCCACCCCTGCTGTCTGATTCCCGATCCCCGATTCGTGCACCCCTGCTGTGTGACTCCCCGCCCTAGCTTTGTGACCCTCCCATCCTTGCTGATTGATCCCCCACCCATCATTCGTGCCCACCTACTGTGTGACTCCCCACCATCGCTTCGTGTCCCCTCCCAGCCCCGGTGGGTGACTCCCACACCCAGTCGTGATTCCCGCTGTATGACTCCAACCCAACATTATTCCCCTCCCCCAGCTTCGTGAGTCCCGCTGTGTGACTCCCCACCCTAGCTTCGTGCCCACTCCCACCCTTTATGTATCTGTCTGTGCCAACAGGAAAGCATTTGGACAAGTTTCCTCATGATAGTTTGTAATAATTGTAAAATAAATACAGTTTTAAACTAATGTGCATGCCAGCCAAGTATATGCATAATTAATTGAAAGAGTCGTTGAGTGAAATATGCTGACAGTATGGGTTACAGTACATCTATTAGTTGCTCAAAATGTTACCCTGATTTACATGTACGATCGGTAGTAGAGCTATAGTACGGTCCACAGCATTCTCCTGCACAGTAGTCTGGAGCTTAATCAGTGTTCAGTTTCCACAACTATATCAGAGGGTGATGGTGTAAATAGGCACACGCGCATAATGAACGGAGCTAATTGTGACCATAGATATTCAGGAAAATGGAGAGAACTGTAACTTTCATATTCCGTAGATTAGCCAATTTACACCATCAGCAATCATATGTACATTCTTTCAACTAATTGGAAAACAAACATATTCCAATTAACACTGAACATTTACGTTCACCACAGGCACCTTTGTTTGTGAATTTGTGATTTTGTTTTCAAGACATAGTCAAGCGATCCATGATAATCAATGGACATGACTAACAGAAACAAGAAAACATTGCAAGTGCGGTTTTATCGCACCTGTTCAGTTGTGTCACGGACTGTGCTATATTCACAGTCAAAATGTGCTCATAGACCATCAGGGATGGAGAAAATAACTCAATAATTTTCAACAACTTCCGGTATTTTACAACCTGCCAAATTGGCGATTAATTGCACAATTAATTGATTGGTCGAAATGGACCAATCAATTATTGTCTTTCGTGTTTCAAGGGTCATATATAGGTTAATCCTACAAACCGCTATATAAGCGCTGTTCGTGCTATGTACCTGGTCAGCTTATTGCAGACTAATACAGTAATCACATCACTTCAGACCTCTCTCTCTCTCTCTTGCTCACTCGCTCGTACCCAGTAGGTTTCGTCCCCAAACTCGCTCATTATTCGGTCGCAAAATACCTTTTCCACATAATATATTCATTTTTCTCACTCGTGTTACTTGCCCTAACGCATTATATTTCGTGTTGTCTTCTTGTGTATTCAAATAAATTGCTATTGAGCTAAACTATCGACAATTTATATATACGAACGCTTACGGTTTGGTGAAATTATTCTTCCAGAAACGTGTTTATTACGTTTCTGGGTGGATTTTTTCATCCTACTGACTTATCAATAAACCGTCAGCCTTTACGAACCTTACGATTACGGCCTATGGTAGGTCCATAAAAGCGGCATTGAACAACCGAAGTACTCGTTCCCCCCACCACGCGGACCTACTACAGTACCATTCATACATGCAGCATAACATCATGATAAAGCTATACATTTTTAAATTTAGTTTCATACACCAACGTCGCCCGCTATACATGTAGGTAGTGCCTGTTTCATATTATTGTTGTTGTTATCTTACTAGTAGCTTTCCACGCGCTTTCATTTAAAATCTAAATGAATTCGTTTCGTTAAAATTTAGATTTTTCTTTTTGTATTTATCCAAAATGGCAGGAGCTGGAAGTTTTGAAGACACCGGTTTCAATTTAAATCATTTATTCTATTAAGATCTACATCTACCAGGAAAGGATACTTGCATTAACACTTCAGATTTATGGTTTTATGAAATAGAGTAAGTTTTGGAGGTGGCAGTGGCATATTTTGAAATGGCAAAAATGCTAATGGGTTTTCATACCGATGAACAAAACTCTGAGATTTTGTCACACAGAACTAGTGATGCTCCTGATCAAATAGCATACTCTGGTAGTCTATATTGCTTGTTAGAAGAATGCCTGGTGTCCCATTGAGAGAATGGCGAACAGTGCAGATCATGATCAGACTGTGCACATACTGAATGGATCTATTCCGGCCGAAAAAAAAGGAAAAAAGTTCATGCTCTATCAAAAATGTGTTTTCTTTAAATAGGTTAAAAACTTAAACCAGCAGACAATAGTATTTAAATTTAGTTTCCCGCATTTTATCACATTTTATCCAACCACTCAGCTCCCGTGAAAGAGGCAAAGAACGCCACAAAGCCTACATATGTAGACGACACAACTCCACCAAAGGAGACGTATGGCACCGTGAAAACAACAGAGATGAAGCCAGAATCCAGTAATCCAGACGCCATTGACGATGCCTGGCCAGAAGCCGACAGTCCGTCGGTGGCTATGACCAGTCATCTCCACACAGGTACACACGCCGCCTAGCGACGGACTCCGTCCAAAATCAAGTTCACCATTGACGCATATGAGACAATAGCGCCTTTATTACATTTTGATTTAAAATATAAATTTAATGTTCCTTGGAAGTAACTGTATCGATTGTGCACATAATACATGTACATATTTAATTGTTGACATGTGCAGCCAATATAGCTATGATATATACTCCACCATATAATTCAAATATACAAATGGCATGAACCTTGTTGCTTAGACAGATAGAGGATAGAAGATACCCAAAACGAGGCCTACGGAAAAAACACACACAATGCACCATGTTAATAATTAAGGAATAAAACCATGGGCTGTTGCGTTTACTGTATTATGAACAACAGTTGGTCTGTTTAAAGTGCGTGGTGTTTGAAGGTACCAACTGTTGTTCATAATACAGTAAACGCAACTTCCCATGAAAATGCAGTGTAAATATAAGTAATAAAACCATGCATGGTTTTATTACTTATATTTACACTGCATTTTCGGATAGTTTCAAAGATGTAAATAACCAAATACGGCGTAAAAATTAGGAATATTATTGTTTTACGTCGTTTTGTCGCAATTCATGGAACAGCCACGTTGCCGGCCAATGTAATGTAATGTACTGGGATATGAACGCAATACGTTGAATGGGCATTTCCATTATGAATTCAAGGACAGTGTAAATATTGATACATATTTTCTCTTTTTTTCTGTATATTTTCTTTAAATTTAGATACATATGAATGAGTAGAATATCCCGTTTGGCTGAAATGAGTTGCTATGTATTCTCAGGTCCTGTATACACACCCATACAGACGGACAGGAAACCAGAAGTAGATGACGGCTCGTTAGTCAACATGGCCAGCCACCTCCCTTCAGGTACTACTATGTTTGGTTATACCTTTTCAGATAACGGAAGTGGTACTAGTGTAGTACCTTGGGCCAGGCTCGCTAATTCAGTAATTGTACGCTCGCAAAGGCCGAGATTACTGAATTACCGAGCCGTTTAAAAAGATGGCGAATGTCCTACCTGGTGGATATTTAATATCCGAGCAAAATTAGGTACCGTACGATTTAAAAGAGTCATTTGTCGTTCATACCACAAAGTGCATGTGTGCTGACGTTTGATGAGATCTGATAATTTGAATATTAAGACAATTTCATCAAGCAGGGCCCGGTTGCTCAAAACTTCTGTTAGCTTAACAGACTGTTAAATCCTTAGCATTGCTAAGGATTTAACAGTCTGTTAAGCTAACAGAGGTTTTGAGCAACCGGGCCCAGGAAATTGTTGTTGTTTTGTTGTATTTTATTCTTAGAAATTTCAAAATATTCAGACACTATTTATACCAACAAACAGCATTGATCCTGATAAGACGGCTCGTTGCGATCTACATTGTTTGCGTACATTGTCATTATGGTGTGTTAATGGCGTGTTTCACTTTTTTGTTCACATATGGATTTCGCTGGATATTCCGACCTTACCACAGGATTCCTGTATGCATCCTATAACCGGACAGAACCTGTAACCGGATTTTACCGACGGAACAAAGATTATGTAACATGGCCAAAAAATATTTATTTAGTTTTACCAACATATTTGCTATGTTATTGAACTAAAAATTCTTAGTTGAATACTACAATTTAAAAAAATATTGGACATCGATCATTAAACGAATATGTGGTGTTATATTTGACCTTATGTTATCATTGTGTTATCAATGGTGGTGGTTGATGGTGTCGTTTGCCTATAAGCCCTTGTCACGCAATACATTATACTTGGCAACTTAACAAGAATATGCATTGAAGTTGCATTAGAAAAATAACAAAGTTACATCCCTTCCCCACAACACACCCAGACACCAATCACCATACGGGCAATGCTTAATAATGCATAATAAGGATTGTGGCTTACATGTACGGCTTACGCTACATGTATATGCGAGTTCTTCAAGTAGTAGAGCAGGGACGGATCCAGCATTTGGGAAACGGGGTGTGTGGGGGGGGGGGGGGGGGGGGGGGGGGTGTCTAGTTGCGAAGGTAGCTCTTGCAATCTACTCCCGTACCGTCCGTAACTAGCTACGGACGGTACGGGAGTAATTGCAAGAGTTACCGTTCGCAACTAGGGAGTTGTCCTATGTTCGAGCTCTTCCTGTATTTTACGGTATTTAAATTCAGACTCCAACTGGTGGTAAACTGTGATCTATGTAAAGTTCGTAGCTGAACGGGGGATCCGCCCCTGTAGAGGAGTATTTATACGAAATAATAACACCCTCCACCCACAATATACCCACGCACCGATCACCACGAGGATAATGAGGAACACAGACACTGAAGAATAATGATTGTAACTTACGGCTTACACTATATGGGAGGCCTGCAGGTAGTAGCGGAATATCTTGATGGTGGCTCTCTCGTTGCCCACCCAGAGAGTTCCCATCGTGTCCACGTCCAGGGAGTACGGCTTCTCTCCGTCCAACATCTCTCGGGTCAGCAGAATCCGCAGGAAGTGACCTTTGATGTCCAGAAGGTGCACCTATAAAGGGCGAAATAAGAGAAGCATTGTGTGAAATATTCTTCTATTGTTTGCACGCATCCTGCAGGCAAAGATCTTTGATCAAGTCCTCAGTGATCAGCTTGCCCATATGCACAGTCTAGTAATCAGGAGCCCGCTTCACTAAAGTTCATATAATGTTCATTAAGGACATTAAGTGTTTCACCATCGGTTACTGCAGAACCTTCACCAGAGAACAATTTATCGTAAATTTCGACATTGGACTGAAAAAAATACTGATTCTGAAGTAAACATCACCTCCCTTAGAACATGTGCGGCATTTGTTGGTTTACTGTTACGTGCCAAAGAAACGAAGAGAGAAAATGTCCCTAACGAGCCACCATATATTACTTAGAGTGGTACTTATTCGACTAATAAACGAACCTGTCCCTCGCTGATGTCTCCCACAAGCACGTGACCAAACTTGTCCGTGGTGATGCCATACGGGAGGAACCCGTCACCGCTCGTATGTTGTCCGTAGTAGACCATCCGCACCTTGCCGTCATGGCCGAATATCACGACACGCCCCTTCTTGTCGTCTAGCCAATCAGAGACGGCCAGCGATCCGTCTATGTTCACGGAAACTCTGTAATTTGAACAGACGGACAATGTCATGGACTTGTCGCCTGGATAACTGGGCCTCATATGTGACTGTGACTGGAGAAATGGGGCATATGGTTTTGGGACCAATGTAGATCCAGATCAGCTTGTGGATCCCGCATCCGCACAGTCTGATCAAGATCTGCACTGTTCGTCATTCCATCCAAGAAATACCCGCCATGTTTCCAACAAGAATCGTTATCAGGGTACATGAGTGTGCTATTTGAACAATAGCTAGACTGGTCACAAATCCAATATGCCCCATTTCTTCAGTCAAAGCCACATCGATGGAAGTTGAGGAAATATTCAAAGCAGAATAGAATGTTAAAAATATATTTGTTCGTTGTTCGTTTATTCTGAATTATTTACGTACTATGAACATAAGATGAAATAACTTTTTACCATTCGCCTCACATATTAACATATACAATGAACTACAGTAGCTGAAATTGTATGACCACTTAATGAAGCACGCAAGCAAACACAGTTGAGAGTGGCTTTACCTGTATGGGTGAGTGGGAATCTTTTTCGATTTGTCGCCTTCCAAAGTTGCCGCCTTGTTGCCCTTGGCCGTATACTTAAACACACAGGACTTTGTCGGTTGTGGTAGGGTGGTGCACATATCCACTCCGCAGACGTAAATATCTCCCAGTGTCGACACGCCGAGCCCACGTGCTCGTAATGGCGCGGTGAAGTAATCTTTAACTTGGCACTTCCGATCTACGAGACGAATTGTAGACCCCGCGAATGTTGACACGACCACGCTACTTCCGTTGTGGTCCATTACGGAAGCTATGTCGTCCACAGGGTTCTTAAACAGCACGCGGTTCACTCGATACCCCTCTTTGTTATAAAGATAAATCTCATTTGTCGTCCATCCGAAACATATCCACGCTTCCGTTTCATTGATCGTCGCAATGGCGCTGATCTTGTTTCCGGGAACCATTTTACATTTGAATTCCTTGAGTAACCGCGGTTGTATTTCCGGTATCATCTGCAGCGACGGTAGCGACCGTGATTTAGACTTGCTCTTGTGTATGAATGGCTCCGTTCTCTGTAACGTTGGCCCCTTCTCGGCGTAGTTGCCGAACATGGTCTCCATGACGCGGTTGTCGATCTTGCCATCTTGGAAGAGGTAGCGAGTCTTGCCAGGCTTCCGCTTGATCAATTCCTGTATCTGCTTGAACATGTCGATCAGCGTCTGGTGGATATAGAATACATTACAGTTGCAACTATATATGTGTTTATCAGGTCATTTAATGGTTGCCGTCTTCGATTTATAATTTAAGAGGCCATGATAAGACCATGTGGTCGAAAATTTGATAAAGATAGTGACTATTGAAATAATATGCATTATTTGTGCTTCCCTTTGGAATTTATTGAAAATTACTAAACTATAAATGAATACGTTCGAACACTTGGACTTCGAGCACGGGTTACTTTTTTTATGGAATTGTATTCAATATCTACACTATTATAGACGACTATCAATTCGTTGATTTACCACTACGCTATACGGCAATGTTGCCTATTGCAGTAATATTATATTGGGTAGCCTGTGACTCGCAGTGTAATGAATCAATTATAAAAAAACTAATTCATTATTCCATAAACGAATGTTATGCTTCTAACAAGGAATTTAGATCCTTATCAGTCAACAGGAGTGTGCAATTGGATCAGGAGCTATACTGGTCACACATCCCATAAGCCTTTTTTCTCCAGTCACATACACACATCTTAAATTGGAAGCTTCTTACCTGATACAGCTCCATCACCTCGATGTCGTTCCCCGATTGCATTATTCTCTCCCCCGTCGTCAACGCCGTGGTCGCACTGGCCACATAGCTGGTCAGCGTCTTTCTCCGCTCGTCAGTCTTCGCTATCTCCTTAAGCTGTTTAAGTTTCAGTTTATTCACCATTAAATTACTGGTCCGATCGATCTGCTCTTTTATGTACTTAGCTCGCTTGTCTATTGTCTCTATCGTGGTTTTCACGTTAAAGGCAATCTCATTTTCATAGTCCTCCATCTCTTTCAGCTGCTGTTTCAGCAATGGTAGGAAGCTCGCCCTTATCTGGCTCAATTTCATCGGCAACATCTCCCTCTGTTCTTTCACCTCCTCCCAGAGATCGGTCGTCTTGTGGCCCTCGTGTTTCGTCAGCTTGCAGTTGATACACAGCGGCCTCATGCACACCTTGCAATAGAATTGCAGCTCCGCTTCCGGATGGATCTTGCAGTTCTTCTGCGCCTTGGTGAGCGGCGGCGGGCGCGGGGTCGGGGGAACGTCTGGCCGGTAGTCCGCCCAGTCGTACACCTCATGGTCCTGTGTGATCTTCATCTTCTGATGATGGTCCAGACACGGACCACATAGATCCGACTCACAATTCAGACATCGCGCCTCCATGACCTTGTAGTCATTACACATGTCGCATATAGACTGATCAAGACTGTATTTCGCGTTCTTCTTACCGGTTTTAGTCTTAGCTTTAACAACCGCTTGCTGTATGGTAATTCCTGCTCCGGTTTTCACGGATGACGCAGATAGTTTTCGCGCTGTATGACCAGTGGCGGCATAGCTCTTGACTGACCTGGGGGACATGTGTATACTCACGTCCTTCCCTACACTACTATCAGACTCGGAGACATCATCCCCAGCGGCGCCACCCAGTGATTCCTTTAGTGAAAGTTTTGGCATCGCGCCGTTGCTAGCCGCCGCCATTTTGTTTTTTGACAATCTGTCACGGCGAATAATGTCCCTATCGATTTTAAGTTGTAATCATCCATATGCAAACTAATTTAAGAACTATCATACTATGTGTAACTGACAGATCATAACTTCCCAGAATTTAAGTCCTATGACAATGAAAATCCTATTAAATATATTCTTTCACTATTTATCGGCTACAATATGTTTTGCTTACTCGTACAATTGACCATTTAAAATATGCATACTAATACTTGTCTTTGTGAATGGATACATTGGGCTTATGGCATTTGTAAGCAGTGCAGACCAAGTTAAACTTGCGTATCCGCTCAGTCTGACTGGATATGTACCTTGTTCGCTATTCAGTATATGAAAACAAACTATGCTTCTAGCAAATAGTACATTCCGTATCAAATTGTAAGAGTGAACCAGACGGACGATTCGGAGCAAGACTGACCAGACATTCCATAAGGCACGCTTCTTCAGTTACAGCCACATGTACGACATATCCTTACATAATGGACACACATTGCACTGTTAATCAATGCAATTCTTGATCGATTACCGCAATATTAGAACCTAACATTTAAAACAGTATTCGTTAAAGGCTTCAACAACATTCGTTTAAGGAATCAGTCAACAGAGTAGACCAAGATCAAGCACTACGAGTCTCTAATCTGGAGTTTAGCTGGTCACAAAGGCTATGGTACATTTTTTCCATTGCGGGTGGCTTAAATGGACGTATCAATGAAAGTGTAGACAACGGAATATGAAACGCATTGCGGCTGCTCATTGAATATTACTGGAGCGATTGAGATCCGTTTTGACTGTATTGTTTTATTAACTACGCATGCGGTTTACCGGTAGTTTAACGCTATACATTGGGGATATCTTGATTAGTTAAATTACAACTATTGAGTGTAATGTTTCATTGCGAATGTCATGTACACCACTAACTTTCACCTTATTAATAAATACATGCATTGAAATAATGTTAATGATCATGTGTCTAAGACACAATGTGTTGAAATAGTGAAGAAATACGTTAAACATAAAACTAAGTGTACTTAAATTATATATTTGTATTGTTTTTTCCGATCGCATATGCATCTGTACTATCAGTGACGTGAAGTAAAGGTGGTTTAAAGTAAGCAATGCTATTTATGAGTGTGGTGATTGTTTTGATACTGAAAAAACATGTAATTAGCTTTTTAAGTTAGTATGTGTGACTGATGCTTATTAATTAAACTGCATTTAAAGTCAGTATGCAAGTGTCTAGAATGGAAACATACGACATAGTATGATCAATTAACAACAAACAAGACGTATTTTCACAAATTGTTCTCAGTGATAGTTACAGTTGAATGTATTAGCCAATTGCTTGTATCGTCCTTGTCTATAAAAGTATAGTATGTAGCTGAATACAACACAACTCCTTTACACTTCATTATTAAAAGGATACATTTGGCTGATACAGATCCTTTGCAGTCCAGAAAGCGTAAGACCATATATGAATATTTAATACCACATCTGAGACATAGTGCCTTGCAGTCCAGAAAGCGTAAAATTATGAATATTAACCCTTACACTGTTGAATTAAATTTTCTCGTCTGCTGTTTATTTTTTATTTTCGATTGTTCTCGACAAAAACATGATTTGACAGCATTTTAGAATCATTTCCAATGGAAATGATTCTAAAGTGCTGTCAAACCATGTTTTTATTGAGAAACAAGGCAAAATATAAAGCAACAGCAGACGACAGTTTTCGCGCTCAGCAGGCTAAGGGTTAACACCACATCTGAGAAACAGTGTCTTTAAATAGTTTAAGCCTAGTGGATGATGTCACGGTGGACTCAACTTCGGATATATGAGTGGGTTTCTAATTTCCACGGGAGATAATGTACGTCACGGGCACCTGTTAATTAGGTCCGCTTCCCCTTACATTCTCCGAATTATCGGTAACTACCGGAGTAATTGTAACCATTTCACGCCTGAATATATAGCATGGCCTGTTTCATGTAAAGTTGAGACTATTGTATTCATGAAACCAGCGGTATTCTATCAAAATCTAACGAAACTATATTGACAAACACTGCAGATCCAGATGAGCTTACGAGCCAGCTCATCTGGATCTACAGTGTTTGCAAATGTTGGCTTTTTGGTCTGAAGAGTTGAATGGGTTAATATGATTATGTTGTTTTGTAATGATCTACATTGCTTGTTAGAAGCATGACGCGTGTTTCTTTAATGGATTATGTTTATATGAAAGGGAACTTGCATACAACGGCACCACATTTATCTGTTTTGATAATGTACACGTACGTCTTCTCGAAAGGGCTCCGAAACGGCTAGGCACATACATTGCGTCATTGGCAGTCCCTGCCACATACTGTGCATGAGTACAATCGAACCTCTCTAAACCGGACACGAAGAAAACATCTGTGATCTTATTTTTGATGCGTTACTTGGTCATTTATCTCAGGTGATAATGACTGTTAGTGATCGCATAGCACACAACCATGGCACATAATCACCAAATTCCGGATTTACAGTGAAACCTCTCTAAGCCGGACACCCTGGGGACCTCCCAGGGTGTCCGGTTTAGAGAGGTTCCACTGTATATGTACTTAATCGAAGTCAAATCATTTCAATAGTTGTTGGGATGTTCACTGCAATGTAAGTCGGGTCAAAATGAGGCTTACACGTGGGAGGTTAAGCACCATATTATGGACTGGTTTTAACCAGGGACCATATATACATTTCATCATTCGTCCCAGGTTTAACCTACACACCGGACAGTATGTTTCCTACTTGCGGTCACGTTTACTTGTATAGGTCCTCAATGGTTTCATTTATCGTAGGCTTTTCCGACTCCTTTGCGTATATATTTTGTGAACTAGTGTATACCTCGATCAGACTGCGCATCCGCGCAGTCTGATCAAGGTCTACACTATTCACCAGGCTCGCACGTTATATTATGCTATCACACTCGTGTGGCCAGATAATGATCTTTACTACTCATGCTAACGGCCTAGTTCGTGATTAGGTTGCGTAGGATGGCCTGGATTTACGGTGGTCGCAGAGATCATAATCTAGAGTGTACGTGATCACAGTCTGTGACTGGGGAAATGGGGCTTATGGGTTTTTGCGATCAGTGTAGATCCAGATCAGCCTGTGCATCCGCACAGCCTGATCAGGATCTGCACTGGTCGCCGTTCCATCAATGAAACATCCGTCATGCTTCTAACAAGCATTATGGATCGTTATCAGGTTACATGAGTGTGGTATTTAATGAGGATCTGCATTGGTGACAAATCCCATAAGCCCCATTTCTCCAGTTACATTCACATTTTACAAAAATAATAGACACATGATTCCAACCTGTGTAACGAGAAATTACAATAATATAAAGTTTACATCATTGCTTGTCAAAAAAAAAATCAGGCAGTCGGCTTGGTGGTAGGATGGTAGAATAAAATGTAAACATAGTTTATTCATATGTTATGTAAACAATATGCAAAATAAAATCTATGACAATGTTTCTACATGTCTACAACTGTACACATTGTTTTAAAGTCACTCCTTTTATTAAATTGTCGACCGCATGGTCTTTATCAAAATAATCTGAAAATATGTCCCATTATTTTAAAGTCACTCTTTTTATTAAAGTTTCGACCTTATGGTCGTTATCAAAATAGTCTGAAACTGTATTGGCAGTCACTGCCAATACAGTTTCAGACTATTTTGATAAAGACCATGTGGTCGAAAATTTAATAAAATGAGTGACTTTAAAATAATGCGTATTAACCCTTTAAACCTGAAATCCCGCTATAGCGGTTTATGCAAAAAACACCCCCTTTTCATAAATGGACGAATCTGAAAATCGTTTTGTGACCATTGGATTGGTCGGAACATTAGCATATCACAGTCCATTCCAGTTTCTTAGGGTTGAAAGGGTTAAATGTGCGTCCTTTCGATTGGAAATGACTAAAACATTAGTTTACCATTCCATCACCAAGCCGAGCGTCTGTGAGACAGAGCTAACATAATCAGTCATTTGAAGAATAAATAAGCAACATATTACCTACATAACGATACCATTAATGTCTATATAGCATCAAGGGAAACAAACAATATTGTACATATGGAGAAATGATGATTATGACATTTGTGGTCAGTATATCTCTGGAATCACTTCCTGGAATATGAACAGTGCATACCCTGGTCCTGGTTTGGGTCTACACTGGTCGCAAATGTCATAAACCCAATTTCACCTGTCCCAGCCATATATAAGCCAGTTTTATAAATAGGTTACCAAACTTGGAAAATCACAAGTAACTTCCTTTAGAACTACTGTCTGTTTCACGAAACCTGCCCGAATAGTTCGGCTAAATAAACAATGCAAAAACAATATTATTTTCGATAATGTTAAATTATAGCAACATATAAGAATGCACCTTTTTATTTCGTGAAATTTGGTCCAATATCGATTTTATGGCGAAAAACAACAATGTTTTCGATGTTAAATCCCCATAGACATCTTCACAGAGTCAGAATAAAAAGAAGGCTCATTTGTAACATTTTACATTATCGAAAACAAATATTGTCGTTGCATTGTTTATATATCCGTAAAATTTGGGCAGCTTTCGTGAAACAGAAAGTAATGCTGAAGCATTACCGGCACAACAATCGGTAGAGTGTGTCGGTTTGACGTCACGTTGCTCAGTTTAAACAAATCCCGCCAATTCTACTGGCAGTGCTGCCCCGGAGCAGGATTCGTGAAACATACTTGTTTTGTAATACTGAAGCATCACCGGCACAATACTAATCGGTAGAGTGTGTCGGTTTGACGTTTAGTTAGTTTAAACATATTCCGCCAATTCTAATATCAGTGCTGCCCCGGAAGTTGTTCTCAATGAAGTTATTTCTGATTTTCCACTTTCAGTAACCTACACAACCGCCGATGTTATTATTGGCCGGATTAACAACGTTTCTGAAGATATATTGGCAATGCTATCTCACAAGCAAGCACTTTGATTGTCTGAGCCTGAGCTGTAGCGCAGCTTCGTAGCACAGCTCAGGCTCAGACAATCAAAAGCTGAATGGCAAGCACAATATTAAAGTTTATCCCGTCAACACAGTGCGTATGTGCCGTGAAACACGGTGCCGTGAAACATTTTTGATATCCAGTCAATACAATTTTTGCATTTCACAGCCATTTGTAGGTGTTGACGGGATAAATAGAATAGTAGGTTAGTGCCGTGAATGGAAAACAATATCTGGCGCGGCACGGAAACGGGATGTGCTCGGCAGAGCCTCGCCCATCCCGTTTCCTAAGCCTTGCCAGATATTTTTTCCCATTCACGGCTCTAACCTACTATTCTCTATATCTTCAAAGTAAAAACATTGATTAATATTGGCAAGATTAGCACAGGCAGTAGTGTATCTATAAGACTGGTCTACATGATCGGTTTTATTTAAATGAAGTTCTGGTCTGCGATTGAGCTGACAAGGCAACGGTGGTATGCGTCGTCAATTCCGAGTCGCTGCCCCGGCTCACGAGACGCTTGTAGCGATTGTAAATCGTCCTCCGGATCACGAGCGAGAACATAATCAGGCAGCCCTGACCCGCGTTGAGTATGATAAAGATCAAACCGACGACGAAGTTACGCCAAGCCTCGTACACGAATCCAGTAACCCACGTGACGCCCATGAGAATCCCAAGCCGCATGTAGACGGTTATGTACTGACGGTCGATGCTCAGTATGCTCGTGTCCGTGTCCATGATTCTTTTGAGGATGAAGACGTACATACAGAAGTTGCCGACAACGACCAAGGCAATTGGTAAGCCGAACGTCACGCCGCGCATCAGGGGTGTGTCGATGTAGCACAGCTTCTTCCCGTAACCGAACCTCCCGTCGGTCGTGACCGAGACGATTATGTTCAACACGATGAAGATGAGAGGTCCGAAGAAGATACCGGTCACGTGGAGCTTCGTGGACATGGCGTTAAGCGTCTGGTTGGGCTTACCGATCGAGACGACAAGGATGACCATGTAGGCGCTCATTGAGAACATGTAGGTGAGCCAGAAGTAGTGCGTCAGGACGCCGATGATCTTACAGCCAACACCGAATTCGGTCTTATCCATACCGAAGAGGTAAAACATCTGGGCGACCAGAAGGCAGCTAGCTAAAACGAGTAGGATCTTACCAGGGGTAGGCCGGCGAAGGTCTTTGAAGAGCGTGTACGTGGTGATAGTGAAGATAAGGCAGACCATGGACAAGATGGTGGAGACGACGGACACGAACACGAATACGAGATCGGCGGTGGACTGCTGCTCGCCGTCGCGCCACGACTGGAGATAGTGGCTAAGACAAACGAGTTTGCTGAGCGTGCTGGTGACTTTGTTGTAGTCGTAGTACGCATTGAGTCTCGTCACGGTACCGTCATCCATCGCATATTTGTACTCAAATATGGAGAGCCTCACATACGGACACAGCGTGTCTATTTTATCATAGGTGGCTATGTCGCAGAGGTGGTCAGTAATCAGAGCGTCGTGGACCTTCTGGCTGTAGATGTGGTCGATGCCGATGGTGTTTATGTCAGTGTGGATGACCTCAGCCTTAATATCGCCGATTACCCGAGCTGCGACGATCCGCTGAATCAGGTGCCAGACCTTGTAATCAGAAAATAGGAGATTTTCTTTTAATTATTCCGGTATCTGGGGGCCGTTTCAGTAAACTTCGTACGACTAAAATATTCGTAAGTGCAAATTTAGGATCGTCTGGAAATTTCAATTGATGGATTTACATTTATTGAACATTGAATCCTCAATAAATGTAAATCCAATAATTGTTTATAAGAAAACATTGTTAATTTGAAATTTCAGACTATCATAATTTTGCACTTACGAACATTTCAGTCGGACGAAGTTTAGTGAAACGTCCCCCAGGTGTATACAGCGAAGATTCGTTGACGGTTGAAGTGAACGAAAACGAATTGAAAACTATCATTTTGTACAACGATATTCATAGAAACGACTATCATTTGGGTTTTTATGTACGCAAATCGATATATTTGTTGAAGTATCCGGCTTTCAAATACTTCAACGCCTGCCGTTTCGTTTAACGCATGTCCTGTCGTTTTTTTCATGTCGTTTACACATGGTTTTCGCTTTATTTAATTAGAAAGCGACGTTTTCCTTGGTTTAAAATAAACGAAAACATCGTTTTCTAGTTTAGAAAACACCATAAACGATGTGAACACTATGTAAAAACGACACACCCATAAGGCTGTAAGGGAATCTTTTTAAAAATGGCAAGGAAGGTGTTATGACCATGATCAATACGGGCCTTCGTTTCTGAGACGAGGTTAAGAATCGCGTTTAGAAATTCCGACATGGGTGCCTGTTAAAGTCTCGCTATACACTTGCCAGTTTGGTTTACATCGGCTATGTGAGATTTGGCTATGCTGTTTCTATTTTACCATAGACTTACATTTTTCTTTCATATCATTTCTCTTTGTTGGATTCGCGAGTAGAGACATAATATACGTTTACGATCTACCAGTACCTGATAAATAATTATATATTATTGTTTGCCATAGTTTCTCGACCAATGAAAGTAGAGAATTTCGTCTCAATTAATCGAATATTGCGACGCTTTCGCCAATATATATTAAATTAATCATTACATGTTCAATAGCAGTTATATTTAGAACAACAGGCCCCGCCTTGTTGACGTAATTTCCTATGACGCGCTTCATGTGTACGATCGATTCCCGCCGCCAATTACATAATAGTATCGTTGTTGAAAACACGTTTAAGTGCAGCACTCCAGTCTAATTAACAGGTGCCCGCGATGGGGCGGGGCAACCAATAAGTTATAGTTCACATATTGAATTTTTAATAAACTAATTTCTCGCTCGCTGACGCTCGCTACGAAATTAATTTATTAAAAATTCAATATGTGAACCGAAACTATTACTTATGATGCGTTTCATGATCCATCTGAGATTCAAACCCGAGCCCTTAACGGCGGCGGTACCGAACACTGGTACAATTACGTCACTGCAGCAGCCCCATACAGGTGGGCCACCACCATTGAAGTTTCCCATACAACCTAACCATTGCCACACATTTGGCTGTTCTCTGCTACTTTCATTTTAGTACCGATTGTATGTTGCGGGACGTATCCTTCCATAACCTGCACCCAGCGTTCTCTGGTTTAGTTAGTGCTAAGGAAGTTAAATTCAATATTCTGTGACCACCCTGTTGGTGGCCCAAAAGGTCAACTGCTGGAATTGAAACTACGTGACGTGACAAGCATGTACAGAATTGAAAATAAACCCGAAATATATTTTTGAAAATGATGTAAAAGCTACATTAGCGCGCATGTGATGTATATTAGTATGTCAAATGGCCAGGTTCTGCAAATGCCCAGAGCCTATGGCATAAAACATGTGGACTATTTATTTACCGAACTACACCGCACATGAAGATCTCCAGTGTGGTTAAACCTACACAGACAATGTCAGGCTTTACCTTGTACACGGCGTGGTCGGTTATCGGTTCGAGCTTCAGGTAGAGTTTCAACAAAGTATCATCGGAAAGGTAGCCGGAGGGCGGCGATTGAAACGGCAAGAAGTACTGGCTCCCGCAATATTGTGACTCGCTACCGACGTAAACCAGCTCGTCCGCTATCCAATCGGCGACGTACGACGTCAGGGCGGAGTACGAGAAATTGGCGACGTCGGGGCGGGCGAGGAACGTGGAGGCGAGGAGGCGCACGGAGAATCGGAGTCCCTTGGTCGTGGTGTTCGCGGGAAACGTGCACACTCCGGAGATGGAGGACAGGAAGTCGGGACAGTACAACTCCAGGCATTTCTCCTAGAAAATACGGAATTAACAGAGAATACATGTACCAGGCTAGTGTATTTTGATATTAACCCTTTGAACCCGTAAGCCGCAATAGCGGTTTATGCAAACAGTGCATATCCAGTAGCCTACATTGCAAAGTATACTTATCTAACAAAGTACACTTTGAGGGAGAAATTTTCAATTTAAGGATAAATTTATTAATTTTTGTTATACTGAATTTATTACATTATCACAGCCATTTTGGCTGTGATAATGTAATAAATTCAGTATAATAATTCTGCATACTTTTAATCATCAAATACATGCAGTTGGTAGTTCTATATGAAATAATGCATTTCGGGAAAAATAAATGATCACTCCCTCAAAGTATACTTTGCTAAGTAAGTATACTTTGCAATTTTGATGAAATCGGCGACTGATGATGATCTGCACTGTTTTGCAAGTAATTTTCATATTTTTGTGAACAACAAAAACATCCCGTTTTCATAAATGGACTAGTCTGAAAACCATTTTGTGACGGTTGGATTGGTTTCAAAATTAACATATCAAATTCCATTCCAGTTACTTAGGGGTGAAAGGGTTAAGTGTATCATCAGGGAAGGCTTGGAAACGCGTAGGAATTCCGAAACTCGCCGATGAATTCCTACTGTTTCCTAATCGAATCGGATACACTTGATGTTCATAGACACTATCCTGATATTCTATTTATCAAGTATCGTTTTAAGGCAGCAGATGGACACATATAACATTGTTGTCGTCGAAAAGAACTTGTTTACTTTGCGTAATTACATTAACCTCACACCGTAGCGTCATGTGACGCCGTTCGACGAATGAAGCGTCAGTTTTCAATTCGTTGTAATCCGGATATTCGTATCGGGTAAATGCTTGATGAATAAGCTGGTTTAACCCACAGGTTGAAGTAACGGACCGAGGTCTATAAATACATTAAATATGCCTAAAAGCATCAATAAATGAAGAAAAAAAAATAAGCTAAACATTGTTTTTTTACCCCCTTCATATACTCCATTATGGAGGGGTTAAAAACTATTTTTTAGCTTATTTATTTTCTTCATTTAGTGATGCTTTTAGGCATATTTAATGTATTTATAGACCTCGGTCCGTTTCTTCAACCTGTGGTTTCACCCTCACTACGCTGGGGACGAAAAACTGTCGTCTGCTGTTTTTAATTTCATAAACAAAATTTGGTTTGACAGCACATGAGAATCGTCTCCAGTGTAGACGATTCTCATGCGCTGTCAAAACAGGTTTCTGTCGAGGAATATTGAAAATAAAACAACAAATTGATTCAGCGTATACCACAGTATACTTGTATGGTATGAGACAAGCCATGTTGTATCCTGTTTTTACGGAGCCCAGCAGGGGACATGCATTTTTATTAGTTCGTTCCCACGAATTGACAATTCGTTCCCTCAATTTAACAATTTGTTCGCTCAAATTAACAATTCGTTCCCACGATATAACAATTCGTTCCCTCAAATTAACAATTAGTTCCCACAAAATGACAAATTGTCCCCTCAATTTAACAATTCGTTCCCTCGAATTAACAATTCGTTCCAACGATATAAAAAATTGTTCCCACGAATAAACAATTCGTTCCCACGTTCCCACGAATGAACAATTCGTTCCCGTGGTAACGACTTGTTAAATTGAGGGAACGAATTTGTTATTTCGTGGGAACGAATTGTTATTTCGTGGGAACTAATTAATACAAACAAGAATTCTACGTCCGCTGCGGGGCTCCGTAGCTTTTATACCTACAATGTGCGATTTTTCATACAAAATATTTGCAGAAACTGTGATATTTTCTGTAAATGACGTTTAAGTTTTCGAAATATTCATTCAACTTGCGAGGTCCTTTACTGGAAATACAATTATTTTTGTAAATATTTTTCAAAACCACATGGGTTGTCGTATTTAGCATTTGCAGCGTTGGTAAACAATAACGGAGACAAACTAAATGATAATTATTATTATAATTATTATTATTATTTCTATTATTACAATTGGTACAAACCTGGTAGGGATCGCGAATTTCGTTCTGGGCACAGTTATTCGGGTCGTTGGGCGTCGGTATGCCGGCGGTTCCGTTGGACAAGGCGTGACACCCCGACCCCAGATACATGTACGCCAGGGCCAGTGAGATAACACGGCGGACCACGCCCATTACGTAGGGCCCTCGGAATTGTCGCTTCATTGCCATAATCCCCGCTAACACGTCTCGATGGAATGAAGATTTAATTTTCAATATTTCAATAAGGTGTCTGCGTGTGGTTTTGTTCTATAAGGCGGAAATCAGATATTAACGGAATCAGCCGTCATCTGTGGTTGTGTCTGAGGAAACGGGGCTTGTGCCATTTTTAGCCTGTCTAACTGTTTTTATTTCAAAATTGCTAAGCATACTTATCTAGCTAAGTATACTTTGAGGGAGTAATCATTTATTTTTCGCTAATTGCATTATTTCATATAGAACTAACGACTATATGATGATTAAAAGTATGCAGAATTATTATACTGAATTTATCACATTATCACAGCCAAAATGGCTGTGATAATGTAATTAATTCAATATACATGTAATCAAACTTAATAAATTTACCATTAAATTGAAAATTTCTCTTTCAAAGCGTACTTAGCAAGATACACATGTAAGTATACTTTGCAATGTTGGTGGAATAGGCTACTGTTCCATACCTGGGGCCCGTTTCACTAAACTTCCTACGACTAAAATGTTCGTAAGTGCAAACTTATGATAGCCTGTAAATTTCACATTAACAATGTTTTCTTGTAAATAATTGTTGGATTTACATTTATTGAGCATAGGCTGCATATGCAGCCTATGCTCAATAAATGTAAATCCATCAATTGAAATTTGCAGACGATTCTAAATTTGCGCTTACGAACATTTTAGTCGTAAGAAGTTTAGTGAAACGGCCCCCAGGTCATCATTTGATTCAAAAATAATTTATTCATAAATGTGATGGAATATATATACATGTACAACATATATGTGAACATTGTCTCGTTATTGTATCCTATACGGCGCATGGAGTCGGCCACCGTTATGTATTCCAGCCATCAGCCAGTTTCACCTCCTCTGGCGTTTGACAAAGAACTGACATCGCGAAGTAGAACATATGATATAATCTAGCTAATTAATACTACATAGAAAAGCCGTCAGGACAACGGACGTGTTCTGTAATATCAACGGGGAATAACTCGATGTTTACGACATGTTATGCCCCTGTATAGTTGTATTTCCTGTCTTTTATAGAAACACCGGTAGACGACAATATCGATATTCAAGGTGTATGATCACGTGGTACTAACAACAACAACACGTACTGAAACTTCCAGAATCCATCCGATTCAAAGTACGTATCCTTTTATTTTGTCCTTATTACGTAACGGATTTTGATGAAATATGGCGCATCAAACGCGTCTTGTTAAGCTGCATTTGGTGGTCTCTGTATTTTCGCTCAAACTTCTGTCGTTTTTGAGAAGAATCGATTTCCGTGTCTCCGACACGGAAATCGAATCTTTGCAAAAACGACATAAGTCTGTGCCAAACTGTCTGTGCCAAACTCCCTGTACCATATTTCATCAAAATCCGTTGCATATTAAGAAAAATATCAAATAATGCTTACCTTGGAGTGGGCAACGTTGTTGTTGTTGTAACCACGCGATCATGCACCTTGATATTGGACCGTTGTCCTGGATGATAATGAAGAAGATTCTCCTGATATGGATCAACACTTGTCACATATACATGTACAATAAACTCATGTTTCCACTAACGCACAATTTTACTTTGCCATTTGGTATGTGATCATGCATGTGGGTTATTGAACGCTTTCAACACCACAGGCCTGTATAGTGGTACTGGCAAACAGTGTAGATCCAGACGAGCCGGCTCGTGACGAGCCGTCTCATCAGGATCTGCACTGTTTGCAAGTAATTTTCATATTTTTGAGAACAATCACACCCCCTTTTCATAAATGGACTAGTCTGAAAATCAGTTTGTGAGGAGTGGATTGGTTGCTAATTAACGTATATCGAAGTCCATTCCAGTTACTTAGGGATGAAAGGGTTAAACTAATTCGACATGGTTGCAGAGATAATAGGTACATGTAACAGAATACTTTACACAGGAAAGACGAAAGCCATATTGTATGGAAGCGTCCTGGTGCCAATGCTAAAATATATTTATCTCCTAATTAGGATATACTAACTCATAATTAGGAGGTACTATCTCCTAATTAGGATTTATTATCTCCTAATTAGGAAGTATTGTCTCATAATTAGGACTTACTATCTCCTAATTGGGAGTTAGTATCTCGTAATTAGGAGTTAGTATCTCCTAATTTGGAGATAAACATTTTTTAGCATTGCACATATAGTAAGTCCTAATTAGGAGATAGTAAGTCCTAATTAGGAGTTTTAAGACCTAATTATGAGATATTAGATACTAAGTCATAATTAGGAGATACTAAGTCCTAATGAGGAGATACTGAATCATAATTAGGAGATACAAACTCCTAATTATGAGATACGAAGTCCTAATTAGGAGATATTAAGTCCTAATTAGCAGATACTAACTCCTATATTAGGGTAGACGAACTCCTAATTAGAGTTAATATCTGATAATTAGGAATTATCATTTCCTAATTAGGACTTACTATCTCCTAATTAGGAGTTGTTATTAGGAGATACACATATTTTAGCATTGGCACCATGACGCTTCCATAATATGGAAATGTTTTCATCACCAGAGTTACATGTATGTACTAAAAATTAACCCTAACACTCGTTTGCTGTTTGTGTTTTAGTTTCCATTTTTATAATAAAAAACGTAGTTTGACAGCAATGTAAGCATTCTTGTGATCACCGCCCGCGTCCCACCTGGTCCTTGGAATCTATATAACACGGACCACGCAGGAGCGCCGGAAGCATCATAATATTGATCCGGCGAATCTACTGGGTGCCCCCGCTACCCACCCAAAGTGTATGTTGTTACCACTCAGTTGAACCGTCTCGCCGAGACGGTTCAACTGAGTGGTAACAACATACACTTTTGATGAGAAATTAGCAAAATTGCAGAACAAAATGGATTAGATCGGATTGGTTTGCTTATATTTAAGGGTGGGAACTGGCTCTAAGACCTTCTATACCCGGGGAATTGAACCCAAGAAAGAGGCCAAATTTTGAGAAATAATTTTGAAGTAATTTAAGGTGTCATAAAAATCCAAAGTAAAATTGGCAGGTGCGCGTTAAAGTAGGTCAACCCTGTCGGCCACAATTAGTGTCACATTTTCTCTTTTTTTTCTCAAAAAAAAACAACATGGTTTGACAGAACTTTAGAATCATTTTCAAGAAAAACATGGTTTGGTAGCACTTTAGAATCATTTCCAATGAAAATGATTCTAAATTGCTGCCAAGCAATGTTTTTCTTGAGAAAACTGGAAATTAAAAAATAAACAGCAGACGACAAAATAGAATTCAGCATTGTAAGGGATACTTAGATTCAATATATGAAGAATTGCAATAAATAGAGCCTATATACCAGTTTAGTTCATTTAGACGTAGAACGGAGTTTAAAAACAACTATTTTCAAGATACTTTAATATCATATTAGGTCATGTATAATCCTACGGATCCTTACAATTCGTTCCCACGAAATAACAATTCGTTCCCTCGAATTGTTAATTCGAGGGAACGACTTGTTAATACGTGGGAACGAATTGTTAATTCGTGGGAACGAGTTGTTAATTCGTGGGAACGAAGTGTTATATCGTGGGAACGAATTGTTAAATTGAGGGTACGAATTGTTATTTCGTGGCAACGAATTAATACAAAAAATCCATCCTCTATGTATAGTCACAAGTTCTATCATGTCTATCAGCGGGGTATACTACGTGGACGGTTTTCCAATGAGACCGTTGCGGCCTTATTTCCCAATATGACGAAAACAGCTGTTGTATTCATTTGAATATTTACATATATATGTGACTGAATCAGAAATTAGTTTTAAAGTTATGAGTACAAACTACGCGTACATGTACTAACACATAAATGTATTACACGGGAGAAAAATATATAACATATTTCTTTTAATGTGTGTATGTTATTGTTCACATATTAAATTTTTAAGGAATTAAATGCGAGGGAGCGCTAGCGACCGCAGCATTTAGTTCTTGAAAAATCCAATATGTGAACAATAACTTACTGATAGTTCAGCCAAGTGTACAATGCAATGTCCCATCCGAGTATTGATTTTCCATTTCCTGTCGAACATTTAATGATTAAATCTGGTAATACGCAAGTTATTGGGGTTAAACGTTGCAATATGTGAAATAAGTGGAGCACAATACTGTCCAGCGATTGGCTTAGAAAGTAAGGTGAACTATAACATTTATTTGCTTTAGTACTTAGTCCAATTAATTTTCCTCGTTCTTGTTGTCTTATACAAATATATTTTGTTTTTTTTCCTTTCGTAATGGACACATGGTTTGACTGCACTATAACATTATTTCGCTCAATACAAACATGATTTGACCACACTTTAAAATCATTTCCATTACGTGCCATAAGTGCCATCATGTGAGAATATGGATTTGTTTTGGTACATCAACTCGTGTTTATATGATTCATCGACTATAAGTGACTGTGAATGGAGAAATGGGGTTTATGGGGTCTGCGACCAGTGTAGATCCAGATCAGACTGTGCATCCGCACAGTCTGATCAGGATCTGCACTGTTCGCCATTTAATCAATGAAACTTCCGATATGCTGATGACAAGCAATATAGATCGCTATAAGGCTACATGAATGAATGTGTTATTTGATCAGGAGCTACACTAGTCACAACCCCCCCCACCCCCATTATCAGCCATACCCACATGTAGGTCGATGGGGTGTGTTGGTGGTAGGGTAAGTCCTATTTATATATAACACATTTTGTCAGTGCAAATATTATACACATGTTCTTTTTTTTTAATCTCTGCCGGTCTCCTAATGAATCGTGTGAGACATTGAAATATACGTATATGCACATAGTTATAGAAAACGAAAGATAACTAACTACCAAAATAAAATAATGGTTATTTATTTGTTTAATCATTGACCATGCGTATCTGACGCACAGCCGCTTTAATACGTGTGTAGTATATAGCCATACTGAGCATGCTGAGATAGCAAAATATTCTGTGTATTGCCAAACACAGTGTGCAAATAAAGGAACATTGTATAGTGTATATACGCTGTATGCAAGTATATTATTATTATTTCGTAATGGACCTTCGATGGTGCGTTGCTAGTGATATTGGCAGAACGGATGTGAGACTTTCGTGATAATATTGTGCGATTATTCAGAAGCGTCATGTTGACGAGGATCGAGTTACACGTAAAGTGGAATTAAGTTGTCAACCTAGGTAAGTTCAGAAAGGGCAGAGGCAATATGACTAATACTGGCAAAGTATACACCTGTGTATGTATGTTTTCTGATTACTATCTCATATCATATGTTATCCGTATTGTCAATAAGAAATTATGCACAGGCGAACGACTCGGACCTGGGACTAGGACATGGGAAATGGCCCATTCTGAAAATATGTTACTCCACCCATGCATGTATATGCAGTGTACATCTTTAATATGATTCATAGACTATAAGTGACTGTGACTGGAGAAACGGGGTTTCTGGGTTTTGCGATCAGTGTAGATCCAGATCAGCCTGTGCATCCGCACAGTCTGATCAGGATCTGCACTGTTCGCCATTCAATCAAAGAAACTCCCGTTATGCTGCTGCTGACAAGCAATATAGATCGTTATATGGTTACATGAATGAATGTGCTATTTGATCAAGGAGATACACTGGTCACAAATCCGCCCCATTATCCAGTCATACCCACATGTAAGTGGGTGGGTTTGCAGGCCCGTACGCAGGATTTTCTATTGGGGGGTGCGTCAGGGGGGTGCGTCAGGGGCGAGCCCCATGTAGTGGCGCGAGTATGCTAGGGGGGTACCCCCCTAGCGTACTCGCGCCACTACATGGGGCTCGCCCCTGACGCACCCCCCTGACATTTTTTAAACCTAGATGGCCTGAAATGCACTCTCCTGCATTTTATGTCATTTACATTCGGATTTCAACGGTGGCATTTATGTGCAAATTACCTGTATATTAATGCATTTCAAGATTTGTTGAGATTACTGTTTGAAAAATAGCGGACCTCGGCGAATTTAGGGGGGTGCGTACGCACCCGTCGCACCCCACCCCCCCCCCCCCCCCCCTGCTTACGGGCCTGGGTTTGTGGTAGGGAAGCTTGTGGAATGGGGCAATTTTTGGTCCTTGGTCAGAGTATTTCACCCGTCGTATTATGAAATCGCATAGAATAGATAATCTCAGCTATACGGATGACTTTTACTATTTCATATGTCTTTTTGTTTTCTGTATCCTTCTAGCTGAGACACATACTGTGTAAGTTTTAATCACAATAACAGCCTATTCTCAGTGAGTCTGTCCTCGCGTTTTGCGGTTTTAAACCTGGCAATATTTTTAGACAAACATCGATAAACCAACCAGAAACGTGTAAGTATACATATGTTCACCTACCTTGTCAGACCACGTAAAAAAACACGAGGACAGCATCACTGAGAATATGACGTTAGTGTGAGCGGGTGTCTCAGCTAGCAGGATACAGAACATATAAAAGACAGATGACATAGTAAAAGACATCCGTATACTATTAGTTGATATTATCTAAGCCATTTGGACTTGAGAAGTGTTGCGCTGAAAGTTCGCCCGTCGCTGTTGTTATTTGCGTGAACGATACATTTATGCTGTTTGCTCCCTACAGAGGAATTAAGCAAGCATTATTAATTCAGTATGCAAAGCAATAAATAAATAATGCACAGGTAACACAGGTGTGTGCAACCTTCATGTATACATACATGTATATATGTTGTCAAAAGTGTACACACGATTGGCTGTGTCGATAATGGCTATTTATAGAACACGTCAAGCGTAGAGTTTAATAAATTGACACGTTACTTTCAAAGTCAAGTTATTAAACTGTCCGCTTGACCGCCGTTCATAGAGTAGTTTTGAGGACGGGTTTACAGGGCTCCAGATAAGGTGCGTATTGGCGTATTTTATTCACTTAGTTTAACAGAATACTCATTGATTATCAAAAGTGGGAGCAAAAAATACTCACAGAAATGCGAAAATACGCATTGATTTTCAAATTGAGTAGTTAAAATACGGAAATAAAGTTGAACATTTACTTAGTTGAGCTGTGGGGGTGGCGGTGCAATCCCGGAATCATCACCCCCTTCAGATCCGCCCCTGGGAATTAGCCGATCCAAATATTTTATCCCGGCCGTCAACACAGTGCGTATGTGCCGTGAAACACGGTGCCGTGAAACATTTTTGATATCCTGTCAATACGACCTAACCACTGCGTATGAATATGTGCGGTTGTCCTACTAGTCGATTCTCCGATTTTGAGGATGCGGCTGGGGTTCTTGTTTTGCATTTTAAAGCTATTTGTAGGTGTTGACGGGATAAATAGAATAATAGGCTATAGTGCCGTGAATGGTTAAAGTAGCTGGCGTGGCACCGAAACGGGATGGGCTCGACAGAGCCTCGCCCATCCCTTAAGCCTTGCCAGATATTTTCCCCATTCACGGCACTAACCTACTATTCTCTATTGTCTTACACGAGGCGCCAATAATTACGTTGTATAAAACACAACGTAGCCATGATATAGTTGTTTGATTTTTATTATGCTCGGGCTACTGGCCTCGCCTCGCAACTCTTATGCTTTCCCTAGTATTTCCTGATAAACTCGATATCAACATAGACAACATTCTCTAGTTGCGAACAGTAACTCTTGCAATCTACTCCCGTACCGTACGTGGCTACGGACGGTACGGGAGTATATTGCAAGAGCTACTGTTCGCAACGAGGTATTCTCTATAACACGGTTATGGAAACATATTTGGTTTCATAGAAGATGTATATAAACGACACTGTTGATCGTATCGATTGTGTCCCGGACCTGTCACCACGGGGGAACCAGACACCGCGCATGCGCGACCAGTGGTCAAGGTTATAGGATCGCAATAGGCATTGTCACACAATTACAATAAAAATGCCCCCCACTCGTGTAAATGATTGTATAGATATGCGCCATTATCATTTCAACACAACAGTTCATAATCTCAAGTATGTTCAAACACTGTAGATTCAGACGAGTCGCTGAAACTGTTAAATTAATGCTACATGTACAACTCAGAGAAAGTCTTAAGATAATGCCCCTTGGAATGACAGAATATCAACCAGACAAGTTAATGTCGATCGTAATTGCAGTCATTGATCATAGTTCCAGAATGAACAGCATCAGTTAAGAGTGCTTGTCACTCGGGAATCCTCGGACCATTCCGTAAATCGAGAATAATGGCATCATCATCGACGTCATTTTATTTTCGACGCCATATTGGATTTTGCAGATCGCCTGACGGTTTGGTTGAACTGAACCCGGAATGATAACTGAATGAGCGCTTGTATTTCTTCATTAAAACCAATCATTTGGAGGGCAATGTTTAAAACACCATGCGCCTGTGGGCATACGTGCACGTTGTACGTCAGAGCCGGCCATGTGTTTTATGCTCTGGTATCACGTGACGGCGGGTTATAGTGCCCGGATGTGCCGCTAAAAGCCTGCACACCACAAGAGAAAGGAGCAATTACAGGCAGACTGGCGGCCATTGAATGCCGATATCACTTGTGGCTTTGACCGAGTAAATGGGACGTATGGGTTTCGCGACCAGTGTACCATTTGATCGTACACTTGTGTATTGGTGTGATATTTCAAAGGACCCAATTCAAAATATTCCCCATGCCGCCATACTAGTATCTGATACATATACCGCGCTGAGTGAAATGTGTAGCTGTGACTGGAGAAATGGGGCTGGTAGAATTATTTTTCTTATTAATTCGTTCCCACGAAATAACAATTCGTTTTACCACAATTTAACAATTCGTTCCCACGAATTAACAATTCGTTCCCGCAATTTAACAATTCGTTCCCACGAAATAACAATTCGTTCCCACGGGAACGAATTGTTAATTCGTAGGAACGAATTGTTATATCGTGGGAACGAATTGTTAATTCGAGGGAACGAATTGTTAAATTGAGGGAACGAATTGTCATTTCATGGGAACGAATTGTCATTTCGTGGGAACGAATTGTTAATTCGAGGGAACCAATTGTGAAATTGAGGGAACCAATTGTTATTTCGTGGGAACGAATTAATAAAAAAAAAATCCATGTCCCCTGCGGGGCTTCGTATGTTGTTTACTGAATAAAAGACTTTCTGTATTATATCTTTATTGATCGCCAGGTCAGACTATTGAGTTTCCTCCAACAGCCAGCAAGTACCATCTTTACATCGTCATATGTGCAGCGAAAGCATTTGATAAGTGCGTTTGCAGGTGTTTGTAATGGTAAAATAAAATAAGGTTTATCAAATATGTATGTGTTAAAAATAAGGCATTTTGAAGAAAAAAATCAACAGGTCACAATATTTTTTCCAAGAAATCCTTCAATATTTATATCACAGTCCATTTCAGCCACTTATGGGTGAAGAAACTAAGACGCAACATACTATTGCAATGTTCTACATTATAGGAATGAATGGCATTTTTGTGGAATTGATCGGGGTATAAACTTGGAAAAGTCGCTGCAATACTGGACGAATGCCTCTTCCGGCCTTCGTCCAGTATTCCAGCGACTTTTCCAAGTTTATATCCCCGATAAATTCAACAAAACTGCCATTCATTCCTTATAATTCCAGCATTTGAAATAAATTCATCAAGAAAATGTGTTTATTTTCCGGTTTTTTAAGAATTATTTTAACTGCGCCTCACGGTTACGGACAGTAGTTCGGCGTGGGAGTTTACTGGGATATACATTTGGATAGACTTGCTACGGGCCAATCAAATGTTAGGGAATTGTGTAAATATTCGTAAACTAGGTCGGGGATACGGACGGAACATCACGAGTAGCATGTGTCTGTGACTGGAGAAATTGGTCTTATTAGATTTGTGACCAGTTTAGCTTCTGATCAAATAGCACACTCCAGTACATGTGGCCTGGTGACGATCTATTCTACTTGTTAGAAGCATGAAGGGTGTTTATTTGATAGAATGGCGAAACATGCAGGTTTCTGCGGATGCCCAGGCTGATCTGGACCTACACGGACATCAACGCCCATATGCGCTATTTCTCAAGTCACAGTCACAAATATGTGACCGATTGAACGGTGGATGAGTCATCCAATGTTACAATTTCTCGCCCTGCTGCCATATGGGCATACAAACATGAACAGGGTTTGCGATTGGATATACATTATAGATGGGCTGTCATAACAATATTGGGGAATAGCAGGAGAATGATTAACCCTTACTATGCTGAATTAAATTCTGTCGTCTGCTGGAAATGTTTTATTTTCAATATTTCTCGATGAAACCCTGTTTTGACAGCGCATGAGAATCGTCTCCACTGGAGACGATTCTCATGTGCTGTCAAAACAGGTTTTTTGTTAATAATTAAGGCAAAATGAAAAACAGCAGACGGCAATTTCCGTTAACAGCGTAGGAAGGGTTAATTGTTGCTATAATGGGTGTTTCAACCATTGTATCCGACCTCATGGACGGGCATGTATGCTTTAGTTCAATATTTTCACCAATCGTTTTATTCAGGACTCACTAGCGCGTTGGTCTAAGGCGTTGTGTTTCGCGGCGTTAAACATACACGATGATACGTCGTCGTAGTTCGAATTAGAACAAGAGCGTATACTTTTCATTTTATTTATTTTTTATTTCATTTTACAGTAGTTTTTGTTTTGCAGGAAATCTGTTCCTGTGATCTGGTGTGCTTTGCGAAATACACGAGTATCAATGAAGACAATCTTTGTTCAGTAATATTTGTTCCACACTCAAGGTGTATGATCATGTGGTTACAACAACAATAAGTATTGAAACTTCCAGAAGCCCTCCGATTCAAAGTACGTATTCTTTTATTTTGGCCTTATTATGTAATAATTCCAGCACAAAAATATTTCCACAATTCCCTAACATTTGATTGGCCCGTAGCAAGTCTCTGTCCAAAATTTATATCCCAGTAAACTCCCACGCCGAACTACTTTCCGTAACCGTGAGGCGCAGTTAAAATAATTCTTAAGAAAACTGAAAATAAACACATTTTCTTGATGAATTTATTTCAAATGCTGGAATTAGAAGGAATGAATGGCCTTTTTGTGGAATTTATCGGGAATATAAACTTGGAAAAGTCGCGGGAATACTGGACGAGGCCTTTCGGCATTCGTCCAGTATTCCCGCGACTTTTCCAAGATTATACCCCGATAAATTCCACAAAAAGGCCATTCATTCCTATAGCGGATTTTTATGAAATGTGTCGCATCAAAAGCGTCTTGTTAAGCTGCATTTGATGGTCTCAGTACTTTGGCCCAAACTTCTGTCGTTTTTGCGAAGAATCATTTCGATTCTTCGCAAAAGCGACATAAGTATGTGCCGAACTCCCGGGACCACAAAATGCAGCTCATGAAGACGCGTTTGCTGCGCCATAATTCATCAAAATCCGTTACATATTAAGGAAAGTATCAAATAATACTTACATTGGAGTGGGCGAGATTTCAACATTTTCAGCCATTGTTGTTCATAGCCACGTAATCATGCACATTGACACTGTACTTTTTCAATTGTAAGCAATGTGGCTGCAACGGCATTGCACGTGCCATTTTCATCACTTGTGTATTTACACGTTACTATTCCGTGCATGTGACGTCAAAACGTATATTGCGCATGCAGAGCTATTGCGGCACATATGAAGACAATAGAGGATATTCTATCGTACATTTTGAATAGCTGGAAATAATACACGAGTGTGCGTCGGCTTCCGCGTAAGCAACGAGTGAGAGTAGCGAACGAGTTGCTTGCACGGACGCCGACGAACATGAGTGTATTATTTCCGCTATTCAAACATGTACGATGGAATATTATATTTATTACACTTCCACGGCGGAAATTTATGCACATTTAGTCTGTTTTTGTGGCTATAATCAATGAATTGTGATGTGCGTATGAATAGTTACACAACGACGTGTTTCCCGCGTTTTGACGTCACGCTATATGACGTCAAACGTGACGTCATGTAAACTTATTGAAATCCAAATTAAGCAGCTGTTTCTATGAACTTGATATATTTGAGTGCATATTTGGAATGGTGTTCATCAAATTAACACTGTAGATTAGTCGAGACTTTCCCAAAGATTTTAAACCACTTTATTTTTGACTGTAATACAATTAAACATTTTGCATGATCTCCAAGAAACACGCGCGCAATTACGGGTGTTCTCTTCAGGGTGTATTATGTGTAACGGGTTGCTACAGGTTTTCTCTCACAGAGAAACCCGTACAAATAACTCGCATGATAATGTGTTTTGTCTGAATATTCCACTGATAAAGTTCAGTTGTGTAGTTTTGTATGTTTTTAAATTGAGAGATGCAGAAAACATTAAATATGTGACGCGAAGGGTACATGGACAGACTTGTTTGAAAGTTTGTACGGCAGCTACTTATCTAAGTATCATTACGGCCATACTGACAGGTCGAAAACACCGATGTGTAGATAAAAGCAAACTGTGTTGATGCGCACACTGATCCTATGCTACGTTGATCGCACCACGTATCAGGAGCTAGTCTGGGAACACAAGCCCAATTTCCCCACTCACAGGCACATGTTAGCAATTATCAATTAATACACCGAAAGTAGGATGAGTATTAAAAGTGCATGCACCGTTGTATGGAACGCCAAACATGCATCAATTGAACTGTTTGTGTCTGTGACTGGATACATGGGGCTTATGGGATTGGTGACCAGAGTAGCTCCTTTTCAAATAGTACAATCCTGAGACCCGTTTCACTAAACTTCGTACGACTGAAATGTTCGTAAGTGCAAATTTGGGACCGTCTAGAAATTTCAATTGATGGGTTTACATTTATTGAGCATAGGCTGCATATGCAGCCTATGCTCAATAAATGTAAATCCATCAATTGTTTACAAGAAAATATTGTTAATGTGAAATTTACAGACAATCATAATTTTACACTTTTAGTCGTATAAAGTTTAGTGAAACGGCCCCCTGTAGCCTGATAACACTTTGCATTACTTGTTTGAAACATGCTGGGTGCTTCGTTAATGATATGACGAACAGTGCAGATCCTGATCAGACTGTGCGGATGCACAGGCTGATCTGGATCTACACTGGTCGCTATACCCATAAGTCCCATTTCTCCAGTCACAGCCATATTTAGAGACAGATTCAACTGTAATCCGAATGTTCTGTCTGTTACGTAGCGCGACTACAAGTCGTCCTGTGTGACAGCCGGAACATTCGGGTTAGATCTAACGAATACTGGAACTTAGCCTTATGTCTACTTGCACCGCTGAGAAGTTATCAAGATCGATTTACCTCGAGAGAACGAGTTAGGTAAGTGACAGCTTAGAACGATTAGTGTCACGGTGAGCTAAGAATGGCTGCACTTGCACACCCGTCAGTGAGCAAGTGTTTACGAAAGAATTGTTTAAATTGAATGTCACTGCCTATTGCAACATTCGTGTCATTTGCATTTATAGATAAATACTCCGCAATTGCTAGTTTTCACGTAGAGTGATGTCTTCTAAAAAGGCACCAAATTTTACGGAACTAGAAAAAGAAGTTTTAACATATAGTTTAAGAACAGACGGACGAAGAGACATTGCAGAGGACAAACACAATAATGGAAAAATGATTTTGGTTAAGGAAAACACATGGGATGTTGTTGTCCGACTGTTTAATGCCAGTCATGGCGTAAATTCACGAACGAAAAAACAATTGAAAAACGCATGGAAGAACATGAAAGCCCGCACAAAGGCCAAATTTGCCGAAATGAAGCGAGACGCGAGGGCTACGGGTGGCGGCAGTGCGCAGGCGACAGGGCTGGATCCTATATCGGAGAAGGTGATGGGCATGGTTCCGGAGCAGGGGCCCGTTTCACTAAACTTCGTACGACTAAAATGTTCGTAAGTGCAAATTTAGGATCGTCTGGAAATTTCAAGTGATGGATTTACATTTATTGAGCATAGGCTGCATATGCAGCCTATGCTCAATAAATGTAAATCCAATAATTGTTTACAAGAAAATAGTCTTAATGTGAAATTTACAGACTATCATAAGTTTGCACTTACGAACAGTTTAGTCTTACGGAGTCTAGTGAAACGGGCCCCAGGTCCACAGTCTCCGCAACCCATTTGACGACGATGCCATTTACCACGAAGAACAGGTGCTTATTTACGCTTGTTGTTTTCAATTATATATGTGACCCGCCACGATATCGACGGTCTAGTAACATAAGGTCGTAACTGCTATGCTAAAGCATATAGCACTTACGACCTTATGTTACTGGACCATCGATATGTCCTTCCTGATCCACTACCATCGTTCATATATGAGCACATATTTGGAATAACCTCCCGTATCGCATCGCTGTTTTTCGCCGATATTTGTTTTGAAAATCAGACATATTTTCCATAAATTTCAATACCGCATGAGCCCTGACGTTTTTTGTTTTTTTTTTATCAATTTTCGACGTTGTTTACGGAAATACGGCGATGCAATAAGGGTGGAAATACCAGATCTGGGCTCAATATGTTGCCTGAATATAGAATTACCTCATTTATCGCGATTTTTCGCCGATATTGCTATAAAAAATAAGTAATATTTTCCGTACATGTACATAACCTCGAAATTTACAAACCAAAAAAAAAACAATTGCGCACGGGCGCTAAATTTTGCAAAAAATATTGCATTTTCGAGAAATCAATATCGGTGAAAAACGGCCATGCGATAATGGATTTAAATCCAGATTTTCCAGCAACAATGGTGAACAGTATAGGCCTTGATCAGACTGCACATGTGTGCAAGTTCATCTGGGTGTATGTTGGTCAGAACACCATGGTGGACGCAAATACTTTCCATTTTTGGAGCATTTGTAATATTCTTCTTGATACTACACACATGTACATGCAATACAAAATCAATACGCTTTGACAAAAAGGCTCTCGTAGTTTGCGACCAGTGTTGACCAGTCTGCACATCCGCAGTATCGGTTCAATACCAACGTATTACATGTATATTAAACCATGCTGTAACATGTTCTTCACTTTACAAATATACGATCATCGTCGTGTCTGCTAAGTTGTAATATGAAACATACAAGCATCTTGTTATCCATGTGCCTGGCTAAATTTGGAGAAATGGGACCTGTGAACTTTGTCGTATTCTAGCTCATGATCTGCAATCGTCTTCCTTGCCAATGATATATATATATAGTATACATTATTTGTTACGGTCATAGCTGCTGTTTTAGTGACACAGCCACATAAAACATAGTAAACAACACCAACATATTAAATGTATGTCACTTTGTGGTATGTATATAATTTCATAATTCATATTTCCAGGAGGAAACAGTCCGCCCAAGCACATCAACGGCCGCCGTTTGTCAATGTGTAATGTGCCTAAACGCAACGGTGCCAATGTGATGACATCCGGGAAGCAGGAAACTGTGAAAAATCGAATATTACAAATGGCAGAGGAAGAACAAGAAAATAAAATGAGAATTTTGGATTTAAAAGAGGAAGTATTAGAACTAAAAAAACGAAAGTTGCAACAAGAACTTAAATCATCATGCGGTTTGTGTAAAAAACAGAAGCCATTCGCCAGTGACAGTAGTAGACCAAATGCTCCTGCTGAAAATCTACTTTGGCAACCATTTTCATTGTAACATCAGACCATAACCACATTAATGTTATTTCGTTTGCAACAAAATGTAGATCGGCTCCTGTTTGTTTGTACATATTTGCATATTTACACAATCCGATTACGTTCATCATGTTGACTGAATGAATGATGACGATAAGTATGCACGTCTTGTCAAGTATAACTAGGCTGGGCCCGGTTGCTCAAAACCTCTGTTAGCTTAACAGACTGTTAAATCCTTAGCAATGCTAAGGAGTTAACAGTCTGTTAAGCTAACAGAAGCTTTGAGCAACGGGGCCCTGGTTGCAAAAGTTGCCATGTTCGCTTTCTCATGCATGTATTTGATAACCAAGACAAGTATGCTTATTTAATAACACAAATGTATATGTAATAAAGTTGAAGCCATGATAATGAGTTAAGTACTATTTCAGACACATGTTGACGGATATGTATACATACATACATACCTCCATTATCATATTTTTCGTATTTTGCCGATATTTATTCCGAAAACAAGCTGTGTTTGTCATGAACGGTCACGAACAGTTGAAAGGCTTTTTTCTGACCTATACAACCAGTGTGGAACCATATCACCATATGTGGCCATGACTGGGAAACAATAATGTGGCCTGTGACATTTGCTAACAGCGTATACCCGGAACAGCCTGTGCGTTTGTGTAGTCTGATCAGGGCTAGCACTCAATGAATCAGCTGACAAGTTTCTAACCAACGGCGTCAATGGTGCAAATAAAACGTTTGTTAGCTGATAAGGAGTAGACTAATCAAAAATATCATAAGTCAAAATAACGTCGACATTTAACATAATCGATTCCACGTGAGATATGGTTTTTGTGTCAACTTGCGACCTTATTTCTTGAAAATACGTTTATTTTCGAAATTATTATCGGTTAAATCAATCGAATTACACTCACCTACTCAAAATGTCGGATCATGACGGCCCTTAACGCCTGTCCTCCCTGAAGTTGATGCTGGGGCGGGTCCACGGGCATGCCCTCTGGTGGCAGTTGCTGGTCATCCGCGGACATAACGTCCATTTCATTGCGGGCAAAGTTGTGCAGGACCGCACAACCAGGGTAGTTGACAACTTCAGGCGCAAAGTATACCGCATACATGGAAACCTACGTTTCCAGGTTCCAAACAAGTTTTCAATTTTACCCTGGTTTTGCAAAGCGCATAATTGTAGCGGCGTTCTGCCCGGGTGTTGCACTGTAGCAGGGTTGTAAGAAGGTACCTCCTCTGGGGATAGCCATTGTCGCCCAGCAGAACACCAGATACCTCATTATTTTCGAACTTCGCACATATTTCGCTACTGTCGAATAATATTCTGCTGTCATGTTTGCTGCCGGGCCATCTCAAGGTGCATGATCATGTGGTTACAACAACAACAACGTCGCCCACTCCAAGGTATGTATTATTTGATATTTTCCTTAATATGCAACGGATTTTGATGTAATATGGCGCAGCAAACGCGTCTTCGTGAGCTGCATTTGTTGGTCTAGGGAGTTTGGCACAGACTTATGTCGTTTTTGCGAAGAATCGATTTCCGTGTCGGAGACACGGAAATCGATTCTTCGAAAAAACGACAGAAGTTTGGGCGAAAATACACAGACCACCGATCCGTTACGTAATAAGGACACTATAAAAGAATACGTACTTTGAATCGGTACTTGTTGTTGTTGTTAGTACCACGTGATCATACACCTTGCATCTTCACACGATGTTTGTAAATTGGCATTTGTCGTCACAAATCGCCTGAACGTTTATGGAAAAGTACCCTTTCCTATTGCGGAATAACTCGGCTGTGTCCCCTCCGGGAGACTGTATTGGGACATGTGTACAATCAATGGCACCAACGATTCCTGGGATTCCACCAATTTGCATAAAGCCTTGGTTGATTGCTCGCGCGTTATTACTTGTGGGGAATATATAATGATTGTCCTTTCAACGAAGCAATTGCAATAGACAGACGTTTAATGATTCTGCTTACACTGCATTCGTGAATGCCGAATAAGTCGCCATCCGCCCGCAGAAAAGCGCCCGTGTCATAGAATCTCAACGCGGCGAGAAGCTGCGTGTATGGTGGAATAGTTGCTGCCCTCACTTGTTTTCCTTCAATTTTATGACTTATCTGGTTTAGCAGCGTTAAAACTGCGTGTTTACACAGTCTATAACGAGTCCAATCTGTCCCGTAGCACAGCCTCCTTTCGCAGAACGCGCTCCGCCAATTCTATCTGCTGTAGGTGGTCAAGGTAATCCGCAATTGTACATGTGTCAGCTGAATAGCTCCGATCACTGTGGTAAACCACACCCAGAGGTAGTTCAGATGTATAGGGTACGTGAAACATTCTCAGCAGACAGTGACTCGGTGTGCAAGGCATTCGTGTCAAACCGATCTCACCAACCCCGTTATAATTATACTTATTCGAGGTTACCGTCGCTCAGCAAGCGGGCATTAGTGTATTTAATTTTAACTTAGCTCGGTTGTATTTTAAAATGAACTGTGCCATAGTGTAAGTGCAAGTGTGCAAGGCGCCCTGCGTTACAGGCAGAATATTCGGGCTAGTCGATGCAAGTATAACCACATTGTTACATGGTTTCCGTTGTTTGCAAACATATAGCGCGTGCTGTTTGCATATGGCTTTTGGCAATGCTCATTCCGGGGCCGCGCGTAGACCAATTGCCTTCATGACGTCACTACGCGGACGTGCCTTCAAGACGTCACTACTTCATGACGTGCATGACGTTCATGACGTGGCCCCGGAATATGAATAGCGAAAATTATCTACGTAAATGGGGCGATTTATAAAAGTACTGAAAATACTGAATATAATGCTCAAATTACATCAGTTTTTTGTTGGAAATGTAACAATAACTTTTGATCATGTCCAGCCGTGTGCAAACGTTTGCTGTGGCCCTCGGGAACTGTTTGAACCCGCGGCCTGCGGCCTTGGGGTTCAACCAGTTCCCTCGGGCCACAGCAATCGTTTGCACACGGCTGGACATGATCAAACCTTATATTGCAACCTCTCTACAACATACTTACATGGAAAGACACAATAATGGCTGTTGTAGATAGGTGGCTGTTATAAGGAGGTTCAATATAGAGGCAGTTCGCCAGTTAGGATATAAAATAGCGGCTGTTATCAGAGTGCTGCTGTTACTTTATACATGTAGTATGTTGATGTTAGACTGTATCGTTAAATGCATGTGTCTGTCTAATTTGCACACGTCTAGTTTAATTAGACTTAGCACCGTTCGTCTATCTGTAGTGTACGAAGTAATTGTATCGGTACATGTATGGATGCGCTAAATATAGCACTAAGTGACAGGCGGTAAAAGTAGTCCGGTATAAAATACAATCCCGATGTTTGAGGCCACATACATGGTTTGCTTTCAAATCCTGATCCATTACTACCCAATTCGTCTTGAGAAACATGTTGGGTGGTTGTTTGAAATTAACACCAGTTTGAAGCATATGTATAGCATTTAAAGAAAACAGTGAACATGTTGGTCACGTGATGTAAACACAGTTGCAGTTGCCAAATAACATAAACAATATTTAGGGGACATGGCGAGGTTGAAGTTTTCGTTCTTCGGAGTAAATGAACCTATTGTTTTTTGATCCCGTCAACACAGTGCGTATGTGCCATGACATGTTTTTGATATCCTGTCAATACAACCTAGTCACTGCGTATGAATATGTGCGGTTGTCATACTAGTCGATTCTCCGATGTTGACGATGCGGCTGTGGTTATGTTTTGCATTTTAAAGTTATTTGTAGGTGTTGAATAAATATAAGTGTAGGTTAGTGCCGTGAATGGGAAAACATATCTGGCTATCCCATCCCGTTTCCTAAGCCTTGCCAGATATGTTTTCCCATTCACAGCACTAGTCTAACCTACTATTCTCTATATTCGTGGCAGATCCAGTGCATACATGTTACAAGTCCGATCCAATCGGTCCTACATACAGTTGCGCATGACGTACATTACACGCCATAAACATCAACGCTAGTCAACAATGCGAAACATGTGTTTGTTGTTGTTCGGCACTCGTGAACGTGTTGGACACGCGATTCGGGAGCACAATTAGTACCGACATGATATAAAATGTGCCACGTTATAGTGCTTCAGGGACGACATTCCATTTATACATTGATTATCATACAATAGGGAGCTGTGTGGATATATCGGCATGTTCTGGAGAACTTTTACGTGTTACATATAATTGTAATTTGGTTGACCTCGCGAAATAAGTAGAGCCAATTTGGTTAATTGGTTTGCCTGTAGATGATAGTAATTTTGATTGGATTGAAAAGCTAACATTTATTGAAATCATCTAAAAAAAAATGGCTTTCGCTTAGCTGGTGGATTTTCGATCGTACCAGCTGGCAATCGTGATATGTGGCTGTGACTGGAGAAATGAGGCTTATGGGTTTTGCGTGCGACCAGTGTAGATCCAAACCAGCTCGTTACCTGTAGCCGATTTCATCAAAATTGCAAAGTATACTTTGAGTGAGTAATCATTTATTTTTCCCGAAATGCATTATTGCATATAGAACTAACGACTACATATATATTTATTTGATGAGTAAAAGTATGCAGAATTATTATACTGAATGTATTACATTATCACAGCCAAAATGGCTGTGATAATGTAATAAATTCAGTATAATAAAAATTAAAAAATGTATCCTTAAATTTAAAATTTCTCCCTCAAAGTATACTTTGCAAGGTAAGTATACTTTGCAATGTTTGTGAAATAGCCTATGTCATGCCTATTTAATAGGCTACAGACAAATACATGTACTGGGATTACAATAGAACATTCTCTACACGGGAGAGTTACAATCGTTGTACTATTGGTATCAACGTTGATTGGGACCGGAAGTAACTGGACCGGAAATTCGCTAGTCTGAGTCAAGGCAATGCTCATGGTATGTACCGCATCTCAAACATTTCTTGACTTTTTGCTTCGTATGAATGACATCAGAGCTCCAGATAAGCTGCGTATTTGCGTAAATATCCGATTAAAATTGCCGAAAAACCCAATTTAAATCCAAAGTAGTGAGTATCAAAAAGCAATAACAATTTTGTGGTACTTTTATCATGCTGCAGAAAACAATAAACATACCACAAATATAGCATATATTTCTTATTTTCCATGGAAACACATCTTGGTATTTCATTAGAATTGTCTCCAAGGAGACAATTCTAATGAAATGCCAAGATATGTTTTCATTTCGAAGCAAATTAATTCAATAATTGCTGTCTGTTGATGTGTAAATAGTAGTGTGATTTTATTTTACCCAATTAAAATTTTGAAATTCTCAATTGCTTCAGAAATGATCGAGTGAAAATACTCAATTACTAATTCCTTATCTGGTACCCTGTATGATCGAAAACTATTAATTTGATGGTGTTGTTTCATGTTTCCACAGGAGTCCCGTTTCACACAACTGTTGTAGCATGGCATCGCTTGCTATATTACAGATACGTGCCCACTCACTAGACACAAAATGTTCTTTATATCAGAGAAATCATCGGAGACATTTTCTGGCAAAATATATAGAGGATATTCAGATTTTTGCAACGAATATCACATATATGTTCATCTCGTGGTGTCATATGTTCATATTTCACGAGTGCGAAGTGAAATATGAACATATGACACCTCTCGATGAACATATATGTGATATTCGTTGCAAAAATCTGAATTTTCTGTTTATTACTTTTTTTTATGAAAACGTGGGTACCATGGCAACCAACACATACTTCTTTTTTTTTTTTTTTAATTTTCTATTTACTTTTCGTTATGACGAATTTCCCAGCTTTTTGAAGAAAAAAAGATTTTGGTCGAAATTTAGTATGGTTGCCATGGTAACCAAACCGTTGCCATGGTAACCAAACCAAAATAGTAATAAATATTCATTCGCCACTACCCCACGTATTCATTAGCAATTATTATACATTTTATATGAGGCTTAAATTTCCACACTGATATCAGGGGCGATAACCGTGTTTCCTTAAAATGTTAATGGACATTACTATTTATTCTCTGTATTTATTTTTTGATGCGCAATAATCATACTTTATAATATGTCAAAAATATTATTTGTTTAGGTGACGCTTTTAATTAGTATATATAATTAAAAAATACCGTGCTTCATTTGTATATGAAAATAGCCTGATACCACTGCGCGGCACTATCAGTAAAATAAATATTACTAACTGATTATATCTGTACAGGTGGAATAGTGACACAATTATACACTTATTTATTTCCTGTACAGAACATTTTGTGCCTCCTGAGTGGGCATGTACCTTTAATGCCGATCCTGTTAAATATGTCGACTGGGGCGCAGCAGTTTTGAAACACCATTGGATGACTGCGTTTCTCATATAGTACGAGTATATATGCATGTGAGTGCATAAATATGCGTATACACGTGTACATATAGTTCGGTGTGTATATGTATATCTCCATACTATGCAATTAATTTGTAATTGTTTATATGTGTATGCACATGTATTACTGTTTGCTCAACGTTGTAATGTCTCTTATAAAATGGTCATTGTACATGCACATTTGTTGTATTATTGATCTGTATTGTAACATGAACAATTGATGAGACGAAATTAAACAAGTTAACCTCACGACATTCAGGTTAAATGGTGCTCCTGTAATTAGACTGACCTTGACATCTACTGTCTGTTTCACGAAACCTGCCCAAATGGTACGGCTATATAAACAATGCAAAAACAATATGTTTTTCGATAATACAGTGAAACCTCTCTAAACCGGACACCCTGGGGGTCCACATGGTGTCCGGCTTAGAGAGGTTTCACTGTAAATCAGGTATTTGATCATTCTGAGCCATAGCTGTGTGTTATGCGATCACGAACAGACATTATCACCTGAGATAAATGATCAAGAAACTCATCAACAATAAGATCACATGTGTTTTCTTGGTGTCCGGTTTAGAGAAGTTCCACTGTATATGTACTACATGTGGTGTTGCGAACCCTGCTATTTGTGTAATCGATGTTTACTAAGTTAGCTTTATTTAAATTAGTCGAACTACTGACTAAAATGGAAACGTCATTCTGTACGTGATATGGCATTATCAGTTGCGGCTGTGACAGGAGAAATTGGGCTCATGGTATTTGTGACCAGTGTAGCTGCTGATTAAATAGCACAATCGTGTAGCATGGTAAGGAGCTATGTATATTGCTTGTTAGAAGCATTGCGAACGGTGCAGATCCGGATCAGACTATGTGGATGCACAGGCTGATCTGGATCTACACTGGTCGCAAAACCCATCAGTCCCATTTCTCTAGTCACAGCCACGTTTCACGACTAAAAATCATTATGTTCCACAAATTGCCATTCCTTGTACAGTATTAGCGGAATGCATAATTACCAAACTATCCCCACTGTTTATGAGTGAATATATATTTTATTAGAATAAAGCACAAACCTCTTGGAATGTTATCAAATAAATGGATAGTTTGGTTGATTCGCAGACCATAAAGTGAAACAATCAAAGGACCGAACGTTCTGAAATTATTCGCAGTATGTGAAGTTGATGACATAGACTAATAATTAATCTAGAGTGGAAAGCATTTCACGAAACATAAGCACGGGAAATTCACAGCAGCAGAAACAACAACAACAGCAACAACGAGTTAAAAATAGAATTTTGGAAAAACCACAAGATTGTATTCGTGCACCGAACCATGGAGTTACGAATCGCGAATAATTGAGTATGGCGGTTAATCGTGGCATCCTCAGACTACCCTAGACTACGGAAACATTTACAATAACATAAAGTATCACAAAACAGGAAACACAACATTTATCACAACGAAAAGGCGACCAAGCTTGTTGGCATCTAGCATCTGAAACTGATACATTACCTTTAAAACGACGAGGCATGTGTACTGATTGTTTAATTAGAGAAGAACGCGATGCTTGTCATGTTAGATTTACATATATGTCACTTGCGTTTCTGTAAGTTGGTATGTAAACACCATACATTACGTGCGTGTGAATAATATATGACAGGCGGTACATGTGATAAAAGTATATATGTACTCTAAACTATGTAGGCAAATCCGAAAATCTGTTGTACTTAGAGGTGAATTTTATTATTTATACTATTTTTATTGCGTAAATATGGCGGTGACTGGAGAAATGTGGCTTATTGAATATGCGACCAGTGTAGCTCCTGGGGCCCGTTTCCTTAAACTTCTTACGACTAAAATGTTCGTAAGTGCAAATTTAAGATCGTCTGTAAATTTCAATTTATGGATTTACATTTATTGAGCATAGGCTGCATATGCAGCCTATGCTCAATAAATGTAAATCCAATAATTATTAACAAGAAAACAATGTTAATGTGAAATGTACAGACTATCATAATTTTGCACATTTTAGTCGTACAAACCTTAGTGAAACGGCCCCCTGATCAGCCTGTGCATCCGCACAGTCTGATCAGGATCTGCACGGTTTCGCAATTCCATCAATGAAACACACGTTGTGCTTGTATATATAACAGGCAATATAGATCGTTGTAAAGCTACATGAGTGCTATTTGATCAGGAGCTACACGTGTCACAAATTCCATAAGCCACATTTCTCCAGTCACAGCCATCCACCAATGTACTTTGGCAGTGCAATAGCAGTGTGTATTAATACTCATACACACTGTAACATATATTGATTGAGACATCAATGTGTTATGCGTATCAGTAGTAATTCTTCGGACTTCCTTCACTTTAAACTGACTAAACGTTTTGACCACAGTAAACACAACATCCTATAGTTTTATTCCTTACAAAGCAATCGCTGTGTTCGAGTAGCGAAGAATTATACAACCAACATCCAAATTTTAGGTCTTCCAGCTTTTATGCAAATGAGCTAATGTCGGTCGCAGCACATATTTTGCGGGTTTAACTTTTTAAAACACGGTTTTTACGCCGTAAACAATAATTCTAACAACTTAGCTTGATCAACTTTTCAGTGTGATAAATGTGTTTGTTTGCTTTTTTTGTGCTAAATTTATGTTATTGCAAATGTTTCCGCAGTCTAATGGTGCGACGATAACCGCTATTCTCGAGTATTCGTGATTCGTAACTCCATGGTTCGGTGCACGAATACAATCTTCAGAATAGCTCTCCGAATAGAAATATATTCATCATTTTGAGTTGTCCAAAAACTTTAACTCGTTGCTATTGTTGTTTTTGTTGATGTGAAATTCCCGCGCTTATTTTTCGCGAAACGCTTTCCACTCTATATTAATTATGTGTCATCCACAAACACACACTGGGAAGAATATCCTGATGTTTGATTGTGTGTATGTTACGTTACCATAGAAACTCCACCAGGGGCAATAACTCATGTCGATATACACTGACAGTATCGGTAAAGCCATCCAGTTCATATGGTAGCTAATTTCATTACGCCAAATGCAATTTGTAAATGTAATTTGAGACACGCCATGCGATTTTGTACCGAAGAACATATGCGATTTTTCATGAAATAAATGTGCTTAAAATGTGATATTTCTGTAAATGACGTCGACGATGACGAAATATTCATAGCAAATGCGGAATGGTATTCCGCATTTGCTATGAACATTGTGTCATCTTTCGACGTCATTTACGGAAAATATTGTACGTTTTTCATGAGATATCGCGCATGTTCTTAGGTACAGTGGCGTGCATGGCGTGTCTCATTTGTTAAATTTGATTTAGTGGCGGTGTATGCATCAGATACTGGCGGGGCTTCACGGGAAATATTTCGAGCTAGGTCCTAAGATATAACGCAGCCATAACTACACATGCCGTTTGCGAAAAGTGTAGTGTGCTTTCAAAAAGTGTAGTGTGCTTTCAAAGTAAGTAAATATAGGTTTGATACAATATAACAGAACATACGACAAATCTATTTCATGCTCGGCACATGATAGGCGCTCAAATGTTGGCAGGAAAGTGTCATTGCAACGTAAAATTGGGCCTACGGGTGGCACAATGGGGGGATCGTAGTTAGTTATCTCCCTTTGAATTTATTTATAGAAATCCGGTCCACTTTGTATATTTTATGACCTAACTGTTTGTGAAAAAACGAATATCGTATGATAATTCCAGCACAAAAATATTTACATAATTCCCTAACATTTGATTGGCCCGTAGCAAGTCTCTGTCCAAAATATATATCCCAGTAAACTCCCACGCCGAACTACTTTCCGTAACCGTGAGGCGCAGTTAAAATAATTATTAAGAAAACGGAAAATAAACACATTTTCTTGATGAATTTATTTAAAATGCTGGAATTATAAGGAATGAATGGCCTTTTTGTGGAATTTATCGGGGATATAAACTTGGAAAAGTCGCGGGAATACTGGACGAGGCCTTCCGGCCTTCGTCCAGTATTCCCGCGACTTTTCCAAGTTTATACCCCGTTAAATTCCACAAAAAGGCCATTCATTCCTATAATCTGTTGCGTAAAGGAGCCATTGTAATGTTTTAGACTAGTGTTGATACATATCATCCTACATATCTGCTCAATCTGCTGCCTTAAATGACCTTAGCTGTTGATAAGCCGTTAAACACCAACAAACAAACCAACAAACTGATCCGGAACTGCATTATTTGCCAGATTCATAATTTAACACTTATTAATTTTAATTACAATCAGTGTATACCCAGATCACACTGCAAATATGTTCAGTCTGATCTGGGTCTACCCTGTTAGCAATATTTATATTTGCAAGTTATTCAGTAAGAAATAAACGCTAAAATAAACCAAAGGACCGGACCTCTATAAATAAATTTGCAAAGGGAAATATATGACTACGATCCTCCATTGGCTGGTTTCTCTGCATTTACCATTGGACAGTCTCCTCCAGTTGAAGTGGATGCATCTGTCGTCAAATATACACACTAATGCAATACCGGCTAACACTAAAACAAGTGACAACTTTGAATGTTGCGATTTTAAGAAAGCATCTAATTGATACAAATTTCCATACACGTAAACCGTCCCGGCCAGTAGTGTTCATTTCAGATTATACTTCAGATTATACAAATTAAATTTACCTTAATTTTCGTTACCATGATTATTTTCGAGCTAAAACCACCTACATGTATATTACTTACTTCAATCCTTTCAACACACCAGTAATCTCCCATATATTAGGGCTCCAGATATGCTGCGTATTTTCTTAAATACCCCGCAATTAAAATTGACAAAGACCCAATTGAAATCAGAAGTAGCGAGTATCAAAAAGCAATACAAATTTTGTGGTACCTTTACCATGCTGTAGAAAACAATAAACAGACCACAAATATAGCATACTTTTTCTTATTTTCTAATTTCGAAACAAACTATTCAATAATTGCGGTCTGTTGATGTGTAAACAGTAGTGTGATTTTATTTTACCCAATTGAAATTTTGAAATACCCAATTGCTTCAGAAATGATGGGGTGAGAATTTGGGGTGACAATTCTCAATTACTAATTCCTTATCTGGAGCGATGATATATGCTAGTATACTGCGTATATCAAGATGAGCCGGCTTGTAACGAGCCGTCTCACCTAGATCTGCCCTGTTTCAAGGTGTATGATCACGTGGTACTAACAACAACAACAAGTACTGAAACTTCCAGAATCCATCCGATTGAACGTACGTATTATTTTATATTGTCCTTATTACGTAACGGATTTTGATGAAATATGGCGCATCAAACGGGTCTAGTTAAGCTGGATTTGGTGGTCTCTGTATTTTCGCCCAAACTTCTGTCGTTTTTGCGAAGAATCGATTTCCGTGTCTCCGACACGGAAATCGATTATTTTCAAAAACGACATAAGTTTGTGCCAAACTCCCTAGACCACCAAATGCAGCTCATGAAGACGCGTTTGCTGCGCCATATTTCATTAAAATCCGTTGCATATTAAAGAAAATATCAAATAATACTTACTTTGGAGTGGGTGACGTTGTTGTTGTTGTAACCACATGATCATGCACCTTGAGATAGTAGTTAATACATAATACTTGGGTATATTAACACACGCACATATTTTTATTAGCTCCGGGTATGGAAGGTGTTCGAGCCAATTCCCATCCTTACATATAAGCCGAATCGAATTCATTAGCTACAAAGTCCTCATTAAGATTGATACTTCGAAGTCTGTTTAAATACAAAGGTGGTGGTCTAGGGAGTTTGGCACAGACTATTCTTCGACACGGAAATCTATTCTTTGCAAAAAACGACATAATTTTGGGCGAATGCATCTTAACAACACGCGTTTGATGCGCCATATTTCATTCATCAAAATCCGTTACGTAATAAGGACACTATAAAAGAATACGTACTTTGAATCGGTACTTGTTGTTGTTGTTAGTACCACGTGATCATACACATTGTATCTATCTACTGGCCAATTTCAATATTGATTATCATACCAACCAATCATTATCACATACGTACGTGGTATAATAATAGATTTAGAAAGTAAACACTCGGTTCTGTTTTAAGTGACATACACAGCAAAGATTTAGCTGTTTCGAAAAGAGCAATACAATAATACATATTATCCCGTCAACACAGTGCGTATGTGCCGTGAAACACGGTGCCGTGAAACATTTTTGATATCCAGTCAATACAATTTTTGCATTTAACAGCCATTTGTAGGTGTTGACGGGATAAATAGAATAGTAGGTTAGTGCCGTGAATGGGAAAAATATCTGGCGCGGCACAGAAACGGGATATGCTCGGTAGAGCCTCGCCCATCCCGTTTCCTGAGCCTTGCCAGATATTTTTTCCCATTCACGGCACTAACCTACTATTCTCTATTTGAAATATCTTGTTGGGTTGTTTGCTACTAAAGATTGCTTTTCATTTCAATTACATATATAAACAGAGTTCTGTTTACAGTCACTTTAAACATTGACACTATATGCGATCAGTGTCTTACGCTCTCCACAAGCGAGCTTTAAAAACAAATTTCATCGACTGAGCGACCTGGTATGGTGGCCTATTTCGGACATCTACTTAACGGTACTCAGACGATATGCCAGGTATGTGGCTGCGACTGGTGAAATGTGGCTTATGGTATTTGTGACCAGAGTAGCTCCTGGTCAAAAAGCACACCACTGAAGCCGAATCCCGATCTATATTTTCTTGAAAGGTGTTTCAATATTGTAATAGCGAACAGTGCAAATCCTGATCAGACTGTATGGATGCACCTGCTGGACTGGATCTACACTGGTCGCAAAACCCATAAGCCCCATTTCTCCAGTCATAACCAAATATACAATATGTGTTTTATTTTTATGCATGCACTGCAAAATCACCTATATTAATCAAGCGCACCGTTTCATTTTGTCGAATTCTAAAATGTTTCCGTTATATTCAAGTATGCATGTATACTATCAGAAACTGTGATAAACATGGGAGACAATTTGGTTATGCAGTTTCAATATACATGTACCACGTACAAGATCAGCATGAACATCTGTATTGTTCGCCATATTATAGGAATTCATGGCCTTTTTGTGGAATTTATCGTGGTATAAACTTGGAAAAGTCGCGGGAATACTGGACGAAGCGATAAAAAATTACAATTTTCGAAAAAAAAAGAAAAAAAAAGAAAATATGTTTTTTTTTTTGTTTTTTTTTTTCGAAAATTATAATTTTTAAGGCCTCGTCCAGTATTCCCGCGACTTTTCCAAGTTTATATCCCCGATACATTCATCAAAAAGGCCATTCATTCCTTATAATTCCAGCATTGAAATAAATTCATCAAGAAAATGTGTTTATTTTCCGTTTTCTTAAAAATTATTTTAACTGCGCCTCACGGTTACGGAAAGTAGTTCGGCGTGGGAGTTTACTGGGACATACATTTTGGACAGAGACTTGCTACGGGCCAATCAAATGTTAGGGAATTGTGTAAATATTTTTGTGCTGGAATTATTCATCAATGAAATACCCGTCATGCTTTTAATGCAAATTACATATTTTTATCAGGCTACTGGAGTGAGCTATGTGATCAGCAGCTACACTGGTCACAATTCCCATAAGCCACATTTTTCAAGTCACGGCCACAAATATGACCCGCTGACATAGTGCTCTCACGCTATGACGCTGTGTAGTTGGCAGATATATGCCACCTTACCTGGGCAATACAAGTTTGCATTGAAAATCAATCCGCAGTAGCACTAAGATCCATTTCCGGCGAAGCCTCCCAGGGGATCGCGCCATATCCGCGCTGGATCGGCTGGGAAATAAACATATATTGTTTATAACAATAGTTCCTGCTTGGTATTGTGCTTTCAAAAGAATCTGTTCTTCTGAGTTTGACCTAAATACTTAATAGGACGTAGTATATTAACGATGAAAATGCATTCTAGAACGTCTGGTCTATAAATAGTTCAAACTTAGCAGAGGACGAATCTTTATATTTTCATTTGTTTCTCACTGTAAATATGATTGTATCTTGGAATTGCATTAGAATTGAGAACGGAGGACACAATTATAATGTGATTCAAAGACATTTACAGAGATAAATAAGAAAAATACTCGTAATGTATTGGCTGTAATTTTCACTGCTTGCTGACAAATAGTTAAATATATATTGTGCGTTTTAAGCGACCTGCCAATTTGGCATTTCATTTGCATAAAACTGGGTTGACAGCTTTATAGTAGATCATTGGACTTTAATACCGGATGCCGTGGGTCCAATACCCGCATTAGACATGAACAATTCGTTAGAGCATTTCTCTGGCTCACTAGTGTTTCGGATGAGGTATCGTCTCTATATAAACATAGTTGTTGCTGGGACATTAAACCCATTCACTTTCACCTTTTCATTTCCATAATTGTGTTTCATTGTTTGTTTCTTAGTTTGTTTGTTTTTGTAACAATCTTACTAATTTTATAATGAACAATAACCCAATTCCACTGTGTTTGACTGTACTATAGTATCGTTCACGTGCACACGTTGTTTCATGTGTATAAGTTACTGCTTCAGTAATAAGAACATATGTTGCCTTTGTGGAACAGATGACAATATTATGTATACCAGTATATTCATAAAATATTACAGGACTGTAATGGTTTATAACTATACCGGTATACAATGACTCATGATATGTTACGTCTACGGGGCGTAGAAAATAAGAAACGGAATTTAACGCTTTGCATGCTAGCGGTGAAAATAACAGCCATCAAATATAGGAGTATTTTTCCTATTTCTCTCTGTAAATATGTCTTGGAATTTCATTAGAATTGAGTCCTTAGGACTCAATTCTAATGAAATTCCAAGACATAATCATGATAGTTACAGAAAGAAATAAAAGAGAACATAATGAATTTGCTCCCGCTGTTTTTGAACTATATATAGCCCTCAAATTTCCCAGCATGCAAAGAGTTAAGGTTCTTCATTTCGTCTCTTTGGGCGTTCTTCGTTGTAACTCCCAGGTAGCAACTCGGGTAACACGAATAGCACTGGTTCCAACTCGAATTAACTCATTTGACATTTGAACTTTACTCGAGTAACTCGATTCGAAACCATCCGTGTGGTAGGTTACTAGAGTTCCAACTCGAGTTGGACCCGAACAACGACTCTGCTCCTGCGCTACTCGGGGTTACTCGGGGAGTTACAACGAAATATGTCCTTTGCGGTGTAGAAACGTAAGCCGCTTACTACATTAATGACATTTCTTCCGTCTTTTATATATGGACAATCCGCACACTAAGCTTCTGGATTATATCTGCGTACGTGCGGACGAACCGTTTGTTTTAGTATATTTTAATTATATAGCCCACTCAAACGGCCTCTGTGTTCAATGTTAAAGGTACATGCCCACTCAGCAGGCACAAACTGTTCTTTATAGGAATTAGTGTATATTTGTGTCACTATTCCACCAGTTGTAAAAAATACGAGTGCCATCTATGCATATAAAATAATTTAGTAATATTTATTTTACCGATAGTGACTCGCGGTGGTATCAGGCTATTTTCAAATGCAAATGATGCATGATCTTTTTTAATTATTTATACTAATTAAATGTTTCACTTGAACAAATCTTATTTTTGACAGATTATAAAGTATGCTCATTGCACATAAAACAATAAATACAGAGAATAAATAGGAATGTCATTTAGCATTTTAAGGAAACACGGTTATCGACCCTGATATTAGTGTGGAAATTTACGTCTGATATAAAATGTATATAATAATGCCAATCAATACGTGGGGTAATGGTGACTAAATGTTTATTTTGCCAGAAAATATCTCAGATGATGTCTCTTATATCAAGAACAGTTTGTCCCTACTAAGTGGGCATGCACCTTTAATATGTGTTTAACCCTTTCAACCCTAAGGAACTGGAATGGACTGTGATATGCTAATGTTCCGACCAATCCAATGGTCACAAAATGATTTTCAGATTCGTCCATTTATGAAAAGGGGGTGTTTTTGTTCTAAGAAATATGAAAATTACTTGCAAAAAGTGCAGATCCTGATGAGACGGCTCGTTTAAATACGAGCCGGCTCATCTGGATATGCACTTTTTGCATAAACCGATATAGTGGGATTTCGAATATTTCAAATATTTGATAGTGTACATGTAAAAGCATGTAAAATATTTGTTTGTCACGGTGTGATATACATGTTATGATTCACATTAAACTGGACAACGATTTAACAAAACTGGTCCCACGTGACATCGGACCAGTGTAGACCAACCGCACCATACATGTCATAGTGCTGAACATAGTCTGTTCTGTTCACATTGTTTGTCGGCCTCGTCTAATAGCGAACAGTGTAGACCCAGACCAGACTGCACGGAAGCGCAGTTTGGTCTGGATCTTTGCTGGTGGCATGTGCAATAAAATCCGGTTTTGTCAGATCGAACTCTAAATAAATAACAATAAACATCGTCTCATGAGAAAAAAGTGCTATTGTGTATGCTATTAGTGCAGCTTTTGATAAAATTGCGCAGATATCCGTCAATTCGTGCCATCCACGCGGTCTGATCAGGATCTACACTTTTCTAAACCTGTTTAACAAAACGATACTTGTATGGAAATCGAATTGTTTCAGGAATTTGGCCAGTTTATCAACAGCTATCTATACCGGCCATAACATTCCCACAAACGCCGTTTGTCGCGCTTCGCCATAAACGCCTTTGATTGTGATCGGATAATCTTGTGGGAAGACTAAAAGCATTCACAGAACCGCTGCATTAGCTGTTAGCCAAACGACATATTAGACGTGGCTCTTTTTTATTACGTGACAATTTATTGGATTTTGCTGTGATAATAGAAGGTATGTGGCTGTTTTTCACATTTCTGTGTTTTCTCCCGCGTTGGCCTACATTTTTTTCTAAATGTCATAGTACGTGTAACTGCTAGTTGCGAACAATAACTATTGCAATCTACCCCCGTACCGTCCGTAGCCACGGACGGTACGGGAGTAGATTGCAAGAGTTACTGTTCGCAACTAATGTAACTACTAGAGAAGGTTTCATGCGACTGTGTATACAAGTAGAAAACACCACCGGCCGATGACGCCGTTCCTGTGGCTGTATCCGTTTTGGATGTATTTCTAGAACACTTACAGTAATGAAGACGGTGTCATTGGCGGGTGATTATGTTTCTGTGCTTAATGACATCAAACTTGCTCCTGTAGTTACTGAATATATTTTGGAAAATATTGTTCGAAGCGAACATAAAGTTAACCGACATGGGCACATGTAATTGTATGCCAGTTTTCACTTGTAGTTTGTAAATGCCTTCAAAATTCACTTTGTATAGCACACAATCAAAGTTTGCAAACAAGAAAATATGACATTGCCACGTACAACTATATATATACATATATTAGTGCTAAACGGACTTATTGGTGGTCAAGATAATACAATTTAGATCCAAACGAAACAAAACATACTTGAGTCTAGTTTAATCATGTTTAAACGTAACCCGAATTGTGTGGCTGTCACGCCACGTCACGAGTTTGATTGTTGCAATTTCGATTTGAACGTAGGTAATACACTGTTAATATGCATAATTCGTTATTACATGCCACAGTCAGATGACTCGTTAAAGCTCGTGAATTATCTCATCGTGCCAAACTCACTAGACCACCAAATGCAGCTCATGAAGACGCGTTTGCTGCGCCATATTTCATCAAAATTCGTTGCATATTAAGGAAGATATCAAAGAATACTTTGGGCGACGTTGTTGTTGTTTTAACCACGTGATCATGCACCTTGAATAATACAGTGCCCATGTGTCGTGTAAAAATAAAAACATCCAGAAATGAAACTAGACAATGTAGTAAAGATGTGACAATGGTGTATACACATAAACTTTCCGGACCAGCCACATTCACTTCAAATTATATTTAGGATGATAAAATAACCTTTAAACCTATCGTCATTTCCATGACGATGTTCGACCATATATTGCCTATTTCTCCATTTAAAGGCCCTGAACGGCTCAGTATTACAATTTTCCGATTTTTTTCAAACACAAAAACATGTTTGGCAACTGATTTAGTACACACAACTAACATATACTGTCTAACAGATAACTCTCATGTCTTGAGATTTACATCTTAATCGCAATGTGAAGACAACAAAACTTGTTTTGTGTACCACTCAGTGCAAAATGTCAATATTGACAATTTCATTTCCGTAACCGAACGGCTTCAGCTCGGAAGCGAGTCGATAAACTCCGGCAATCAGAATTCATCGGCCGCGAATCGGGCAGTTGAGGAGTTGACCCGAGCGTCTCTCGGAAAATCGGTCGGGCTTTGAAACACGCACCTGCTGTTTGTTTATCAACAAATATTGATATTTTCATCGACTACAAACTCATTTTTGTACCAAAATGAATGCAAACAGTTTCAAAGTGTGTGTAAATAGAAACCTGTTGGATGTATGTGTGGGAAAACCCAATAGGAGGCCAAATTCGGCAACTTGAGCCGTATAGGGGCTTTAATAGAAAAAATACTTAAAGGCCCTGAACGGCTCAGTATTACAATTTTCCGATTTTTTCAAACACAAAAACTTGTTTGGCAACTGATTTAGTACAAAAAACTAACATATACTGCCTAATAGATATACATCTCAAGTCTTGAGATTTACATCTTAATCGCAATGTGAAGACAACACAAACTTGTTTTGTGTACCACTCAGTGCAAAACGTCAATATTGACAATTTAATTTCCGTAACCCAACGGCTTCGGCTCGGAAGCGAGTCGATAAACTCCGGCTATCGGAATTCATCGGCCGCGAATCGGGCAGTTGAGGAGTTGACCCGAGCGTCTATTGGAAAATCGATCGGGCTTTGAAACACGCACATGCTGTTTGTTTATCAACAAACATTGATATTTTCATCGACTACAAACTCATTTTTGTACCAAAATGAATGCAAACAGTTTGAAAGTGTGTGTAAATAGAAACCTGTTGGATTTATGTGTGGGAAAACCCAATAGGAGGCCAAATTCGGCAACTTGAGCCGTATAGGGGCTTTAAATCTAAAAGTAAGTGGTGCTTAATTGTGATACATTTCATGATTGCCCTTTATCTCCAATGATATTGCCTGTTCATGACCACAAAACGCATACGCGTGTCTTGATGTAGTCATCTGTCTGTTTTACAATATCAACTCTCAACCAAACAATTTGATTGGCTGTGCCTGATCTTTAGCACAGCTCAGCCTCAGCCAATCAAGCTGCTTGTATTTTATTGTAAAAACGAAATGGACAAATACTGGCAAAATTAGCGCAGGCGGTGATGTCGAAATATTCCTCTTTGTTGTCCGTTCCACAACATACTTGTTGGCCACATTTGACGGCAACTTATTAAACAGAGCCAATCGAGAACATCCCCAGCGGGAGCCGTTATTGATTATCCGTGTGTAATCGGGCGGTTCGTAATCCACCGATAAAACCATGTATCCCCAGCAAGGACACTTACAAAACCGCCTGCTTAAATCTCGTCCAGATTATGTACGTTTCCGAACGTCCATTGACAATGCCAACTCGCAGTCAAGCAATTTGATTGTCTGAGCCTGAGCTGTAGCACAGCTCAGGCTCAGACAATCAAGCTGCTTGATTTCAAGCACAGTGTTCAAGTATTTTGAAACACAGACATTTACAAATATTGGCAAGATTGGCGCAGGTGGTAGTGTAGTTGCAAAATGTGGTCATTTGTATGATTGCTGAAACTCTAGAAAGTCGTGCCTTGTATCTAAACCGCCATTTGTTTGAGTATGCCATATAAAACACTACATTACAACATGTATATGTGGTCGTGACTGGCGAAATCGGGCTTATGGAATTTGTGGCCAGTCTAGTTCTCAACCAGCTAGCCTGATAGTGATTCTTAGGCGCCTCATGTTTGTTAGGAGCACGGCAGATGTTTCACCGATTGACTGACAAACAGTGCATATCCTTATCAGACTTCGTGGATGCATTATAGGAATGAATGGCCTTTTTGTGGAATTTGACGGGGTATGTCGCGGGAATACTGGACGAAGGCCGGAAGGCCTCGTCCAGTATTCCCGCGACTTTTCCAAGTTTATATCCCCGATAAATTCCACATAAAGGCCATTCATTCCTTATAATTCCAGCATTTGAAATAAATTCATCAAGAAAATGTGTTTATTTTCCGTTTTCTTAAGAATTATTTTAACTGCGCCGCACGGTTACGGAAAGTAGTTCGGCATGGGAGTTTACTGGGATATACATTTTGGACAGAGACTTGCTACGGGCCAATCAAATGTTAGGGAATTGTGTAAATATTTTTGTGCTGGAATTATATGCCGGTATTGGCCATAAACCCCATTCTTAACCAGATTTGTGTTAGCGATTAATGTCGCGCCAGATCAAGCTGCGCATGCTCACAGGCGGATCTGGCGCTTCAGGCAACTCGCTATGCTTTCACCAAATACACAATTACTGGTAACAAAGTTGCGTATCTTGCATCGACTAATAGAAATATCCAGGTCACAAATACTTTCTCTGAGAGACGTAGCGGTACATTGGCTAAAATTAATACACGTTCACCGATATTTGCTGTATGCATATCGTTACAATTTGATACAAAGTTGGAATTGTGTTAGTACTTACTCCGGCATGTTCCACTCCTCGCACGTAGCAAATGACGTCATAACATTAGAGGTGCGTCATTAATCGACGTCATGATAAAATGACGCAATGGTGACGTCGATGTTCAACATTCATCTTGATGACGTGAACAAGAATATTATGCATGTAAGTAAATTAATGTACCGTAGACTCCAACTTTAACGAAACGTATCTTTGTTTTTGCAACACATAACGTGGCATCTAGCACTTGATTTCTTGACCGTTCCAAGGCGATACTCTAAGACTAAGTAGATTAAAGAGCAGATTAATGGCGGTCTCAGAAAATCACGAAAATCACGGTAGGTTCGTGAACAAAATGACATAAATGGCAACAATTACCAGTATTTAGTCCAAACACTGGATTTGGTGGCATTTTTAAGAACTTAATATAGGTAATGTCATGCTTATTTTAATCATCGGACGTAAAGCACATCGCGGCTGCACACATGTCTACAAATTAAAAAATATGTGAATACCCCGAAAACTCCGACTACCCCGAAAACTGGCGTTACGGCCATATTGTCTAACTGTTTCCTTGTGTGAGGAATGAAAATGCCCGGGTAGACTGAGTAGCCTACTAACAAAATCTTACACAGTGACATCGTATTTTGGTGTGTTTTCATTTACAATATAGGTGTACCACAATATAGAGAATAGTAGGTTAGTGCGGTGAATGGGGAAAAAATATCTGGCAAGGCTTAGGAAACGGGATGGGCGAGGCCCTGTCGAGCACATCCCGTTTCCGTGCCACGCAAGATATTGTTTTCCCATTCACGGCACTAACCTACTATTCTATTTATCCGTCAACACCTACAAATAGTTTTAAAATGTTATAAAAATAACCCCAGCCACCGCACATGTATATTTATACGCAGTGATTAGGTCGTATTGACAGGATATCAAAAATGTTTCACGGCACCGTGTTGCACGGCACAAACGCACTGTGTTGACGGGATAAACTACTACATACATGTACGCACTCGTCTTTTATCGGGTATAGACAACATACATGTAACCGTCACTGCGCGTCAGTGGCAGTTGATTTATTTTCTGTCACATGTACATATGTCATATATATTCTAAGCAGTGCACATTTGTGTTAACATTTATAGTTTAGAAAGTTAGTTGTCATTTGATGCTATTCCATTGAAGCTTATTAGGCTCGGAAACCATAAGAATTCCTCGGCCGGCCTCGGAATTCTTACGCGTGTTTCTAACATTGCCTGATGATGTGATATTCTATAGATCAAGGTGTATGCTCACGTGGTACTAACAACAACAACGAGTACTGGAAATTCCAGAATCCATCCTTATTATTTGATGTTTTCCTTAATATGAAACGGACTTTGATGAAATATAGCGTATCAAACGCGTCTTGTTAAGTTGCATTTGGTGGTCTTTGTACTTTGGCCCAAACGTCTATCGCTTTGGCGAAGAATCGATTTCCGTGTCGGTCGATTCTTTGCAAAAACGACATAAGTCGGTGCAGAACTCTCTGGACGACCAAATGCAGCTCATGAAGACGCGTTTGCTGTGCCATATTTCATCAAAGTCCGTTTCATATTAAAGCCCCTATACGGCGCAAGTTGCCGAATTTGGCCTCCTATTGGGTTTTCCCACACATAAATCAAACAGGTTTCTATTTACACACACTTTGAAACTGTTTGCATTCATTTTGGTACAAAACATGTTTTTGTGTTTGAAAAAATCGGAAAATTGTAATACTGAGCCGTTGAGGGCCTTTAAGGAACATATCAAATAATACTTACTTTTGGAGTGGGCAAGATTTCAACACTTTCAGCCACTGATGTAGTTGTTATAGCCACGTGATCATGCACCTTGTAGATGATGCGTTAACTTTTACAGACCACAATGACTGACGTCTAAGCTACGAAACCAAACATGGATCCTACCGACATCAAGATAGAAATCAACGGTACCGAGCACCAAGATGTCACTGAGCCATTGATCGGAAACACCTCCAAGAACAGTGAGAACTGTGAGGATGAAAATCAAAATAAAGAAGCCGGGAAGCTTCATACCAAGGATACGAACAACGCCTTAGGCACTGAGGATAACGAGAAAGTCGTCAAAGAACCTAATATGGTCATAAACCCATTGAATAATGAAAACGAAGCTAAGGAACCATTGGTGGAAAAGAAAGACGGGAAATACGACAGCGTTACTGCAAATGTTGCTGACACGGGTAAGGGAAAAAGTGAATTAAAGGTTGTATACATCGACATAGACAATGAATCTATCACGGCGTCCTATCTAGAGCGGATGTACCCGGATGATTCACATATCCATGACGACCACGTGCTGGCCAAGCCGGAGGTAACGCCCACATCGAATTTACAGTAAGTAGTTTTTGTACAGTACCGTCTAGGTTTTTGTTACGAGTTTTGACTCATGTTTGACTCATGTTTGTGTCGGGTTTGCGCTATGTTAACATAACCCAAACCCGACACCCACTTGGTTATCAGTTTCAGAGATTCTGAGAAAGAACACACATTGTGCTGTACATTGGTATATTATCCACTGACGAAGACATTTAAAATGTGTAAGCTAAATCCACGAATAAAGTGTTCGGTAACACCCCGCGTTTTATTAGGAAAACTAAATGCTCATTGGAAAAATAGACAACTTTTATTTTGTGGGTTACCGTGCGTAAATATTGATTATTTGTGTTCATTCTGACTTGAAATTAGGCAAACATGTTGAAGACTGCATGCGCATAATGCAATAAAACTACTGACCTAGTCTATCGGCTCTTGCATTTTCGTAATTATTTCTATTGCAGCACGGTTTTTTGTTTTATAGCATACGAGGGTTGATTAAAAACACTACATGGACTGTTGCTATAGCCTGTTTATTACAAGGTGCATACTCGTAATGTTTTACACCACTGTACATCTAGCAATTGTACGCACGTTGTCATATGCACAATTCACAAAGGCTTAAACTCGTATTCCTCGCATGTTCGTAGTTTTACTGCGCTGCTCTGCATCGAGTTGCTATATGTGGCTGTGATTGGAGAAATGGGGCTTATGGGTTTGCGACCGGTGTAGATCCAGATCAGACTGTGCATCCACACAGTCTGATCCGGATCTGCACTGTCCGCCATTCATTCAATGAAACACTCGTCATAGTACTAACAAGCAATGCATATTGTTTTCAGGCTACAGGATCGTGTTATTTGATCAGGAGCCACAATGGGCATACATGCCATACGCTCCATTTCTCCAGTCACGGCCACATATGTTTATGACAGTCTACTTTAGGCCAACAAAAATAAATTGTTTGTTTCCGCTAACACCTGGAAAAAAAAATAGGGTAGGTAGGTAGGCGAAACTTTTTTTTTTCTCGATTTATTTTTTCCATTCACGACACACTTTTTGTACTGGATATGTTAACCCTTACTACGCTGAATTAAATGTTGTCGTCTGCTGGAAATGTTTTATTTTCAATATTTCTCGATAAAAACTTGGTTTTGACAGCACATGAGAATCGTCTCCAGTGGAGACGATTCTCATGTGCTGTCAAAACCAGTTTTTTGTTTAGAATTAAAACAAAAATGAAAAACAGCAGTCGGCAATTTCCGTCAACAGCGTAGGAAGGGTTAACCCACTATGGGTTAGTGAAAATATACTGTTTTTATCAAACAAATTACCGATATGACGAAAAAAAGTGTAGGGTCGGCGGGAAAAAATAGGGTCGGTCGGGTTAGTGGAAACAAACAATTTTTTTTTACGCTTTAGCTTATTATTACAGCGCGGCCCGGTTGCGAGTTGGTCGGTTCATCGAGCACATTGCCTTCCGTCTGTTCACCATCTGCCTGATCATCACGGAGTTCACCCTGGTGATCATCGACCTCAGTATCAACGATGACGGCCATATCCCCCACCTGGATCTCGCCTCGCAGGTGATCATGGGATACTTCGTCATGGAGCTCGCCGCCCGTATCTTCTACAAGGGGTAGGTGGCAAAGGTCAAATGTTGGATATGATTTCATTAAAGCAACGAATCGGCTCCAGGACTCATAAGATGGGTCATTAAAAACTCACCCACCCACCAATTTGATACATACTGGATATCAAAAATGTTTCACGGCACTGTGTTGACGGGATAAAATATTATTTTAACTTCGTTAATATTACAGATGTATTTGTAAAACTGTCATTGTTTTGATTTTTTTTTAGCTTATATTTAACGGCGGCACTGGCTCTAGGACCTTGCATGCCGTCTCCCAAGAATGGGAGAAAGAACAGAGGTAGAGATTTTTGAGAGAAGCCGGTAATTCGTATTTACAGAGCAACTACGAATTATCGGTACCCATTTATAGCTGGGTGAACTGGAGCAGTGTGGATAAAGTGTCTTGCTCAAGGACACAACGCACGCCGCTTGTCAGGCTCGAACCCACGACCCTTGGATCAGTAGTCAGACACACTGACCATTACGCCACGGCGCTCCACTTATTGTTTTGATAACATGTTAATATTGATTGAATGGTACCCTTAAACATGTGAAGATCGATGGTTTTTGGATTATTCTTTTAACATGCGTTTGTGCCTTTCTATAGATGCTAAGTATATAGAGAACATACACTGTGGACAAGGTTCCGTTTATATTGACGTCTACTGTCTGTTTCACGAAAGCTGCCCAAATTTTACGGCTATATAAACAATTCAAAAACAAGATTTATTTTGATAATATTAAATTAAAGGAAAAATTAAGAATGAGCCTTCTTTTTATTTCGTGAAATTTGGTGAAATATTGATTTTATTGCGAAAAAACAATTTCCCCATGTTAAATCCCCATAGACATCTTCACGGAGTGAAGATGTCTATGGGGATTTAACATGGGGAAATTTTTTTGAAATTCAGAAATACTGCACCGATTTTTAAAATTTAACTTTTGTTTTCATAGTTAGATCATATCCAAGCTATCTAGTCAGGTTTCGGAGTCAATTTCCAAATCTTTTCGTTTTTTGACTCTTCCCACACTGCCTTACCTCTTTTCCCCCATGTTAAATTCCCATAGAGAAATCAATTTTTCGTAATAAAATCAATATTTGACCGAATTTCACGAAATAAAAAGAAGGCTCATTCTTAAATTTTCCTTTAATTTAATATTATCGAAAATAATATTGTTTTTGAATTGTCTATATGGCCGTAAAATTTGGGCAGCTTTCGTGAAACAGACTATAACTGGATTGGACACACTGAGTGCAGCTTGGAATTGTTGTCTGGTTATGTCAGTGTCATGTAGAATAGCTCCAAATTCATTGTCTGAGAGGTCTGGCTATTGACAAGAACATAACCTGGAATCTTAGATCGCAGCATGCGGTTTACAAATATTCGAGGGGTGTTCATAAAATACTCGGACAAGCTCTATATTTCTGTCATCTTTTATCGCATTTTAACCAAATCTCATGGCCCTATCAATTGTATTCAATGTGTCAATGAACAACTCTAAAACTACTGCTTATGGCTCATGTTCTGGTTATGCCCCCCGCAACGAGTTGTGGGGGTATACTGGAGTCAGGTTGTCCGTCCGTCCGTCCATCCGTCCGTCCGTCCGTCCGTGCGTCCGTAAACTTAACATCGTTCGTCCGTGCGTCCGTCCGTGCGTCCGTAAACTTAACATCAGATAAATATTATTATAACCTCTATTTCCTTCATCTAAAATGCTTGATATTGCACACATGCATTCCTGTAAGGCTCTACTACCATGATGTGCCAAATCCACTACCGTCCAACCCCCGCAGATCCCAAGGTCAAGGTCAAATACTTAGTCCGTAAACTTAACATCAGAGAAATCTTGTTATAACTTCTATTTCCTTCATCTAAAATGCTTAATATTTCACACATGCATTCCTGTAAGGCTCTACTACCATGCTGTGCCAAATCCACGACCATCCAACCCCCGCTGATACCAAGGTCAAGGTCAAATACTTAGTCTCTTTACAAAACTTAGCATCAGAGAAATATTGTTCTAACTTCTATTTCCTTCATCTAAAATGCTTATTATTTCACACATGCATTCCTGTAAGGCTCTACTACCATGCTGTGCCAAATCCACGACCGTCCAAGCCCCGCTGATCCCAATGTCAAGGTCAAATACTTAGTCTCTTTACAAAACTTAACATCAGAGAAATAAGTTATAACTTCTATTTCCTTCTTTGAAAATTCTTATTATTTCACTTGTGCCTTCCTCTAAGGTTGTACTATCATGCTGTGACAAATCTACGACTGTCCAACCCCCGCTGATCACAAGGTCAAGGTCACATACTTAGTCTCTTTACAAAACTTAACATCAGAGAAATATGTTAAAACTTCTATTTCTTTCATTTAAAATTCTTAATAATTCATATGCTGTGACAAATTCCCGCTGATCTCGAGGTCAACGTCACATACATACCGTATAACCTCGAATTAACGCCCCCCCTCCTAATAAACGCCCCCCCCCCCACCACAAATAAAAATAAATAATTTTTATTTTACCAATGACCGCCAATTTCAAACACAAATAATCCTTAAATCCTTATTTGTGTTTGAAATTGGCGGTCCTTGGTATTTTTTTTTATTTTTTTTTGTATTGTTTTAATGCTAATAAATCGCCCCCCCCCCCCCTATTTTGTAAAATGTAACGCCTCCGGGGGCGTTAATTCGAGGTTATACGGTAGTCTCTTTACAAAACTTAACATCAGAGAAATCGGTTATAACTTCTATTTCCTTGCTCGGATCTGCTTCACATTTTACACACTCATTGCTCCAATGGACCTCTACCACCATGTGACAAATTCACGTTCATACCGCTCGCGCTAATCCCAGAGTCAAGGTCACAAGCCCACACACTTTGACATTTTTACATATTTTAGGGGTACCTGGGCCCACGCGGGGGGTATTCCGTAAGCCTCGCTTATTGACCAATCTAGTTTGTTTTAAAAATGAAAATCATATGAACTTTCTTCTTCGAGCGAACTATTAACATTATAACGCAAATATAACGTCAGTTTGACGTTGGGCCGCGTATCACGTGCGTGATGACGTTGCGTTGGTTACGACAAATGTGCCCATGATATGGTACATGCAACGATATGTGGTAGATACGGAACCGCTGTATTGTTCATCAATCTTTATTAACCCATTAACGATTAACTATAGACATATATGTACATGTAGTAGTATGAAACTTGTTAGGGAAAAAACCCTATTTTCTTTATTTCTTCTCGAAAGTATATGTTGTTACCACTCATTTGAACCGTCTCGACGAGACGGTTCAAATGAGTGGTAACAACATATACCTTTATGGAGAAATAAACAAAATAATGAGATTTTTTTAAATTATCGTATCCTTAGACTGTGAAGTTTCTGACAGTTAACCCAACAAACGTGGATTTTACCGGACTTTTCCGGGTATTTTATGCATTAAGGACTGTTGCGTTTACTGTGGTACTTAAACCAGATGGTGTAAAAAGTGCGTGGAGTCCGAATATATATGGCTGTATATGGCTGTGACTGAATAATTATGGGATTTGTGCGGATGCACAGGCTGATCTGGATCTACAATGGTCGCAAAAACCCATATGCCCCATTTCTCCAGTCAAAGTCACAGGTATTTGAACAGATGGTCAGTATGTTGGTGTCACATGGTCACATGTGGTATTTTGGTGGATTTGGTGTAGATATTGGTGTATTTCGTTGGCTTTGGGTAATTTACATAGTTTTGTGCAAGTACTAATGCTCACTCAATACACACGACAGAAATCGTCAATTATCTACACATTCACCGTCGCGAACTTTCGGACCCATTTTATACTGTCAAACAACCCACAAAGGAACAATTGCCGTACCTTTACGTGCAGCTAGCGGAAGGTGACGTAAATTGTATGTTGGTAACAATGCACCGAAACCACCAGAGATACCGAAATACCCCATAAAACACCGCCATATTAACCGTTCTTCAAGAACCTGCGGTCAAAGCCATGTATCATTATGGCTATGTTTTGTATTGTGTTGCAGGAAGGTGTTTTTCCGGAATTGGATCGACGTGCTGGACATGGTGGTGGTCGTCGTCACGTTCACCATCGACCTCGTCTTCAGCAACACCGACTACCCCAGGTATGTGTAAATCAATCAATAAATCAATAAATCAAGCAATAAATCAAGCAATCAATCAATCAATCAATCGATAGGTCAATAAATCGATCGACTTTGTCATGTGAGGCTAGGAAATGCGTAGGAATTTCTAAGGTAGCGGAGGAATTCATGCCGTTTCCTAGTAGCGCCTTTTATGCTTGGAATCGACAAGCTTAATAATTATACACCCCCCCCCCCCACTCCGGCATACGATGTCGAGGGGTATATTGTTTTCGTAATTCCATCCGTCCTTCCGACGGTCCGCTTGTCCGTCCGTCCGACGTTAAAGTTTTAATTTGTCGGTCCAGGCGGCGGCCGGGGGGGGGGGGGGGTATTCCTGAGTCCCTTCTCACTTTCTCTACTTATCAATCAATCAATCAATCAATCAGCAAATCAAACAAACAAACAAACAATGTGACAACACGACAAGGCGCCAAGATAACACTGGCAGTTTCCGAGACAAGTTTACAACAAGACAACTCGAAAATGCGGAAAAATAGGACGAAAATGCGAACTATTTTTCAGCGCTTTGTCACCCATTTTCGGCACATTTTCGAGTCGTGGCGTTGTCCGGCAACAGACTGGTAATACGAAATGACAATCAGCCACCATGCACGTGTGCTATATTATGCTAACCACAGGTGGAAGGCTCGGACCTAAGTCCCTGGAAATGGCCAATTTTAAAATATTACCACACTCACCCATTTTTATAGAGGATATTCATATTTTTGCAACGAATATGACATATATGTTCATCGAGTGGTGTGAACTATGGACATTTCACACCACGAGATAAACATATATGTGATATTTGTTGCACAAATATGAATATTCTATTTATTATATACCGCTCCATGGAAATTAGCAAATTTTTAGACTGTAGACGGTAATGAATGTGTATTTGCAGCCTATTTGCAGTCCGGCACTGCAGATGCGCGTTATGAATATAGATAGCGGAAGTAGTCGTATTTTAACCGGAAGTTATGATGTACACTACCGCCGCCCTGCGCTAATCTTGTCAATATTTGTCAATTGCTTTATTTCAAAATACTTGGAATATTGTGCTTGAAATCAAGCAGCGTGTTTGGCTGAGCCTGAGCTGTGCTACAGCTCAGGCTCAGACGTGGGGTAACGTTTATTGCACGTGGAAGTGTGTGAGTCCCCGGAGTCTTTCACATGCGATGCTATAACTTGTATCAATTGTTCCCCAGACTGGGCATGATCGGTCGTGGAGTGCGGATCCTACGGATAGTCCGCGGTATATACCTGATCTCCCAGCAGCGAAAACACCTGGCTATCGCCTCGCGACGAATCGTTTCCCAGAACAAACGGCGCTACACGCAGGACGGATTCGATCTTGACCTTTGCTATATCACAGGTATTTAACAAGGGATTACATTTAACCAATATGTATGTAAGCTCGATAGTGACATTTCGGCGATTCGTTGCTTGACGGAGTAGATACAGAAATTAAAAACCAGGGGGCCATTTCACTAAACTTCGTACACTAATATGTTCGTAAGTGTAATATTAGGATCGTGTGAAAATTTCAACATGTTCGTCGTACGAAGTTTAACCCCTTGAACCCGAAAGCCCGCTATATCGGTTTATGCAAACAGTGCTGATCCAGATGAGCCGGCTCGTAACGAGCCGTCTCATCAGGATCTGCACTGTTTGAAAGTAATATTCATATTTTTGAGAACAACAAATACCCCCTTTTTATAAATGGAATAGTCTGAAAATCATTTTGCGATGATTGGATTGGTTGCAAAACGAACATATCGCAGCCTATTCAGTTACTTAGGGGTGAAAGGGTTAATGTAGGGCGGGCAAAAGTCCAGAAAAAAACTACGTAGGGAGGGTCGGGTTTTAAAAAAAACAATACATGTACTAGACAACTGTATGTGTCAATATGGTGGAACAGGTTCACTATTTGGTACTTATTTATTTCCGACAATAACAGGCTTAGGCATCAAGTGTGAAAAGCCAACTTAATGTACACCCTTAACCCTTTCAACCCTAAGGAACTGGAATGGACTGTGATATGCAGTAGTATATAGGGAGTCAGTTCGTTACCGCGAAGTGTAGGGGAAGAATTGAAAGCAGTGGGTAGCCCCATAGGTACCAAAAATAGTAAAATTTCCTGTTAATTTAAAGCGAAATAAATACAACCCACAGTAAAACAAAAATATTATAACAAAATGGATAAAATCTGTCCCCGATTTGCAGCGGTTTCGGCTACCCTATTTCAGCTACCCAACAAAATAGTAAGTCGATTTGCAAGGGCTTCGGCTACCTGTTTCAGCTACCCAACGGAATTGTAAGTCGATATAGAAAGTGGAGATTTGGTCGAGGCTACCAAGGTTTCGGCTACTTTTGCAGTTTTTTGGAAATCGAGAAGTGGACAACATCGGGAGGCCACTGTGCGAATTACAGAATCCGCTTCGGTGTTTAATGGGGGGAGCATCGCACTACACCCAACAAGAAGAAATCCAGATGGTTTGTGGTATGTCTTCAATCGAAGTTCCCAATAGGGGAGGGTTCGGATACGTTTTTCCAAAATGGCTACTGCATGTAGAACGGGTCGCGACTACCAGAGTGCTGGTGTACGGAGTCGCTAGTTTCGTTTTTCCCATTCGGCGTACCGGACTGTTTTGCGGAGTGCACGAACTGGGCGTCGGGGTCTGTTTTCTCTTCTTCCAGAGGCTATGGGCCTCTAGAGACACGAATGGGAACAGTGGTTTGCAAACCGCGTACACCACCACAAATACCCCCAGCCACCACTTCGCATTCTCTACGGTTCTCCAGATGTCGTACACCTCCCGCTCGTCTTTCTTCGGACACTCGGAATCGGCATCGCCGGAAATCGCGTCCAACAGCCTGCGTTCCAGCGTGTCCAACCGGTTCTCCAGACGTCTCTCCATGTCGGACAGGTGCGTCGATTCTTCGAACGAGCTGGCGTTTCGTGCATCTTCTAGTAGATCCGTGGGGAACTCGATGGGGCCCGCAAAACCAGGCGCGGTCACCCTGTGTACTACGGGGGTAGGGGTTTCTTGTTGTTCTGGGGTTTCTTGTTCTTCGGGTTTTGTACTACGTTCCGCATCGACGGCGTCCCATATTCTTCGAAGACGAGTGGTACCGATCCCATATTTTTTCTTCGTGTCGTCCGCAGACTCGACACCTCGAAGATTGCGAATATCTTCTATATCCTGCTCGGATAAATTTCGTTTTTGCGGCATCTTTTTTGTAGGCACATACAAATATATTTTGCCCAATGTTCAACACGGAAATATTGGGCACACCTAGACAGACTGGGCATGCGTGCACCACGACTAGGCATACCAGCACCACGCCCAGGCGTACGAGCACCACACCCAGGCGTACGAGCACCACGACTAGGCATAACAGTACCACGCCCAGGCGTACGAGCACCTTGGGAAAGGCGGGCATTTTGAGCATTTCGAACAAAGTTTCTACACTCATAACAATTAAAAATGACAAAGTCCTACTTATCGAATAAAAATATTGAAGAAATTGTTTCGGCGCGCGCCTGCGAACGCTATTAAGAAAAAGTATGGGATTGGAAGTGCGAGGCTTAAAAAGCTGTGGAAAGATAAAACCACCTCTGGATTGAATTTACCTTTTTTCTAAGGAGGTGTAAACGATCGGTTGATTGGGGGGAAATTATTGATGATAACCTCAAATATGGAGTTTGCACAATCGTTAAAACCAAATTTAGAACAAGTTAACGAAGAAGATTCTTCAACTATATCTTGGACCTATTCAGCTGTGGCTCTAGCAGGTTTGCTTGTTGGTGTGTTCGAATTATCATAATAGAAAGACCCCTGTAATTGGCGCGACCCTAATAAACTGCATTATGACAGACGGATTAATTCATCCATGTAGAGCTTTTTAAACTGTTTTATAATACTTCTGTAAGGGTTTCCAGCATTGAATCGTGGTAAATCTCAACAGGTTTTACTTTTGTGGCTGTTTCTAGCTCCCTCTCTTCCTTGTGTAGCTTTTTCAACCGCTCTATAATTCCTTCTTGGGAATCTAAAATTCCTCCATAGCAAATCTCAACAGGTTTTGCTACGGAGGAATTTTAGATAAATGGACGAATCTGAAAATCATTTTGTGAAAAGCCAACCTTAACCCTTAGACCGCTACACACAACAATTGTCGTCTGCTGTTGCTTTTATATCTTGCCTTATTTCTCAATAAAAATATGGTTTGACAGCACTTCAGAATCATTTCCAATGGAAATGATTCTACAGTGCTGTCGAAGCATGTTGTAAATTATTATAAAGTGCTGTCAAAGCATGTTTTGATGACAAAAATGGAACTGAATAGAAAATAAACAGCAGTCGACAAAAAATGATGACAGCGGTGTAAGGGTTAATGTACATACAAGGATCGAAAATGAACATCTTTTTTTAAACGGCCAAAAAAGTCTAGGATCTGCGGTATATTCATAGGTAGTGTCAGGTGGCCCGCAACACAATACTTTTAGGTCCAAACCAAACCAATGTGTAGTTCCTGCGGTATATTCATAGGTAGTGTCAGGTGGCCCGCAACACAATACTTTTAGGTCCAAACCAAACCAATGTGTAGTTCCTGCGGTATATTCATAGGTAGTGTCAGGTGGCCCGCAACACAATACTTTTAGGTCCAAACCAAACCAATGTGTAGTTCCTGTGGTATATTCATAGGTAGTGTCAGGTGGCCCGCAACACAATACTTTTAGGTCCAAACCAAACCAATGTGTAGTTCCTGCGGTATATTCATAGGTAGTGTCAGGTGGCCCGCAACACAATACTTTTAGGTCCAAACCAAACCAATGTGTAGTTCCTATATACTACTTGTACTGCCATCAATACACTCACACTGCCCTCATAGACATTATACAATATTATAACCTTTTGAAAATTTCCATCGGATATAGAACGCGTATAAATCGAGCAAGCTTCCGACGTTCTCTGCCTACGCAAAATAACATGTTAAGGGAAAATGGACCAGTTGGGTGAAAATTGTGAAATGTTAGTGTTGCATTTTCCGAATATCCATTCTTTTCTGATTTTAAAATATGTATACTTTTTACGGGGCGCCAAGTGGGACATGGCTCAATTTTGTCAACAAAATTCATTTTTGTACCTATAAACTTGACAAAAAAAAAAAAATAAATAAATATTGACTGATTGTGTCAACACAATTCACTTTTGTGACACAAAACTCAATTCTGTGTCACAAAATTCACTTTTGTGCCACAAAACTCACTTTTGTTCCACAAAACTAAATTCTGTGTCACAAAATTCAATTCTGTGTCACAAAATTCAATTCTGCATACGTTTCGTATACGTATTTGTATACGTTTCCATTCTGTTGCCCAAATATGGCACACGCATGTAAGAAGGACTACCATTGGTCAGAAACTGGACTGTAAAAATGGGTCACGGTCGCCGATCAGCGATCCAAAATGGCGTCTGAAGAAGTAAGTTTCAGAGAACGGTGGATGAAACACACTTGTTACTGCTTTGTAGCTTAGTGTTGCAAAGTATTCTTACTGTTTAAACGTATGCACGGGGTGCTAGCAAGGTCCCACGATAAAATGGTCTCGTGTGGTGGTGCGGCGGAATAGTTGATAACCAATCAACGTAGAGATGACATAGACTATCAGTTACGCAAACTAATTTTTGTGGACAAAACTGAATTCTGTCCCACAAAACTGAATTTTGTTCACAAAACTCAATTCTGTCTTACAAAATTGAATCCTTTATAACAAAAATGAATTTTGTATATCAGAATTTTACATAATTGGATTTTGTGATTTTTTAGTGTTACAAAACTCAATTTTGTCTGGACAAAATTGGTTTTGTACACATAATTAACTTGTCCTGCATGGCGCCCCGTACTTTTTAGCCAGGTTTTTTGAAAAAAAATCCAGGCTATTGGATTGGCGAAAGCCGGGCGGGCGGGCGGGCGGGCGGGCGGGCGGGCGGGCGGGCGGGCGGCGGTCGCCACAATCAATGTTGAAGTTTTCGTGTTTGAGTCCATTTCTTTGTTACTGTACCACCTAGGACCACCAAACTTTCACAGCTTCATAATCAAGGGGTGCCCACCACATATCACTATCCAACATACTTTTTTTTTTAACTTGACCCATTTTATCCGCGTAGTCGACTTAGCCATTTTCAATGTTAAGTTTTCGCGTTTACAATGTTAAGTTTTCGTGTTTAAGTCCATTTCTTTGGTACTGTACCACCTAGGACCACCAAACTTTCACAGCTTCATAATCAAGGGGTACCCACCACATATCACTATCCAACATGTTACTCTTTTTTTTAACTTCACCCATTTTTTCCGCGCAGTCGACTTAGCCATTTTCAATGTTAAGTTTTCGCGTTTACAATGTTAAGTTTTCGTGTTTAAGTCCATTTCTTTGGTACTGTACCACCTAGGACCACCAAACTTTCACAGCTTCATAACCAAGGGTGCCTACCACATACAACTATCCAACATGTGACCATTTTTTTACCTTCACCTATTATTTCTACGTAATTGACTTAGCCATTTTCAACGTTAACTTTTTAACGTACGTCTGGTTAGAGTTTTTTGGTTAAAACTTTTTCGTTATTCTATATCTCTGCAACTGCTTCGCCCATTACCTTGAAACTTCACATGGGTGTTTATCATCATCCATATTTTCATTCTAACCCCCAACCGTGCGGCCCCTGTGCCCAATGTCAAGGTCAAATTACTTTGAATTCTTCTGTTAAAGTTTTTTTGTGTACTATATCTCTGCAACTGCTTCACCCAATACCTTGATACTTCACATGGGTGTTTATCATAATTGTCGCATCTGCTTGCGGAAAGCACGATCCTGTGCCCAATGTCAAGGTCAAATTACTTTAATTTTTTTTGTGAGTTTTTTCGTGTACTATATCTTTGCAACTGCTTCACCCAATACCTTGATACTTCACATGGATGTTTATCATCATTGTTGCACCTGCTTGCGGAAAGCGCGATCCTGTGCCCAATGTCAAGGTCAAATTACTTTGATTTTTTTTGTTAATGTTTTTTCGTGTACTATATCTCTGCAACTGCTTCACCCAATACCTTGATACTTCACATGGGTGTTTATCATCATTGTCGCACCTGCTTGCGGAAAGCGCGATCCTGTGCCCAATGTCAAGGTCAAATTACTTTGATTTTTTTTGTGAAAGTTTTTTCGTGTACTATATCTCTGCAACTGCTTCACCCAATACCTTGATACTTCACATGGATGTTTATCATCATTGTTGCACCTGCTTGCGGAAAGCGCGATCCTGTGCCCAATGTCAAGGTCAAATTACTTTGAATTTTTTTGTTACAGTTTTTTCGTGTACTATATCTCTGCAACTGCTTCACCCAATACCTTGATACTTCACATGGGTGTTTATCATCATTGTCACACCTGCTTGCGGAAAGCGCGATATCGTCGGCATTTTGGCATACGTCCGTCCGTTCGTCCGTGTGTCCGGTTAAAGTTTTTTGGTTAAAGTTTTTCCATCTACTATATCTATTTTTTTAGTGTCCATGCCTCGCCCAAAGGCGCGACATGCAGGCCACGGCCATCTAGTCTACAAAAAGTGGGTATAATTATGTTATCCAAGTGTCTATGCTTGGAAAAAACCTGGCCTTCGTGGCTTTGCCTCGTTTTTGAACTTGACCCATTTTTTCCGCGCAGTCGACTTAGCCATTTTCAATGTTAACTTTTCGCGTTTACAATGTTAAGTTTTCATGTTTAAGTCCATTTCTTTGGTACTGTACCACCTAGGACCACCAAACTTTCACAGCTTCATAACCAAGGGGTGCCTACCACATACAACTATCCAACATGTGACCATTTTTTTACCTTCACCTATTATTTCTACGTAATTGACTTAGCCATTTTCATCGTTAACTTTTTAACGTACTTCTGGTTAAATTTTTTGTTTTTGGTTAAAACTTTTTTGTTATACTATATCTCTGCAACTGCTTCGCCCATTACCTTGAAACTTCACATGGGTGTTTATCATCGTCCATATTTTCACTCTAACCCCCAACCGTGCGGCCCCTGTGCGCAATGTCAAGGTCAAATTACTTTGAATTTATTTGTTAAAGTTTTTTCGTGTACTATATCTGTGCAACTGCTTCACCCATTACCTTGATACTTCACATGGGTGTTTATCATCATTGTCGCACCCGCTTGCGGAAAGCGCGATATCGTAGGCATTTTGGCATACGTCCGTCCGTCCGTACGTCCGTGTGTCCGGTTAAAGTTTTTTCGTTAAAGTTTTTCCATCTACTATATCTATATTTTTAGTGTCCATGCCTCGCCCCAAGGCGCGACATGCAGGCCACGGCCATCTAGTCTACAAAAAGTGGGTATAATTATGTTATCCAAGTGTCCATGCTTGGAAAAAACCTGGCCTTCGTGGCTTTGCCTCGTTTCTTGTTGTGTTATGGTTACGATTATTACGGGGCGCCAAGTGGGACATGGCTCAATTTTGTCAACACAATTCATTTTTGTACCTATAAACTTGACAAAAACAAAACAAAATTAAATATATACTGATTTTGTCAACAAAATTCACTTTTGTGCCACAAAACTCAATTCTGTGTCACAAAATTCATTTTTGTGCCACAAAACTCAATTCTGTGTCACAAAATTCAATTGTGTGTCACAAAATTCAATTCTGCATACGTTTCGTATACGTATTTGCATACGTTTCGATTATGTTGCCCAAATATGGCACACGCATGTAAGAAGGACTACCATTGGTCAGAAACTGGACTGGAAAAATGGGTCACGGTCGCCGATCAGCGATCCAAAATGGCGTCTGAAGAAGTAAGTTTCACAATAAGATTCTTGGATAGAACTAGAGGTATATATTTTGTAATCATAATATAACCAAAATAACTGTCCATAAAGAAGTATAATATTGATATATTGGGTTATATTTTCGCATTGAAATATTTAAACCTGCAAGTGTACTCCACCATCTAGTAAAATGGACTAAGACCGATCTCAACCAATCAACGTAGAGATGACATAGACTATCAGTTACGCAAACTAATTATTGTGGACAAAACTGACTTTTGTGGACAAAACTGAATTCTGTCCCACATAATTGGATTTTGTGATTTTTAATGTTACAAAACTCAATTTTGTCTGGACAAAATTGGTTTTGTACACATAATTAACCTGTCCTGCATGGCGCCCGTAATTATTGCTTAACTTAAAGGTAGATACCCACTCAGTAGCCACCGCATGTTCTTCATAGGAATTAAATCAGATAGTTGTGTATATTCTGTAGATATGACATTTTCTGGCAATTATTATACATTTTATATCGGACGTAATTTTCCACACTGATATCAGGGGCGATATCAGTGTTTCATTAAAATACTAACGGACATTACTATTTATGCTCTGTATTTAGTTTTAGATGTGCAATGATCATACTTTATAATCTGTCGAAAATATTATGTTTTCAAGTGACGCATTTAATTATTATAAATAATTAAAAAATATCATGCCTCATTTGCATATTAAAATAGCCTGATACCACCGCGCGTCACTATCAGTGAAATGAATACTAAATGATTATATCTGTATAGAAGGTACTTGTATATTTTAGAACTGGTGGAATAGTGACACAATTATACACTTAATTAATTCCTATAAATAACATGTTGTGCTTAATGAGTGGGCATTAAGACATTTGATACAGTAAAAGACAGTATATCTATTATCTACATGCATATATATAGCATTACACTTCCACCACCCAATGATCCCTTTTCCAAAATATGTTTCGCTACTTTTCTTACTTCTTCTCAAAAGTATATGTTGCGACTACTCATTTGAACCGTCTCGACGAGACGGTTCAAATGTGTAGTAACATCATATTACATGTTTACGTCTCTGGATAAGAGAATTACCTGGATTTTTATTGAAAAATTTATAGTGTGTTAATCTAAAACCAAAGTTGGAGTCGCGATAACAATAATACTTCTTTGAATACATCTGGGGCTCGTTTCACTAAACTTCGTACGATGAAGAAGTTCGTAATGTAGCTCCTGATCAAATAACACAGTCCTGTAACAAGATTATGATATACATGGCTTGTTAGCAGGATAACGTGTGTGTCATTGATGGAATGGCGAACAGTGTAGATTCAGATCAGACTGTGCGGATGCACAGGCTGATCTGAATCTACGCTGGTCGCAAAACCTATAAGCCCCATTTCTCCAGCTACGTCCACAAATGTGTAAAATAATGCCTCTGAGTGAAACTGAACACGGATACCAGAAGCATTAATCAAGCTTCTACTTGATACATAATGCCCAATTTGCAGAGCGGTTCCGGGAACTTTGCTGAAATTGCTCAAGAGTGATCATTCAATGCACGAGTGAACGTCATTTGTGATCATGGCTGGAGTAATGGACCTTGTGACATTTGTGGGCAGACTAGCTCTTTAAAGGTGGGTGCCCTCAAATTATGTAAATATCTTTACGGAAATTAAAGGTACATGCCCACTCAATAGATACACCATGTTCTTTATATCAGAGGCACATCTTTTGGTATCAAGTTTATCAGGCAAAGGCTAGGAAACGCGTAGGAATTCCGAGGCTCGCCGAGGAAATCCTACCGTTTCCGAGCTGAACCTGATACACTTGATATAACAATACACTATCATGGTATTCTATTTATCAGGTAACGTGTTTGGCTATAGAATGAGCAATTATGACGCTGTTTTCGTTGAAACTAACGCGGACTTGTTTCCGTGACGTTATTCCAATGACGTAAATCGGTAACGTCATGTGACGCCGTTTGACCAATGAAACGTGAGTTTTCAATTTGTTGTAACCCGGATATTTGTATCAGGTCAATGCCTGATACATGTGATACAACAATATGTTATCTCTCCAGTCAGTACGTATACGGCCAATACACAGCGGTTGTCTGATAAAGACCGTTATCATGTGGATGCGTAGACTGATATTGGGCTATGGTCATAATGACGATTTCTCCAATCACGACCACATTAATGTTACCGACAGACAACATGTGTCATTCTGTCACCAGTGCCGGATAACACGCTGCTGAATGCCGCTAACTTTTTTAATTTAGATATCCAGAGATGTCTGCTATATTTCCATTAAAGCTGGGGTCCCACATGCCAGGTTATATAGAGAATAGTAGGTTAGTGCCGTGAATGGGAAAAAATATCTGACAAGGCTCAGGAAACGGGATGGGCGAAGCTCTGCCGAGCACATCCCGTTTCCGTGCCGCGCCAGATATGTTTTCCCATTCACGGCACTAACCTACTATTCTATTTATCCCGTCAACACCTACAAATGGCTGTAAAATGCAAAATAGTATTGACTGGATATCAAAAATGTTTCACGGCACCGTGTTTCACGGCACAAATGCACTGTGTTGACGGGATAAAATATAGATCTAGGGAGACAGATAGTTTTGTATATTCTGTAGATATGACATTTTCTGGCAAAATAAACATTCATTCACCATTACCCCACGTATTGATTGGCATTATTATACATTTTATATCAGACGTAAATTTCCAATTTTTTTTTCTCGTGACGTATTTAATTAGTATAAATAATTAAAAAATAGCATGCCTCATCTGCATATAAAAATAGCCTGAAACCTCCGCGAGTCACTATCAGTAAAATAAATATGACTAAATGATTATATCTGTATAGCGGGCACTCGTAATTTTTAGAACTGATGGTATAGTGACAGAATTAAACACTTATTTAATTCATATAAAGATTAGTTTGTGCCTATTGAGTGGGCATGCACCTTTAATACGGCGGCTCGTTATGGACATTTCGTATCTTCGTTTAACGCGTAGAGACGAACGTTAAAGGTACATGCCCACTCAGTAGGCACAAAATGCATAAATTATTTTGAAAATCGGTCGACAAATTCCAAATTCCACCCCCTCCCCCCCTCATAATCCAAACTTCTCACGTTAAATCCGCAAATGAGACAAAAGTCATGTGATTTGTATCTAAGAAGATGTACCATTTTTAACCCGTTCACCCCTCAGTAATTGGAATGGATTTTGATACGTTAATTTTGCATCCAATCCAACCGTGACGAATTGCTGTTCAGATTGGTTCATTCATGAAAAGGGGGTGTTTATGCTCTAAAAAATATGAAATTTACTCGCAAAAAGTGCATATCCTGATGAGACGGCTCGTTACGAGCCGGCTCATCTGGATCTGCACTGTTTGCATAAACCGCTATTGCGGGCTTTCGGGTTCAAAGGGTTAATGATCTTTTTCTTTATCATATAAATCTGTGATATTGTCAGTAAATGGCGTCGTAAGTTGTCGAATGTTTCGACGCCATTTGCGGAAGATATCGTAAACTTCGTAAATTATGCAAGTTTCATGAGATATCGCCAATCTTCTTCTATGCAACATCGCGTGACTTGTCCCAACTGTCACGAGTCCAATGTCACCAACCACGGCGACAAATGTGTATTTTGAAATACCAATCGATCCACTGCTGAATGTTTCAGTGCAGTACATGTAATAATCACAGACTCGGCGAGGCTTAGTTCTAATATAACGTCGGCAAAGTTTTTTCCAATCTGTTGATAGCGAATAACCACCGGATTTTGCTGGATATAGAATATATTTCACGAGACATACTTTGTAATTTGGTTGACTAACGAGTTCAAGGAACCACATTCTTGTTAATGACCTTCTAACAATAGGCATTACCAGGCAAATTGTTTTGTTTTCGTGGCATTGTTTTTATATCTCTGACGCTCTGCTGGTTTAAAACGTAATTAGGATTTAAAAAAAACACACTTTGTACTCGATTAAAGCTTTTTATGCACTATTTATGTCTGTGGATTCATGGCACTATATTTGAAGTCATTACAATATAAAACAAATGCTTGTATCCAATCAATGGATGCATTCTTTACGTCTTTTATATGTTACAGAGCGGGTGATCGCAATGTCGTTTCCATCGCAGGGTATGCAGTCGATGTACCGCAATAACATCAAGGTAGGTATGCTTGGCAACCAATCGGTAGAAGGACCTTTGGACAATTGATACATGTTCCCATAATTATCACATACACACCAACTGGCGTCTAGTGTTCCATCTATCTTATTAATCAGGGGTGTCGGAACAGGTCCAGCATGTCCGGCAACTGTCGGATCAATACTTTTGAAATATTTGGAATTCATATATAAACAAACGGAATGTACATATTTTTTTTCAGCATTTTTTCTCATTTCTCGTCAAAAGTGTATGTTGTTACCACTCAGTTGAACCGTCTCGGCGAGACGGTTCAACTGAGTGGTAACAACATACACTTTGGGTGGGTAGCGGGGGCACCCACTTGATTCGCCGGATGAATATTATGATGCTTCCGGCGCTCCTGTCAACACGTACACAACGCGCTTCTCGCACATTGTAGTATGACTATATTGTAGTATACATTAATTTGTAGTATAACAACAACTCCTCGAATAATAAGGCATACATGTAGCTAAATAAAAACCTTGAATATATGAATATACATTTAAAAGGTAAAGTACATGATGGCATAGCGACATCGAAAGGCAGTTCGTTACAACTGTTTAGGTTACTACAAATGTAGCTACACTTATGTTTCTTTCAATTTTCCAGAGGATCTACATACATTGTACATCAAATTCATATGTGTATATCATGCAGAAATGCTGCGAATCGTCTGTAGCGTACAAACAAGTCATGCAATTAACAATATTGAACTCGAGTAAGTCGCACTGATCAGTATAATATATCGACACAAACATTTTATTGACGAATCATCTTTAGCAAACTTATTCGTGTGACAATTCATAGCATATGTATACAACATTTAATTTTACACGATGATTTTGGTGAACTATAGTGCCACTTCTGTCTTAATGTTTCATGATATGTTATTTGTTTTCAGGAGGTATCAAGATTTTTTGAAACCAAACATAAAGGGCATTATCAACTATACAATTTATGCAGTAAGTGTGTGTTTACTTGGTGTATTTTATGGTGCTGATTGACTGGCAATGCGTCCTTAGGTCATATTTACGACAGGCACTATCTCTAACAATAAAGAATAATTGATGTCGTCAGAGATCAAAGAAAAAAACCCACTTACATATACATGTAATATACAGTATTCCCAAATTGTGTATCGGATTGAAAGACAACAGATCCTGCTAACGACACCACTTCTTGTTACGGGTGTTGCTGTTATACACAGTTAGAGCTTCTAATAGAGATACACTACACACTAGGCCTTTGTTGTAATAGTACTCATATACTACATATTAGAAGTACAGCGAATATATACGTAAGTTTCAATTCTCAATACAATTTATAATGCACTCTATAAATATCACGCAATCTGATTGGCTGATGGTCATACATTACAGGTATATCATTGTTGATGAACGGTCGCAAATTATTTCAATATGTATTCCTACGCCAGTAGTAAAGGTGTGCATTAGAAATAGGTTAACCGCATTGTAATTTGAAATTTGCTGCGTATATTTCAAAATTACAATACATTTAACCCTATATTACAATACATTTAACCCTATATTACAATACATTTAACCCTATATTACAATACAGTTAACCCTATATTACACTACAGTTAACCCTATATTACAATACAGTTAACCCTATATTATTCACTATGTTACATGTAAAATGCTTGTGACTTCGGGGAATGGCCGAGTATCCTGGGGCCCGTTTCACTAAACATCGTAGGACTAAAAGTTTCGTAAGCGCAAAATTAGAATCGTCTGGAAGTTTCAATTGATGGATTTACATTTATTGAGCATAGGCTATGCTCAATACATGTAAATGTAAATCCAATAATTGTTTACAAGAAAATATTGTTAATGTGATATTTACATCATACATTTTCACTTACAAACATTTTAGTCGTACTAAGTTTAGTGAAACGACCCCCCTGGTCACGGCACAATTCGCTTGCATAACCTCTTACTGTTTTATTGTATTTTCACGACCATAGGTGAACGAGAATACGACGACAGTTTTTTTGACTTCCGGGTCGAACGTGTGTGCATTGATGACCACAACGTCCCGACGTTAAGGTAAACAATAACAACATACAGTTCCTTGTACACCAACCTGAACAATGTCGTCGTGACTACCATGGTTTCTGAGCATGTTTTCTGAATCATTGGCAGTGTGTGATGTACATGTATGCTACCTCACTCAAGGTGCATGATCACGTGGTTACAACAACAACAACGTCGCCCACTCCAAAGTAAGTATTATTTGATATTTTCCTTAATATGCAACGGATTTGTCGCAGCAAACGCGTCTTCACGAGCTTCATTTGGTGGCCCCGGGAGTTCGGCACAGACGTATGTCGTTTTTGCGAAGAATCGATTTCCGTGTCAGTAGACACGGAAATCGATTCTTCACAAAAACGACAGAAGTTTGGGCGAAAATACAAAGATCACCAAATTCAGCGTTTGATGCGCCATATTTAATCAAAATAAGGACAATATAAAACAATACGTACTTTGAATCAGATTGATTCTGGAAGTTTCAGTACTTGTTGTTGTTGTTAGTACCACGTGATCATACACCTTGTCATTTTCGATGAAAATGTTTGATTATCCAGAACGTGCTAAGAATGTTTGGCACTCACCGTGACAATATGCTCATTCGCTGCCAAAACTGAGTGTAAATGTATGTCGTCCACTGGCATATTTTCGGAATATTTTCCATTGCGTTCTTAAATTCGTGGGGCATATTGAACACGCTGCGTATATGGTGTTACATGCAGATGCTTCCCACTGTGTTCTTAAATATGAGGGGCGTTCTTTATAAATTGACAATATGTGTTGTCCAAATATAATGACAACCCCTCTTTTATGTTGTTGCAGATCGATTGACAGTATGTTAATAAATATGACGGACGTTCATTATTTATTTGACAACAAAATGTTGTCAAATATAATGAACATCCCTCGTATATGACGTCATAGGCAGATGCCTTCCATTGTGTTCTTAAATATGAGGAGCATTCATTACATGCTGTCAAAATGTAATGGAAACGCCTTGTTGAGGTTACAAACACATGACTTATATTGTGTTATTGTAAAGGACCATGAGCGCGTTTCACTAAACTTCGTACGACTAAAATGTTCGTAAGTGAAACATTATGATAGTCTGTAAATGATAGTCTTGAAAACAATTATTGGATTTACATTTATTGAGCATAGGCTGCGTACGCAGCCTATGCTCAATAAATGTAAATCCATCAATTGAAATTTCCAGACGATCCGAAATTTGCACTTACGAACATTTTAGTCGTACGAAGAATAGTGAAACGGCTCCCAGGGGTATTCAATGTAGTTTTACATGTCAAAGTATTACGAACATCCCTCGTTCACTGCGTTACAGGCAGATGGTATCGTTCTGTGAGAACGTGCACAGCTTTCTGTCGGAGCACCCTGACAACGTGGTCGCCATCCACTGCAAGGGCGGGAAGGGGCGCACGGGAACCATGATCTGCACGTGGCTCGTCGAATGTGGCAAGTTCGATGAGGCGCAGGTAAGATAAATGTAAATTATAACACAATTTTGGCATGATCTATACCGGTTGTCGTGACCTAGGGATAAGGCAACCGCCTTGAAACCATGATATCGAAAAGATACGAAAAGAGCACATATGAAATTGATATGATGTTCATATGAATTTCATATGAAGACTTCATTTCATATGAATAATTTGCATTTTAATTTCATGTGAAAAGTGTTCATAGGAAATTCATATGAAATTTACATATGTAATTCATATGTTACAAATACAATTCATATGAAAAGTTTTCATTTGAATTGCATATGAAATGTTCATATGAAATTCATATGAAAAATATATGGAATTCATATGCGGCACCTTTTGTAGTGTATGAAATGCACAGTCATGTACATCTATATTGGGCCTTTTTTAAGCCCAGTTCGCATCCACTCCCCTAAACATCAGGGGCCCGTTTCACTAAACTTCTTACGACTAAAATTTTCGTAAGTGCAAATTTAAGATCGTCTGTAAATTTCAATTTATGGATTTACATTTATTGAGCATAGGCTGCATATGCAGCCTATGCTCAATACATGTAAATCCAATAATTATTTACAAGAAAACAATGTTAATGTGAAATTTACAGGCTATCATAATTTTGCACTTACGAACATTTTAGTCGTACGAAGTTTAGTGAAACGCCCCCCTTGTATTAACTACTGTAACAATTTTGATGCAATATTGTGCAGGGAAATTGCTTTTTAGTGTTTTTTTTCCCCACCCGATAGACTCTTTTCATAACAATCATGTTTGTGTTTGGTATATATAGAGGTACTTGCATGTAGATTTGTTGTACTACGTATATATGTGTGTTGTTTCAGGAAAGTCTAGATTATTTTGGCGGGAGACGAACCGACTTGGACAAAGGGACCACATTCCAGGGAGTGGAGACGCCAAGTCAGGTATAATGACCGTGATCTTGACATTTCCATAATGCAGTGGACCCTGTTTAAAGCGGACACCATGAGAGTCCCCAGGGTGTCCAGTTTAGGGAGGTGCTATTGTAATTCGGTATCTCAGCATTTCAGTGTGTTTCTATCAATCATGAACCGACACTAACTATAGGGTTAACTGTAATTTTCAAAAGACAAGGGGCAATACTATTTGTTTCAGTGCTGTTCTATCACACCGTTCAAGATACATACGGCAATGTTGTGTTTGGAAAATGAGACACTTTTCGGAATTAAAATTATAGGTTGCATTGGGATTCGAACCCACACATTGATTCTCCACTAATGGTGCAAATTCGAAATCTGGAAATAATAATATATAAATTAATTTATTTGGAACCTCAACTTGGAATTATGTTTGTAAAACATGGATATGCCCCCATGGCATAATGGACTATATTGAAATTGTGTGTCAAAAATGATTTTTTTTAATTTACACAAATTTCAAAGTCATTTGAGAAAGTCATACACACTTTTTGACGTACATGTAAGAAAATGGCTAATTGTTTCAGCACCATTTTGAAGGTCACAAATGTCATGTCATTGGTGATTTGATTGCATCACACATATTCAGGTGAATGAACTGTCCAAATATTAAAGCAATCCCTTACATACTATTGAATATATTACATGTTGGCGAAACTCTTACAAACTTTTCGACGTAACATAATGGCTAAGTGTTTCAGTGATAGTTTGAAGGTGACACATGTGAAGGTCGTGTTAATGGTGGCGCGGGTGTGTGACAAATGTTCATGTGATTCAAGTGTCCACGTATTGAAGCAATGCTTTATCGTAATATTGACGATATTACATGTTGGAATAACTCTTATAAAAGTTTCGACGTAAATGTACACGGACGGACGTACGGATGGAAGGACGTACGGAACCTCAAGAGCAACGCAATATGCCCACTTAATAATTAATACACCTTAGACAGTGGCGTAGCCAGGCATACGCACGTAAGAGAAAAAAAAAAGAAATAAAAAAAAGGCTTATTTTTCGAAATATGCAATAAAATATTGGGGGTGGTGGCGGGGGGGGGGGGGGCGGGGTTGCTATTGAGTCTGGAACAGAACGCATTTTGTATCAAACGTACATGTCGATTACAAACAAATGGTGCCGTAAATAATGCAGGAAAACGCGTTACTGCCGTTAGAAACAAAATACGGGGGGGGCATGCCCCCGGACCCCCCTAGCACTCTCCCTCATTTCGTTAGGTCGACGAGTGAGCCATGCTCACCCAATGTTCTACCATTTGATATGTTTGCGTATCAGAAATTTGTCCCTGGCTACGCCCCTGTTAGAATGTCCTACATATAAGCACAGAAGTTGATATTCATGCTGGAATCATGCCACCCCTAAATGCAAACTCATCAGTAATATCTACGTGAGCGAGAACAGGGTTTCCTCCAGGAACGGACGGAACTTGGAAAAGTCGCGGGAATACTGGACGAGGCCTTCCGGCCTTCGTCCAGTATTCCCGCGACTTTTCCAAAGTGAGATTTTATTAAGAGTATCCATCATATGCACCGGTGTAGGACAAGGATATTCCACCCGAATGTCAGAATATGTCGTCAGAGGCTTTGCCGAGTTTCTGACGACATATTCTGATCATGAGGGTGGAATATCCTTCTCTCACACCAGTGCATATGATGGATACTTTTTCTCGCCCCTATATAGAACATATTTGCGAATTTCAAAATATTTATCTGACCCAGAATAATACCCAACTTTTTATTCGCTGAATTTATGCGACTTTTGATATGTCCAACTTGCTCGCCATGTCAACAAAACGTCAAAACTTTGTTTTAACCCACGAATGGATGCTAATACCAGCTCAATGGATCGTTTACTAATTATTATTAAATTAATATTCAATGTCATCACCATTCAGCCCTCGCGTGACTATACGGATATCCTTATCTCAGGGCACCTGGTGGGCGATACAAAATGAATACACATTTCCATATCCGTTGTTGTATGAATAATATAGTCTAGCATTACATGATCCGGATCCAGATAGGATAGTAAAACATCTGATCGAATATTAAAGGTACATGCCCACTCAGTAGGCACAAACTGTTCTTTATATCAGAGACATCATCTGAGATATTTTCTGGCAAATTAAACATTCATTCACCATTGCCCCACGTATTGATTGGCATTATTATACATTTTATATCCGACGTAAATTTCCGCAATGATATCAGGGGCGATAACCGTGTTTCCATAAAATGTTAATGGACATTTTTATTTATTCTCTGTATTTTACTTTTTGATGTGCAATGATAATACTTTATAATCTGTCGAAAATATTCTTTTTTTCAGGTGGCGCATTTAATTAGTATAAATAATTAAAAACTATCATCCCTCATTTGCATATGAAAATAGCCTGATACCACCACGAGTCACTATCAGTAAAATAAATATTACTAAATGATTTATATGTATAGAGTGCATTAGTAATTTTTAGAACTGGTTGAATAGTGACACAATTATACACTTATTTAATTCCTATAAAGAACATTGTGTGCCTACCGAGTGGGCATGTATTTAAGGTAGTAGGTCATAGATAGATACACTTGGCTTCAATGATAATTGCTTCAGATGATGTGATGTGATGTGATATATGAATATAGCATATGTAAATATTGTCTCGTTACTGTATACTATATGGTACATTGAGTTGCCATCTCCGCCTTCCTTGTATGTACCAGCCATTTACAGTTTCACCATTTCGTGTGTTTGACACATACAGCAAATAATATGACAGTAAACCAAATACAATTTGGTGCAATACATCATAGACAGATATGACTACGGCATGCTATAAATATTATGCCAACAAACTATACAAAAGACGAGATACCTGAGCATTTCTCCCATCAATCTCAAAATAAATGTTGATGTGTAAACTTTTCAATCTGATGCACAGCCTATTGTTAGAGTACACGTTATCCATAGGTAAAGCCATATTTACTCGCATATTAGGTGAGTAGACACTAGGGACAATACACTCATGTAACTGCTTACATGTCACTGGATTTGATAGATAATAACATAGTACAGTAGTGGGTATATATTGTATTTGTTGTGCGTTTTGCCATGTAAAAGTGATACACTGTGCGAAATTATGTGTATGAGGCTATTTATAATGGTGGTTCATGTTGTTAAAAACAGAGGCACAAACCTGTCCAGAAAACTGACATATTTTACAGTTTGGTGTAATATAATTGATAGGAGTCCGTTCTCTTGGGTTTTCTGCATGTGATTAGCTACATTATACCATATGTTCTACTTCACATTTTGCGCTTTGTGTCAAACGCCAGAAGAGGTGAACGTGGCTGATGGCTTGAACACACAGTATGCCGAGTTCACCATCATGTGCCGTATCGGATACAGTGACGAGACAGTGTTCACATATATGTTATACATATATTGCATCACATTTACGAAGCAATTATCTTTGAAATGGGTCCTTAAGAAAGCTTTTGACCTGGTAGATCACACTGTATTACTGCAAAAATTGAAAATCTATAAATTCAAAATAGCATCACTTAACTGGTTGTCATCGTATTTAACTGACCGTAAGCAAAACGGTGGTATCTCTCCGATTTCGCTAATGTCATAGCTGGTGTCCCTCAAGGATTAATTCTTGGACCAACGTACTCTATTTCTTTTATTTATAAATGATTTGCCTTTATTAATTAATTGATATGTTTGCCGATGACACTGTCACAACAATTCATACATCAGGTAGCGATCCAGTTATCATCCATACTAATGTACAAGATATAAGACTTAGTGCTATTGAGAATTGGTGTGACCAAAACAAAATGGTTATTAACGCAAGCAATATTACAAGTATGATAATTAGCACCAGACAAAACTTGCAGCTGTATCTGACCTGAGATTAACTTTTTTTGTGAATCTGCTATTGAGTCTGTAGCTTGTTTTTAATGGGGTGGAAAACCGGAGGGCCCGGAGAAAAACAACAGACAAAACCGTCGGGACATAACTCAGAACAAATACCGCGAGACATTGGTTGTTGTTCAGTCATCGTAGTGCTTCAAGACTTGGCACAGGGGTAAATTCTTCAAACAAACTCAGTTTTTATGATATAAATTCATATGCAAATATAAAATGGCAAAACCCCGTACATTGAGACCATATGTATTAAGGTGTATACCGATATAATTCATGTGTAAACTGTAAAAACAGTATCTATTTAAAGCTACACGTTGTGTCAGTATTATAGCCTATCTAGAATATAGGCCAATATTTGAAGATGAAATCCTAAAAATAAATGAGTCAATCTCCTCGTGCCTCAGTATAGTTAGGGCCCTGATCATATGAGAACGCATGTCCATTTAAATATCCGACAGCTAGTACAGTATATCAATTTCCAATAACCAACCAATTTCACACACCCGTAAATGCATCAATAAATTAACATAGATCCAATGAGCTACATAACACTATCCAGTGTTATTGTATGCGTCAGTCTACATGATAAATCAAACAAATACATGTATTGGTGTAAGTTAACCTAGCATGGGATGAATTTGATGGTGATAATTTATATCATTATACGCGTTCAGTTGATGACAGTTATTACCCTTTATAAACAAACTTTGAAGGCGCAAATATTTCAATTTGTATTACTTATTTTTGGCTATTAATGCATGAAATAAACTATGTCAGTGAATACACAAGGTATGTTGTTGTATAGAAATATTATATATATACAGATATCTTACATCGGAATAAACACGCTATCCACGCTGTTCAGTGTCAAAATAACCAGCTGTGGTTGGCAAGTGGGTTGGGTAGGGGAAATAGGGCCCACTTGTTTTTATTCAAATCAAAGTTAGCTACCAGCCCACGCGTGTACCAAGTCCTAATTTCTACAGTAGGTTTATGATTGCAGAGGTAATTTAAATTGAACATATTAACTTGGTACACGGGTAGTCTGAGTATTAAATTCATGAACGTAGGGAAGAAAATGTCAAGAAAATGCCAATTTCCGGTTTCATGACGTCACGCCACGCGGTGTCATGACGTCATCGCATGATGTAAACTGATCAAAATTATATTTTTTAATGAGATGATATGTTGTATTTAACAAAACGGGTACAATTTATATATGTTTGAGAAAATTAAATTTTGGCAAAACCAGATGCGATTTCAGGGCCTTACCGCACCTTCCTCTTTGCGGCGTATATCAGAAAATGATAGGTCGGGAAATATGTTTAATGGCGACGCGCTAGCGACCTATTTCTAATGCACTCCTTTACTACTGGCGTAGGAATACATATTGAAATAATTTGCAACCGCTCATCAACAATAATATACCTGTAATGTATGACCATCAGCCAATGAGTTTGCGTGATATTTATAGAGTGCGTTAACAATAAATGATAGCGAAGCTCCTTTAAATCAAACGTAAATTTAGGTTCTGGTGTCTCGTTTAGAGAGTTTCCACTTTAGTTTAACATGTTAACCAATAAGTAGCTGGAATGAACGAGGCTATGCTAATTCCCCGACCATTCCAGTTGTTCAAAAAGCAGCAGTTTCTTAAAAATAAAAGGAAATCAGCCTTGTGTGTATATCTTTATCCGTGCAGCACGTGTCTATCCCTCACACAAGTTGCATACCTTGTACATCACGATATAAGGTATACAACCTACAAGATAAATAGCTGCATTGATTACAATCTTGAACATTATTTGCACGGCTTTCGCTGTGAGAGAAAACCCATAATCAACTCCTTACAAATAATACACCGTGAGGAGAACACCCGTAATTGCGCGCCTGTTTTCTTGGAAACCACGAGCTACCATGCAAAATGTTTATTTTTTATTAGTCAAAATAAAGTTATTTAAAAATTTGGAAAGGGTCTCCACTAATCTAGAATGTAATGTGATTGAACACATTTCGAACATGCACTCAAATATATCTGGTTCATAGAAACAGCTGCGTAATTTGGATTTCAAAAAGTTTACATGACGTCACATTTGACGTCACACAACGTAACGTCAAAATGCGGGAAAACACGTCATTGTATAACTATTAATGCGCACAACACAATTCATTGATTATAATCTCAAAAATAGACTAAATGTGCAGAAATATCCACCGTGGAAGTGTAATAAATAGGATATTCCATCGTACATGTTTGAATAGCGGAAATAATACACTCGTGTATTCAAAATGTACAATGGAATATCCTATATTTAGTACGGTTGGAGTTACCTCACCTGATATAATGGCCACCATGTTATGTTTTATCTTCAGCCAATGGTTTCGTCTTATATTTCAGAGTCGCTTCGTAGAGTATTTCGGCACTATTCGGAAAGATCTCGGCGGCTTGTTACCAGAACAACGATTTTTAAAAATCAAGTCAGTGAAAGTAACTGCTATCAGAGGTATGTCGTTTGGTCGTTGTACATAAATAATAGTGTCTTACACGAGTATGAGTGCTGATCTACATATAATATGATATACTATACATATAATAAATTATATTATACGAGCTTACTGATCTGTAACTTTTGGAGTGAATCAGACTTATGCTATAATAAATATTATAAAGCACATATATTCTCATCCTCAAACTTTCTGAGAATGCACGAAATGGCGTTTCACGCCTCTTAGATGTCAACAGAATTCTGGGGAGCAAGCCCCCAGACTCCCTAGCAACATCGGGCCCTTTGGGCCCTCAATACTGGGCCCCCACACATGTTCCCGTTCCGCCGCCTAGTATGCTGCTTTCATGTAGGAAACGAGGCTATGATAAAAAATAACACGGGATGATTCATTTTTGTTTGTGTTTTACCCCCAGAAACCATGTGTTTACGTCTACGTTTAAGCTTAATACATATATATTAATTAATGTTTATGGTCTAAATATTGTATAACGCCATTAATCTGTACCTATGTGCCATGTGTGTTTCAGGTGTCGGGTATGGGGACGGCACGGATTTAAGCATGGAGGTTTGGTCGTGTCAGGCATGCGTATTCTCTGCCAAGTTTAAAAAGGGAGATAACTGTGACATGAATTTCTTTTACACCAAACGATATATTGACGTCACGTTTTCCAACTGTCCGCCATTGGTGGATGATATCAAAGTCAGGTTCCTCTCTAAAGCAGTACGTATACCAACTATTCCGGTCAATATTCAAAACTATTTCACCCCTGAAAATCATGACGTGATTATTTTTGTGGAAGATTACATCGTACAATATCGGTCAGTTGAAGCGCCTCACTCCAAATTTACGTTCATTTTGTCACGTACACTGTTACCGGTTGAGTATAAACCAGTTATTTCATGGGCATTCGAGGAACAATCAAAACATATTGCCCCTCGGTGCTGTGGACGGTCCGATGCAATATCCTTTGCACATTCTTACTGGTATGCAGGGATTCCGCTGGCGAAAATAAAACAATCGCCACTTCAAAAAAAATAAAACAATTGGCGATAAAAAATTAGTTTTCGAAAAAAAAATTATTATTTTTTTTTTTTTTCGAAAATTGTAATTTTTTATCGCCAATTGTTTATTTTTATCGCCAATTGCGAAAGTGGCGATCGTCCAGCGGAATCCCTGGGTATGTGTATAGCGAAAATACAAAACTACCTATCCCATAAACACCATATTGCATATCTAAAATATCCTATGAGTACCTTTATTCTAACTAAGTATATGCATTACTACACAGTTTTCCGCATTTCTGTTCCAGGGAAATCTTCCTAAAGTGTATGACAACTGTGCATTTTATTTCTGGTTCCATACTGCCTTCGTGAAAGACAAGTAAGTTGACTGTTACACCTAATTACACGTGCTAACACACATACATGTTGTATGTGTTTGTACATGTAGCAATTGTTAACCCTTTAAACGCTACATCGTTGATTCCTTGTTTTCTGTGTACATGCAGCAATAACGACAACCATAAGTACGAAATAGTTAACATATTCCACCATATTGGCACATACAGCTGTCTAGTAGTATTTAAAAAACACCCGACCCTCCCTACCTAATTTTTAGCTCACCTGAGTGAAGCTCATGTGAGCTATTGTTACCGCAATGTGTCCGTCGTCCGTCGTCGTCCGTCGTCCGTCGTCGTCCGTGAACATTTTCAAACATCTTCTCCTCGGTAACCATTGGGCCTATAGTCACCAAACTTCATGGTCATGGTCCTTAGGTAGGGTGATTACAAAATTGTTAAAATGACGTCATCACGTAATCCAAGATGGCCGCTGTCTAAATATAGCACAAATTCTTCAAAAATCTTCTTCTCAAGAACCGCCAACCGGATTTCGATGTACAATGCTCTTTCAAAGTTTTTAAAATGGTGACCCCGGGGTCAAAAATGGGCGTGGCCCGTGGGGTCAAATTGGGGTCAAATTTTATTTTTGACCGAATATGGTCATGTGATACATCAAATCGAAGGTATCAACGAGGCGATCACTCTGGTGCATTTTTTGTCGAAATCGGATTGTTATGTCATCCAAGATGGCCGCCGAAAGGTCAAAAGGTCGTTCTTTTATTAGAGATTTCAAAATTCTTCTTCACATGAACCACTTGGCCCATGGTAGCCAAACTTAAAAGTTATGGTCCATGGGTGAAGCCTTTTCAGATTTGTTAAAACGGAGGTCATCGCTAATCCAAGATGGCCGCCGTCTAAAAATAGCATAAATTCTTAAAAAACTCTTCTTCTCATGAACCGCCAGCCGGATTTCAACGAAACTTGGTAGGAATGATCGATGTACAATGCTCTTTCAAAGGTGTTAAAATGGTGACCCCGGGGTCAAAAATGGGCGTGGCCCGTGGGGTCAAATTGGGGTCAAATTTTATTTTTGACCGAATATGGTCATGTCTATATCAAATCGAAGGTATCAAAGAGGCGATCGCTCTGGTGCATTTTTTTTGTTGAAATTGGATGGTCATGTCATCCAAGATGGCCGCTGAAAGGTCAAAAGGTCGTTCGTTTATTAGAGATTTCAAAATTCTTCTTCACACGAACCGCTTGGCCCATGGTGGCAAAACTTCACAGTTATGGTCCATGGATGAAGCCTTTTCAGATTTGTTAAAACGGAGGTCGTCGCTAATCCAAGATAGCCGCCGTCTAAAAATAGCACAAATTCTTAAAAAATCTTCTTCTCATGAACCGCCAGCCAGATTTCGACGAAACTTGGTAGGAATGATCGATGTACAATGCTCTTTCAAACTTGTTAAAATGGTGAACCCGGGGTAAAAAATGGGCGTGGCCCGTGGGGTCAACTTTTATTTTTGACCAAATATGGTCGTGTCATATATCAAATTGAAGGTATCGATGAGGCGATTGCTCTGGTGCAATATTTGTCGGAATCGGATGATCATGTCATCCATGATGGCCGCCAAAAGGTCCATTTATTCGAGATTTTGAACGTCTTTTTCTCAGGAACCACATGGCCGATGCTGGCCAAGCTTCATAGTAAGTTAAAGATCCTTGGGTGAAGCATTGTCAGATTTGGTAAAATGAGAGTCATCGCTTAATCCAAGATGACCACCATCTAAAAGTAGCACACTTTTTTTAAAACACATATTAACTCAATGTCACATTCTCCTCTGGTGTTCATGCAGTCAGGTGAGCGAATTAGGGCCATCATGGCCCTCTTGTTTCTGGACCGTTGTCCACACAACATTATATTTTAGGCCTGATATACGAGTAATCTATGTGTTTCCTAGCCTTTCCTGATAAACTTGATATCAAACTACACTAGCCTCTATTATTCTCTATATCAGGTTTATCTGACATTGTTCGAAACTGATGGGAATACCTCGGCGAACTTCTGAATTATAATGCGTTACCTAGCCTTAAACTTGATATCAAACTAAACTATCCTGGTCGTCTTTATACGTGGCTGTGACTGGAGAAATGGGGCTTATGGGTTTTGCGACCATTGTAGATGCAGATCAGCCTGTGCATCCGCACAGTCTGATCAGCATCTGCAACGTTCATCATGTCATAAATGAAGCACCCGCCATGGTTTTAACACGTCGTATAGATCGTTTTCAGGGTACACGAGGGTGATATGTGATCGGGAGCTACATGGGTCACAAATCCCATAAACGCTATTTCTCTAGTCACAACCACATATGGTTGTTACAGGTTGTTCATTCCCCGGGACGAGATAGACAATCCACACAAGAAGCGCGCCCAGAAAGTGTTTGGTGAGGACTTCTCCATAGAGATGGTGTTCGAGGAAGTAGAAAAGCCGGACATATCGCCACAACACCCAGTGCAATCATAGCGGAGCGACAGTTGTTGGAGTGGACACACACGAATATAGACTGAAAACATCCCCACATCACACAGGGTCGTCCTAGCGACAGTCATCGGAGTGGACACACACGAATATAGACTGATAACATCCCCACATCACCCAGTGCCGTCCTAGCGACAGTTGCTGGAGTGGACACACATGAATATAGACTGAAATCATCCCCACATCACCCAGTGTCGTCCTAGCGACAGTCATCGGAGTGGACACACACGAATATAGACTGAAAACATCCCCACATCACACAGTGTCGTCCTAACGACAGTACTGGAGTGGACACACACGAATACAGACTGAAAACATCCCCACATCACACAGTGTCGTCCTAGAGACAGTTACTGGAGTGGACACACACGAATATAGACTAAAAACATCCCCACATCCCCAACCAGTGTCGCCTAGCCCGACAGTTACTGAGTGGACCACACCGATATAGACCTGAAGACTTCCCCACATCACACAGTGTCCTCCTACGACAGTTAACTGGGAAGTGGACACACACGAATATAGACCTGAAAAGATACCCACATCCCCACCCATGTCTCCACGACCAGTTACTGGAGTGACACACACAATAAGACTGAAGACCCATCCCCACATCACACAGTGTCGTCCTTACGACAGTTACGGAGTGACACAACCAAAACGAAAGTATAGACTGAAAACAATACCCACACCACCCAGTGTCGTCCTAGCGACAGTTACTGGAGTGGACACACACGAATATAGACTGAAGACATCCCCACATCACACAGTGTCGTCCTAGCGACAGTTACTGGAGTGGACACACACGAATATAGATTGAAAACATACCCACATCACCCAGTGTCGTCCTAGCCATAGCTACTGGCGTGTACATACAGAAAACTGGTAGCATGCCTTAACTTCCAGAGTAGGTGCACCCGAAATATTCGGCGTATATCTAGTAAAGTATACTTTGAGAGAGAAATTTTCAATTTTAGGATAAATTTATTAATTTTTATTACATATACTGAATTTATTACATTATCACAGCCATTTTGAAATAATGCATTTCGGGAAAAATAAATGATTACTCCCTCAAAGTATACTTTGCTAGATAAGTATACTTTGCAATGTTGATGAAATAGGCTACTGGTTAGTCCGCAGCGTACTGCTCCGCAATCCGTTGTCTGCAGAGGTGCAGTCCGTATTTTATACCTACCCGCAATCCGTTGTCTGCAGAGGTGCAGTCCGTATTTTATACCTACCCGCAATCCGTTGTCTGCAGAGGTGCAGTCCGTATTTTATACCTACCCAGGCATTGGGGTGGACAAACCCGAAATTATTACTATTTTCTGGCAGTCCAGCAACAACGGGATTATAATATTCCCGGCCAGTCTACATCGTGATTACTGTCTGTTTCAAGAAAGCTGTCCAAATTTTACGGCTATATAAACAATGCAAAAACAATATTTTTTCTATAGTGTTAAATTTTGATAATTAATATTATCGAAACAATATTGTTTTGGCATTGTTTATAGATCCGTACGATTTCTCTCTGACCATCATGTAAGTTTCTGGTTGCAAAGCACCAGTATCATACCATAATGCAAGTTCTTGGTTACATATTGCTAGTTCTTGGTTGAAAAGCACCAACATCGTACCGTAATGCCAGTTTGTGATTGCAAAGCATCAATATCATACCATAATGCCAGTTTGTGGTTGCAAAGCACCAATATCATACCGTAATGCCAGTTTGTGGTTGCAAACCACCAATATCATACCGTAATGCCAGTTTGTGGTTGCAAACCACCAATATCATACGACAATGCCAGTTTTTGGTTGCAAAGCACCAATATCGTACCGTAATGCCAGTTTTTGGTTGCAGAGCACCAATATCATATCATAATGTCAGTTTTTGGTTGCAGAGCACCAATATCATATCATAATTCCAGCACAAAAATATTTACACAATTCCCTAACATTTGATTGGCCCGTAGCAAGTCTCTGTCCAAAATTTATATCCCAGTAAACTCTTACGCCGAACTACTTTCTACATGTGCGCTGTCAGTGCTGTCAATGTAAACAAATGGCTGCCGTCTGTCAAAATAAACACATTTTCTTGATGAATTTATTTAAAATGCTGAATTATAAGGAATGAATGGCCTTTTTGTGGAATTTATCGGGGATATAAACTTTGGACAAGTCGCGGGAATACTGGACGAGGCCTTCCGGCCTTCGTCCAGTATTCCCGCGACTTTTCCAAGTTTATACCCCGATAAATTCCACGATAAATTCCACGATAAATTCCACAAAAAGGCCATTCATTCCTATAATAGTTGAAATAGAATGGAACCTTGCAAAACTGGACACGCACAAAAAGCCATTAGTGTGATCGATATTTATGGGTTCACTGCAAGTTATATATAAACATAATAATGCTATTGCGTGTCTGCTAAGTATGAAAGCATGTCTTTGAGTATTGTCATGGTGGAATTACAGTGGAACCTCAAAACAACAACACGAAAACGGACCAATAGACATAAATGTATATCATGTTGATGAATGTTGATGGATTCACTGTCGTTTACACTGGTATAGTATCTCTAACCATCAATATATCAGTTCGTGAGTTCAAAGCATCCGAGTTGGATTTCTGATGTAACTTAATTACAATGGAACATCCCAAACACTGGACACATATACACTATTTGTGTTGTCTATTTTGATGGATTTTGACTGCAAACTATCTGTAAATACAATAACTATGTCAGTTCGTGATTGCACAACAGATAAGTTGCAGTTATCATATAACTGAGTTGCAGTGGAACCTCTCTAGACCGGATACCATGGGGACGTCCCAGGGTGTCCGGTTTAGAGAGGGACCTCTCTAATAATCCATGTCACTCACACATGCACTTTATAATTAAGCCACATACAGTGAAACCTCTCTAAACCGGACACAGATAAACGCCAGTTGTGCTTCAATTTGATATGTTTATTTGCCCTTTATCTCCGTTGAGTATGTATATTCATGATTACAAAGCACACACGCTTGTCCTGACGTAGTCATATGTCTGTTTTACAGTGGAACATATGTAAGCCGGACACCCTGGGGACCTCTCAGGGTGTCCGTTTTAGAGTGGTTCCACTGTAATGTATTCTAAATGCACTTAACCCTTTCAACTCTAAGGAACTGAATGGGCTGCGATATGTTAATTTTGAAACCAATCCAATCATCGCAAAATGATTTTCAGACTATTCCATTTATAAAAAGGGGGTATTCAAACAGTGCAGATCTTGATGAGACGGCTCGTTACGAGCCGGCTCATCTGAATCTGCACTGTTTGCATAAACCGATATAGCTGGCTTTCGGGTTCAAAGGGTTAACCCATATTATTTTATACGTATGCATAAACGGCTACGTGTAAAATGTCTTCCATAATCTTGTTTTATAAATGTACATTTATGATCGTGATTGGAGAAACGGGGCTTATGGGTTTTTCCACCAGTGTATATCCTGATCAGCCTGTGCATCCGCACTGTCTGATCAGGATCTGCACTGTTCCATCATTCCATCAAAGAAGCACCCTTCATGCTTCCAACAAGCAATATAGATCGTTATCAGGCTACATGAGTGTGATATTTGATCAGGAGCTACACTTGTGACAAATCCCATAAGCCCAATTTATTCAGTCACGGCCACATATAAGTTCATATCACCCGTGTATTAATTGTCTCACTGGTCGTGGTATAATGCAAGTTTTATTTTTATATTTTATATTATAATTATTTATTAATTAGTCGTTTTGCAATGAAATGTATACTTATTTGTATATGTTTGTTCATCGACCTTGGTGATATGTGTGTCATATTGGTCATATAATTTACGGTTGTGAAATTAATGTACTTATTTCATAATATTGCTTTCACGGTGTGTAGAACATAATAATTCCAGCACAAAAATATTTACACAATTCCCTAACATTTGATTGGCTCATAGCAAGTCTCTGTCAAAAGTTTATATCCCAGTAAACTCCCACGCCGAACTACTTTCCGTAAGGCGCAGTTAAAATAATTCTTAAGAAAACGGAAAATAAACACATTTTCTTGATGAATGTATTTCAAATGCTGGAATTAGAAGGAATGAATGGCCTTTTTGTGGAATTTATCGGGGATATAAACTGGGAAAAGTCGCGGGAATACTGGACGAGGCCTTAAAAAATTACTATTTTCGAGAAAAAAAAAAATTTTTTTTTTTTTTGATTTTTTTTTCGAAAATTATAATTTTTTATCGCTTCGTCCAGTATTCCCGCGACTTTTCCAAGTTTATACCCCGATAAATTCCACAAAAAGGCCATTTATTCCTATAATAAACCTCTACACATCAATGTATAACGCTGTGCTTATGCAATACAAATATATAAACCAACAGCGGTTATTGTTGCCACCAGTTTAATGGTTTATTGCTTTTTTTGTGTTGGCTTATTGGTGTGTTGTCCTTTTAAAGTTTCAATAGAAACATATTCTACAAGTTATGTCTTTCATGTATGTATATGCTGAAATGTAATTATAGTTGCTCATTAAATGAGCCGTCTCTTATAATTCTTACAGGCAATTGTACATGTACATGTACCTGTATTGTTTTATTGCTATGGGTTTTATGATGTTCACTGTACGGTTGATGAGACGTAAATAAACAATTGAAATCTGAAATTATAATCTAACATTTGTGTTGGTTTAGTATGATAGTTGTTAATCTCGTTCGGTTGACTGATTTCATAATTTGATTTCGGTTGACTGATTTCATAAGAAACTCGACACAGCCGAGTTTCTTATGAAATCAATAAACGAGTTTAATAACTATTATATTAGATCATCACTCGTGTAATATTGTCCTCTATTTATTATACCCACTTTTTAAATAAAAATGTGTATATTGTATTTGTCACGGGTGTCGGTCCGTCTTTCCGTACGTGCGTCCGTCCCTTCACGTTTTCTTAAAAGGAGTAACACTTTTAAACCGTAATAGCTGTATACTTGATAGTTGGTTTGTAGCTTCCTGACGGTGTGCAGATGCGCAAAGTGAATTTAATTGTTTTTATTTGACCTCCGAGTCATGGATTATCACCCCCTCCCCTTTTGGACTTAGAATGTCACAAGTTGTACTTGCAAGAAGTAAAACTTTTAAAGCACATACTTGGTACGTGGCTTCCTTCTGGTGTGCAGTTGCGCAAAGTGAATTTCGTTTTTTGATTTGAACCCCAGGTCCTGGATTATCCCACAACTGCCTTTGGGACTTAGACTTCCGAATACGTGTACCCCTTATTACGAGTATTCGTATTACTTTTAGGGGAAGTAACCTAGTGGCTGGTGTGGTATGGAACTGGCACCATGTCGGGGTTATTCTAATTTCAGGGCTGAATATATTTTTTCTCGATGTAAATATTCCGTTCTGATTTTGGGATTTTGCCCGCAATGCAGCAGGTTATATACGGGATCGAACCCTTAAGTGAAGTGACCTTAGCTGTTGATAGGCCATTACACACCAATAAATCAAATCAATTCAAAAGATTACCCGGCTCATGGATTATCTACCCATTTCGGACTTTGACATTTTGAAAAGTGGGTATATTGCGATGGCGTGCCATCGACTTTTCTCTAGTTACATAGTGCAATAATTGCGACAATATATATAATAATAGGTTAGTGCCGTGAATGGGAAAACATATCTGGCAAGGCTTAGGAAACGGGATGTGCTCGGCTACATCCCGTTTCCGTGCCGCGCCAGATATTTTTCCCGTTCACGGCACTAACCTACTATTCTATTTATCCCGTCAACACCTACACATGTGCTTAAAATGCAAAAAATAACCACAGCCACCGCACATATGCATACGCAGTGATTAGGTCGTATTGACATAATACCAAAAATGTTTCACGGCAGTGTTTCACGGCACTGTGTTGCCGGGATAAGTATATTTAGTTTGATCAGGGTAATGAACAATGCTCGTGTATTTTCACTAGCACCGGTATGTTACAAAATGGATTGACTGTAAAAAACACCTCCACCATTGTCACGTAGTAGTCATTTTCTTCGCTACGTTTCATAGAGTGGTGGTATATTCAACTGTATAATATTGTATAATGCAATATGTACAAATACTGTAATGTTTTAATACATTGGAACCTCTCTAAAGCGGACACCCTGGGAGGTCCACAGGGTGTCCGGTTTAGAGAGGCTCCATGTACATGTTTTAAATAAATTTGATCTCCACACTCACAACTACATATTGTTATAGTTAGTTTCTGTTGCTAGTATCAGTAATCACTGGTACTAGAGATGGGGCTTACGACCTAAGGATCAGTGAACACCCATATCAGTTCGGGTTTCAACGCATTGCTAACAACATGGCTTAGCCATAGAAACCCCTGGGGTCGTTTCACTAAAATTCGTACGACTAAAATGTTCGTAAGTACAAAATTATGATAGTCTGTAAATATCGAATTAACACTGTTTTCTTGTGTGAACGATTATTGGATTTACATTTATTGAGCATAGGCTGCATATGCAGCCTATGCTCAATACATGTAAATCCATCAATTGAAATTTGAATTTTTTGATGACATGGACACACTGTCGTAAGCCTGATATAAGACATTCACAAACCAGGAATTAGACCGGCCACACATATTAGCCCAATTCATCCACGATCAGGAGCTGACCTGACGATATATATCATAATCCCTATATTTCTCTAGTCAGCCAGTCACTATCAGGAGCTAGACCGGTCACACATATTAGCCAAACACGTTCAGCCTGAGTCGGTCACATATTGGGGGCCCGTTTCACCAACATTGCTTTTCTAGCAAAGTATACTTTGAGGGAGAAATTTTCAATTTTAGGATAAATTTATTAATTTTTATTATACTGAATTTATTACATTATAACAGCCAATTTGGCTGTGATAATGTAATAAATTCAGTATAATAATTCTGCATAGTTTTAATCATCAAATATATGCAGTCGTTAGTTCTATATGACATAATGCATTTCGGGAAAAATAAATGATTACTCTCTCAAAGTATACTTTGCTAGATAAGTATAGTTTGCAATGTTGGTGAAATCGGCTACAGGAGCTGGACTAACCGTACATATCATAAACCCCATTTCGTCCAGTCAATCACAGATCAGGAAGTGACCTCACATGCCATAAGCCACATGTGTGTTTGTTTATTGGTGTTTAACGGCCTATAAGCAGTTAATGTAATTTAAGGACGGACCAACGGGTTCGATCCCGCATTTAACCTGCTGCATGGGGAGGGGGGGGGGATTCTAAAATCAGAACGGAATATTTACATCGATAAAAAATATATTCAGCCATGAAATTAGAATAACCTGACCTGGTGCCAGGTCCATACCGCACCAAAGTCACTTGGGCCCCTTCGGTAGGATTATGAGGTGTATAACCAGATTCAGAGGGCTAAACCCGGTCTCCAGTCGGTATTCCGGTAAGGATGAACCCCGGTCGTTAAATTACCCATCGCATGCTCCCACCTGCCACCCACATATTTATCTAGTGACAGTCACAGATGAAATAAGACCAATCTCGAGTCAAATATCAGGATCTAACCGGACCACATATGCCGTAAGCCACATTTGATTAGCGACAGTCACAGATCAACTACTGTACTAGCCACAATGACCACTCTCCAGTCACATAATTATCAGGGGGCCGTTTCACTAAACTTCGTAAGACTAAGATGTTCGTAAGTGCAAACTTATGATCGTCTGTAAATTCCACATTAACACTGTTTTATTGTAAACAATTTGGATTTACATTTATTGAGCATAGGCTGCATATGCAGCCTATGCTCAATAAAGGTAAATCCATCAATTGAAATTTCCAGACGATCATAAATTTGCACTTACGAACATTTTAGTCGTACGAAGTTTAGTGAAACGGGCCCCAGGATCTTACCTGGCCACACATTCCACACACCACATTGTCTAGTAACAGACAGAGATCAGGGGGCCGTTTCACTAAACTGCCCACGACTAAAATGTTCGTAAGTGCAAACTTATGATAGTCTGTAAATTTCACATTTATAACAATGTGTTCTTTTAAACAATTATTGGATTTACAGTTATTGAGCATATGCTGCATATGTAAATGTAAATCCATCAATTGAAATTTACAGACTATTCTAAATATGCACTTACGGTCATTTACGAACGATGTTTAGTGAAACGGGCCCCAGGTGCTGTACTAGCCACATATATTGACCAATCTCCACCCACATTTGTCTAGCTCCAGTAACAGATCAGGGTCTAACCTGGCCACAAATGACGTAAGTTCGATCTCCAGTCACATATTATGGTCTAACATGGCCACAAATGACGTAATATCGATCTCCAGTCACAGCTTAGGGTCTAACCTGGCCACAAATGACGTAAGATCGATCTCCAGTCACAGACCAGGGGCCCGTTTCACTAAACTTCGTACGACTAAAATGTTCGTAAGTGCAAAATTATCATAGCCTGTAAATTTCACATTAACAATGTTTGCTTGTAAATAATTATTGGATTTACATTTATTGAACATAGGCTGCATATGCAGCCTATGCTCAATAAATGTAAATCCATAAATTGAAATTTACAGACGATCTTAAATTTGAACTTACGAACATTTTAGTCGTAAGACGTTTAGTGAAACGGGCCCCAGGTGTTGTACTAGCCACAAATGACGTAAGATCGATCTCCAGTCACAGATCAGGTGTTTTACTATCTACAAATGACGTAAGATCGATCTCCAGTCACAGATTAGTGTCTAACCTGGTCACAAATGACGTAAGATCGATCTCCAGTCACAGCCCAGGTGCTGTGCTAGCCACAAATGACGTAAGATCGATCTCCAGTCACAGATCAGGTGTTTTACTAGCCACAAATGACGTAAGATCGATCTCCAGTCACAGATCACGTGATGTACTAGCCACAAATGACTTAAGATCAATCTCCAGTCACCTAACACGAGCTAGACCGGCCACACATACATGTAAAAGCCCAATTCGTTTAGTCAGTCACATATCAGGAAATGACGGGGTCGCCCATGTCATAAGCCACATTAGTTTTGTCTAGTGACGATCACAGATCAGGTGCTGTACTACACAACTGCCTTCGTTAATGTTGCCTGTAGTATCAACGGTTCATCATCTATTGGCAATGCCATCTCGCGATCAAGCAATTTGATTGTCTGAGCCTGAGCTGTAGCACAGCTCAGGCGCAGCCAATCAAACTGGTTGATTTCAAGCAAACTATTTTTAAATAAATAAGTTGACATCTATTGGCAAGATTAGCGCAGACGGTAGTGTATAACAAATCATAAAAGCCGTATCAGGTAGAGTATAAACTTACCTCCCCTGGGTCGTCGCATTTCGCCGAAATTGATTTCGAAAACCAGTCATATCTTCCGTAAACAGCGTCTAAATTTGACAACAAAATTCAGAGCTCATGTAGTATTTAATTCCGCATGAGCTCTGAATATTGTGTCGAATTCCGACTTCATTTACGGAAAGTATTGCATTCTTTTTAGAAAAAAATATCTGAGAAAAAATGACCACGTGATAAGGGAAGTAATACCTGTAGCCGATTTCACCAAAATTACAAAGTATACTTATCTGACTCGGTATACTTCGAGGGAGAAGTTTCAATTTGTGCATTATTTTTATTTAATGAAAACAAATACATGTAGTTTCTAACCAAAACACAATGGCTTCTGTAATGTAATTACAGAGCGCGGCTCTACTAAGCTCGTTTCGTTTTGGCGAGATCACGAGATTGTTAGAAGCGAGGCGAAAACGTGAAGCGAGATCGCGAGATTGACTCGTCTCGCGTTCTCGCAATCTCGCAATCACGTCTAGCGTTATCGCATCGCGTTTTCAGTTATCGTGATCTCGCATTGCAATCTCGTGTATAAGTCGAGAATGTGAGAATTTAACGTGGCCCTAAGTGGACACCGTAAACGTGCCAAGTATTGGACACTCAGACTGTTTGTAGCGATTTCGAGGACTCCAGTATTGCTAAGAAAGTATCAGGGGGGCGTTTCACTAAACTTCGCACGACTACAATGTTCGTAAATGCAAATTTATGATTGTCTGAAAATTTAAATTGATGGATTTACGTTTATTGAGCATAGGCTGCATATGCATATGCAGCATATGCTCAATACATGTAAATCCAATAATTGTTTAACATTTCTAATGTGAAATGTACAAACTATCATAAGTTTGCACTTACGAACATTTTAGTCGTACGAAGTTTAGTGAAACGGGCCCCAGAATCGCAGGCACCGGGGACCGTACTTATGTAACATCCTGAGCATGCATTTCAATCTCATGCTCGAAATCGGCAGTTGTGCATTCACATCATTGATGTAAAACCCCAGTCAATCTTTAATAGGTCAGGTAATCAATCAATCAGCCAATCAATAATTAAATAAATCACCTGTCCAACCAGCCAGCCAGTGGGAAAGCCAGCCAGTCAGTGGGAAAGCCAGCCAGCCAGTGGGAAAGCCAGCCAACAAACCAGCAAACCAGCAAACCAGCAAACCTGCAAACCTGCAAACCTGCAAACCATCCAACCATCCAACCAACCAACCAACCAACCAACCAACCAACCAACCAACCAACCAACCAACCAACCAACCAACCAACCAAACCAACCAAACCAACCAACCAACCAACCAACCAACCAACCAACCAACCAACCAACCAACCAACCAACCAACCAACCAACCAACCAACCAACCAACCAACAACCAACCAACCAACCAACCAACCAACCAACCAACCAACCAACCAACCAACCAACCAACCAACCAACCAAACCAACCAACCAACCAACCAAACCAACCAACCAACCAACCAACCAACCAAACCAAACCAACCAACCAACCAACCAACCAAACCAACCAACCAACCAACCAACCAACCAACCAACCAACCAACCAACCAACCAACCAAACCAACCAACCAACCAACCAAACCAACCAACCAACCAACCAACCAACCAACCAACCAACCAACCAACCAACCAACCAACCAACCAACCAACCAACCAACCAACCAACCAACCAACCAACCAACCAACCAACCAACCAGTCTGATCTGGGACTACACTGACCGCAAACGCCATAAGGTGCATTTCTGGCAATGGTATACACTGGTATCAGAACGTAAGGATGTACGTTTCAGTAAATACACATCGTTGGTTTGTTCTAACAATTCGCCATGGCACGGTACAGTCAATATTCAGAACGCAATCAGAAATGACAGAATGTGTATTTATCAAACTTTGACAAAATAACGAACAAGAATGTCATAAAACCACCCTAATATCGAGAACATATTGCCGACGACCAAACATGGTTGAAGGACGATCAACAGTAAAATGCCGAAATGAAATTGAACGGAACCATTTTATTTGCGACATTCGACGTAATTTTACGACACGACCGACAGACATTGAAGTCATTCCAATCAAAAACATGGTTTTATAAGGTCGAATTTATGGGATCCACGTCCAAATTGGATTAGGTTGTCTGTCTCAGTCAGAGCTCGTCCTTTTCCTTGTCAGCCAAGCTATGTTTATTTTTTATCAATTTCGAACGGCATGTCACCCATTCCACGGTATATCTAATAAACGCGACAGAATCCCCGTATGTTGAATGACACGCGCATGTCAGACTGAAATGCGCAATCAGTGGTTCTTTCTTCCATCAGACATTTTCATTTATACGGCGATCCGGCAAAAACCATGTCCGTGTAATTTGTGGATGTGACTGGAGACATTGTGCTTATGGGTTTTGCGACCAGTGTAGATCCAGATCAGACTGTGCATCCGCACAGTCTGATCAGGATCTGCACTGTTCGCCATTCCATCAATGAAACACCCGATTATCAGGCTACATAAGTACAAATCTCATTAATCCCATGTCTCAGTTCACTGCCATATTTCTGGAAATAGCTATTAATACATGTACATAAACCAACAGCACCGTCTTGAATCACACACATATACGCACAGTTGATATAACGTTAAATGCCCACTCAGTAGGCACACACTGTTCTTTATAGGAATTAAATAAGTGTATAATTGGGTTTAATTTTCAACCAGTTCTAAACATTACGAGTGCCCGCTATACAGATATAATCATTTAGTAATATTAGTGGCGCGCGGTGATATCAGGCTATTTTCATATGCAAATGAGGTATGATATTTTTTGTACTAATTAAATGTGTCACCTAAAAAATAATATTTTCGACAGATTATAATGTACGATTATTGCACATCAAAATATAAATACGGAGAATAAATAGTAATATCCGTTAACATTTTAAGGAAACACGGTTATCGCACCTGATATCAGTGTGGAAATGTATAATAAAATGTATAATAATGCCAATCAGTCCGTGGGGTAATGGTGAATGAATGTTTATTTTGTCAGAAACTGTCCCAGATGACGTCACTGATATAAAGAACATGTTATGCCTACTGAGTGGATATGTACCTTTACTCATTTCAGCCGAAAGTATCCACCATAGGCTTTTCCACGCTAAGTTTGGACTATTAAAGTAATCAGCAATTGTGGATATATTTCTTAGAATTTAATGTTACTGACAAATACTGCAGATCCTGATGAGATGACTCCAGAGCTCCAGATAAGCTGCGTATTTGCGTAAATACCCAATTAAAATTGCCAAAAACTCAATTGAAATCAGAAGTAGCGAGTATCAAAAAGCAATAACAATTTGTGGTACCTTTATCATGCTACAGAAAACAATAAACAGACCATAAATATAGCATATTTTACTGATTTTCCATGAAAACACATCTTGGTATTTCATTAGAATTGTCTCCAAGGAGACAATTCTAATGAAATGCCAAGACATGTTTTCATTTCGAAGCAAACTATTCAATAATCATTGTTGATGTGTAAACAGTAGTGTGATTTTATTTTACCCAATTAAAATATTGAAATACCCAATTGCTTCAGATATGATGGAGTGAAAATACTCAATTACTAATTCCTTATCTGGAACCCTGTGGCTCCATGGGAGCCGGCTCGTGCGGATCTTCAGTGTTTGCACAGTTTGTATTTATGCTCCACATGGTTAAACGGGTTCAACACACATGCAAATGACCCACAAAACACGTATAAGTTGCATAATGTACTCGAGTCGAATATGGTTAGTTAACAGTGCATGGGGGAATTCATCGCAACCAGCACCGTCTTAAGTCAGCACACATGAAGATGGACACAATTATCAACGGAACACCATAATTTATCCCGTCAACACAGTGCGTATGTGCCGTGAAACACGGTGCCGTGAAACATTTTTGATATCCTGTCAATACGACCTAATCACCGCGTATGAATATATGCGGTGACTGGGGTTACTTTTTTTGCATTTTAAAGCCATTTGTAGGTGTTAACGGGATAAATAGAATAGTAGGTTAGTGCCGTGAATGGGAAAAATATCTGGCGCGGCTCAGAAACGGGATGTGCTCGGCAGAGCCTCGCCCATCCCGTTTCCTAAGCCTTGCCAGATATTTTTTCCCATTCACGGCACTAACCTACTATTCTCTATATAACCAATCAATTATACTGTAAACGATGATAGTTAACGGGGACAATCATTGCACCCAGCACCGTCTTACATCACACAGCTTTAAACACACATGAATATGAAATCACAAATACATCAACTGAACACCATATAATATAACCAATATATAATATTAAAAACGATGAAGCTTATCGGGAAAATGTATCGCGCACATATATCGATGCTGCTCACACTGTTGGCGGCGGTGTCTCCCGTGCACGGCTTCAGTTCCGTCCGGTACCTCCGGTTGCCCGTGAGACAGCGCATGAACATTATGAAACATTCTATGTAGTGGCGCCGCCTAGTGACTGGGTAGTAATTGCAGTGGTTGCCCACGTGATTCGTGATGCCGCCGTCTTCGCCTTCCATGGCGAACACGCTGTAGGCGTCCGTCTGAAATCACACGGACATACACACAGGTAACATCTATGTTTTGACGGCACATGAGAATTCTTTCCATCTGAATGTCAGTCCAATCCTATATCTTGTATATCTTATATGTTACGTGCTATGCTATTGTTAAAATGCATTGCATTCAGCAATGCATTTTAACAGTAGCATATGACGTAACATATACATGCATAGTTTAAAGTAAAACATTTATTTAGTTGATCATCATGACAGCCCACAAAGCCAACATTTGCAAATACTGTAGATCCATATGAGCCGACTTACGTAAGTCGCCCTGAGTGACATCCAGACAATTCGGGTTAGGACAATGCCTGCTTACACTGCGCGGTCGTAACGACGGATCCACATGCGCATGCACATACAATGTGAATCACCTACATCAACCAATGACAGCATTGTGTTTGAACAACTCCCAAACCGCTGCGTTATACAAGGTGTATGGTCATTTGGTTACAACAACAACAACGTCGCCCACTCCAAAGTAAGTATTATTTGATATTTTCCTTAATATGCAACGGATTTTGATGAAATATGGCGCAGCAAACGCGTCTTCGAGAGCTGCATTTGGTGGTCCAGGGAGATTGGCATATACTTATGTCGTTATAATCAAGGAAATCGATTCTTCGCAAAAACGACAGAAGTTTGGGCTAAAATACAGAGACCACCAAATGCAGCTTAACAAGACGCGTTTGATTTCATCAAAATCTGTTACGTAATAAGGACAATATAAAATAATACGTACTTTGAATCAGATGGATTCTGGAAGTTTCAGTACTTGTTATTGTTGTTAGTACCACGTGATCATACACCTTGGTTATCTCCACGTATATACTATTAGAAACTGTTCTAAACAGGGGAGATAATTTGAACCATCGATTGCAGAAAAAACTCACGTTCGCAAAACTAATTATGTTTCGGTGTCGTAATTTTGTTTTGCCAATTCCAGATGGTTTATTTTCAAATGGGCACAGAAATGCGATATAAATCTCCTTAATTAAATTAGTTTTTACTAATCTGTCTCGGCTCTTTAGACCAATCACTCTTTAGACCCAGCGTAGGAAGAGATGAAACGGGTTAGTAAAACCATGTTTTAATTTATAGATTTGCAACGTATCTGTGAACCCAATTGCACATCAAACTATATGTATACATACAGTACTGAAAAATAACTACTGTGTTTTCTGAAATAGATGTTTACTAATTTAATTTTCTTTAAAACAGCTATACAGTGGAACTTCTCTAAACCGGACACCATGGGAGGTCTCCAGGGTGTCCGGTTTAGAGGGGTTCCACTGTTATAATCACTCGATGACTAATTTATGTCATTTTTGTCATGAACAGACAGACAGGACAATGCAATAAATTACATTGAAACCCATCTAAAATAAGTACAATGGGGTCCCCGGTGTGTCCGGTTTAGATGGGTTCCACTGTATTACTTAAACTAGTGGCCCTAAATCTCTAATGGAAACGTCTTCTGAATGTGACATGATATGATCATTTAACAACACAAAAGGTATGTGTACAGCGAAAATGCATACATATAATCAAATTAGCTCCCCTGTTTCACTGATAATAGATACTTGAAGACAACGCAAACATTTTGGAATGCGATCACATTTGCAAGGTGCATGATCACGTGGTTACATAAACAACAACGTCGCCCACTCCAAAGTAAGTATTATTTGATATTTTCCTTAATATGTAACGGATTTTGATGAAATATGGCGCAGCAAACGCGTCTTCATGAGCTGTATTTTGTGGTCCATGGAGTTTGGTAAAGAATAATGTCTTTTTTTGCGAAGAATCGATTTCCGTGTCGAGACACGGAAATCGATTCTTCGCAAAAATGACAGAAGTTTGGGCGAAAATAGAGAGACCACCAAATGCAGCTTAACAAGACTCGTTTGTTGCGCCATATTAATTGATGCACCATTATCAAAATCCGTTACGTAATAAGGACACTATAAAATAATACGTACTTTGAATCAGATGGATTCTGGAAATGTCAGTACTTGTTGTTGTTGTTAGTACCACGTGATCATACACCTTGATTTGTATAGTATGATTAGTTGATACAGTTCATTTGCTGTATATGAAGCATGAAGCGAAAAACTACATTTTGGATATCTGAGACATCATCCGAGACAGTCCCTTTAACATCCTTACAATATCTGTTTCCATAACTTCCGGTTCGCCCTCACTTCGTGTATCGCCCTCTACCGGCATAATCTTGGTGAAGTAGTTGACGGCGGCGTATTCAATCATGGCGGCCATCTCGTACACGACACACACGTTCAAGTACATGTCGAGGGCCGTGGCGTATGACACCCTGGGCAGGCCTTCCCGCACCGTCATCCCGATGCCCGCCGTCGCTAGGATTGTCGTCACGCCTGCGGGGACCGGTGTAGAATGTTAAACGTACATGTACCGTGGAACCTCTCTAAACCGGACACCAAGAAAACATATGTGATCTTATTTTTTGATGAGTTTCTTGGTCATTTATCTCAGGTGATAATGTCTGTTCGTGATCACATAGCACACAGCTATGATTCATAATGATTCTTATTATTCGTTTATTCACTCAGGTCACATAGTTATGACAACATGAGGTAAATACAATCAAACATTATGAAATGACACAATGGCTACTCAAGATAAATTACTATTCAACTGTATAAGTATAACGACTAGCTGACCACGTAACGGTGACCTTAATTCAAATATCTGAAAACAATAAACAAATGCCTGATTTACAGTGACACCTCTCTAAGCCGGACACCCTGGGAACCTGGGTTCCGGTTTAGAGAGGTTTCACTGTACTTCGCTATATCAACTGTCTTGTGCATCCGCACATTCCGATCAGGATCTGCGCTGTTCGCCATTTAATCAATGAAACACTCGTCATGCTTCAAACAAGCAATACAAATCATTACCGGGCTACAGGACTGCGTTATTTGATCAGGAGTTACTCTGGTCACACATCCCATAATCCCAATTTATCCAGTCACAACAACATTTCAGACATGTACAGCATACATCAATGTTGGGGGGTGAACATACGGCAACAAACAACGGTGGCGCTTGGGGCGACCTATGTACACTTACCCAGAAGCACCCTCGCAGGCGCAGCGTCCCTGTTGATCCAGAACGAGACCCAGGAGAGACACGTGATCATGCTGCAGGGGAGGTAAGTCTGCAGGACGAAGTAACCAATATGGCGCTTGAATGATATGTATACCTCGAGCACAGAATAGTCGCCTACAAAATAAGAGAGATGTGTCTAAATAGTTGGTCACACGAGGTACATGTACATGTATGAACGTCTGTTTACCACATTGACCTTTGTCAGAACGAGCACTGCTTGACGTGTATGCATCTTCTTGTCACGGTACGAAACTCACTATGGGGAGACAATGTGTGTTCGTGCCCGGCTAGCTTGGTCGGTTAGAACGATGGTACGGTAAAGCAGACGTCGCCGGATAGAGCCTCGGTTCGGATATGCATCATTCTTGCCCTGTGACATTTGGTGCACAACGAGGGACCGTGACTGATAAATACTGCCCAAATTGTACCAAAAATATGTAATTCATATACGAATTAAATATATAATTTGGGGACGAATTTAAATTTGGCAGGGGAGTACGTCACGGTACGTAACTCACTATGGGGAGAAGATGTGTATTCGTGCCCGGCTAGCTCAGTCGGTTAGAGCGATGGTACGGTAAACCAGAGGTCCCGTGTTCGAGCCTCGGGTCGGATTTGCATATTTCTCGCCCTGTGACATCTATACAGTGGAATATGAAATTGTATCAATATACATCAAAGAAATAGTTTTAGAGAAGAAAATTGTCAACGGCATACGTATGCATGTTTCGACGAACGGACGGACAGATAGCATCGCAACAGCGGGAAATAAATACGACCACATTGTTGTCGTAAAATGGGGATACTGTAAATATATACAGTCGAACCTCCCCGAACGGCCACCTCTCTACAACAACACCCTCCAAAATGGATGATTTCCTCTATGTCTAACCCTTAGACTGCTCAGCATGAAAATTGTCATCTGATGTTGTTTTTGCATTCTTTCTCAATAAAAACATGTTTTGACAGCACTTTAGAATCATTTCCATTGGAAATTATTGTAAAATGCTGTCAAAGCATGTATTTGATGAGAATTATCGAAGAAAATATATAAACATCAGACGACAAAATTTAATTCAGCATTAACCTCCCTACAACAGCCATCTCTATACAACAGCCAGTTTTGCGTCTTCCCATGGGTGGCTGTTGTAGACAGGTTGCACTGTAGCAGAAACGGACGAACATGTACATACAACCTTTGCGGGTATGCTTGGTATACGTTGATGGGCCTTATGATCATCAATCATTGATGACATGTTTTTACATGCTAACATGTTACATCTTAACAACGCTGACAAACATGTCTTGGAGCGCATACGTGCTTGATTTAGTGTGGGCCCTCTCTAAATGCGAGGTCCCCAGTGTGCCCGATTTATATAGGTTCCACTGTACACATGCACTGCTTATGGAAGCGTCCTGGTGCCAATGATACAAAATATGTTTATCTCCTAATTAGGAGGTAGCATCTCATAATTAAGACTTACTATCTCCTAATTAGGATTTAAAATATGTTTTAGCATTAACACAGATAGGAAGTCCTAATTAGGAGATACTAACTCTAGTTACTATCTCCTAATTATGAGATAAGTGCTAATTAGGAGATACTAACTCCTAATTAGGAGATAATATCTCCTAATTATGAGTTAGTATCTCCTAATATTGAGATAAAACATATTTTAACATTGGCACCAGGACGCTTCCATAACTGCTAGTTCTTTGCATTTTATTAGTTCTCGACTATGTAGTCCATGGGGAATCTTAATTATGTGTTTCTTTGGAAAACATACACATGTAGTGTGCAATTCACATTACGTCACAATACGTAAATTATTATTTTCCATTTTTCTCATCAAAAACATGCTTTGACAGCACTTTAGAATCATTTCCAAGGGAAATGATTCTAAAATGCTGTCAAACCATGTTTTTATTTAGAGAAAATACAAAATAAGAAACAACAAGAGACGACAGTTTTCGTTCCTCGCATTCTAATGCTTAAGTAGGCAAGTACAATTCATCAAGTGATACCAAATGTCGGGAACGGTAGTTCTGTCGGCTTCATTTAACACAGAGATACGACCATTCCGGATTAAACTTGATGACAAACGTGTATCAGCACCAATACACATCCACATTGTGTTCATGACCTGACACAACCGAGTTTGTTGAATTCGTGACCAGTGTAGATCCTGATCATATGCTGCAATTATGAAGTTTGCTAATAAACAAATGTGACTGTGACTGGACTAATTTGGCGTTTGACCATGGTAAACAGTGTAATCCCAGATCAGCCTGGGATTCCGCGCAGTCTGATCAGGGTTTACTGGCTATAAATGCATTAAGAACGTTTTTCTCAGATCGTTGCCCAATTAATTTCGACTATAAAACGGTATCCTATTCCTTTCAAGCCTAAGTAAATATCCAAAGACGCTTTCATCTTCATGGCAATACCATTTAGAATATTAACAAATGTAAGTTCCAAATATATATCCATACAAATGCAGGCTATGGTGAAATTGCTAGTTACAACTCATCTACTGTCTGCCAGTGTTTCCACGTTTTGCTGCCGACGAACTTTTATAGAATGAATGGCCTTTTTGTGGAATTTATCGGGGTATAAACTTGGAAAAGTCGCGGGAATACTGGACGAAGGCCGGAAGGCCTCGTCCAGTATTCCCGCGACTTTTCCAAGTTTATATCCCCGATAAATTCCACAAAAAGTCCATTAATTCCTTATAATTCCAGCATTTGAAATAAATTCATCAAGAAAATGTGTTTACCTTCCGTTTTCTTAAGAATTATTTTAACTGCGCCTCACGGTTACGGAAAGTAGTTCGGCGTGGGAGTTTACTGGGATATAAATTTTGGACATAGACTTGCTACGGGCCAATCAAATGTTAGGGAATTGTGTAAATATTTTTGTGCTGGAATTATTGGCTATTAAACACATTAAATCTAAAAAATATTTAAAAGTAAGTACTTTTTCATCAATAACAAAAAGTCACCCTCCCCAAAAAAATGAAATTCCATCAAATATTGATTCTATTGCGAAAAAACGATTTTCCTATGGGAATTTAACATGGGGGCTAAAAATAGATTTTTTTAAAATATTTTTTTAAAATATTTTTTTTATTTGCGGACCGATTTTCAAAATCTAACTTGTTTTCTTAGTTACATCATTTTCAGTCAAGCTATCTCGCCAGGTTTCGGAGTCAATTTCTAAAAGTTTTGGAAATTGACTCCCCCATGTTAAAATCGTTTTTTTCGCAATAAAATCAATATTTGATGGAATTTCATAAAATAAATGTTTTGGGGATGGTGACTTTTTTGTTATTGATGAAAAAGTACTTAGTTTTAAATGTGTTTTAGATTTAATGTGTTTAATGGCCAAATGTTCATCGGCAGCAAAACGTGGAACAGACAGTAGTTACAACTCATCTACTGTCTGTTCAACGTTTTGCTGCCGACCAACTTTTGGCTATTAAACACATTAAATCTAAACAAATATTTAGATGTAGGCCTAAGTTCGTTTTCATCAATAGCAAACAAGTTTTAACAACTAAATATAAGTAAGGTTTTGGTATAAGGCATAACACTAAGACGGGGTGTATAAATGTAAATCCATCAATTGAAATTTCCAGACGATCCTAAATTTGCACTTACGAACATTTTAGTCGTACGAAGTTTAGTGAAACGGGCCCCAGGGATATACCCAGTGAAATTAGCGTTTGTGTTGTCATCGAGGTGTCATTGGGGTGGCAGACATATTCTGAAGTCGATCATGATTGACCAACGTATGGTGCACATGTAGTAGCTACACACATACACGTAGTACGCACCAAACTGTGTTTTCTCTGTGAGATTCTGTGTTCTGACTGTCATTAGATCGAACTGCGACATCGTGACGTCATTGTTCACCTCCACCGACCTGTCGTTGCCATATTTCCACTTATACACGATATCATCTGTCGTGAACCCATCTGAAATAAACGTAATGGAAACCCATCTGAAATAAACGTAATGGAAACACATCTGAAATCTACATGCATGTACGTTGTACAAACAAACCGATCGGAAATTAACATAAACCAACCCCGTCTCAAATTGACATACTAAAGGCAAGCACATCCGAAAAGGATATATAGTAAATGCCATGTAAACCACAATTGACGTGAAAAAAAGGATCATGTACATGCTGACATCAAATTTGTGCCAGTATAAATACGGATCTGTGATTGGAGGAACGAGGCGTATGCCATGAGATGACAATAATTATAACGAGTATACTATTATACTGAAGCTATTTGAAAACGCAACAAGGAGGTAGACGTTTATTTAATACTCATGGGCGGATTCAGGGGGGGGGGGGGAGCGGACCCGGTGCGCGCCCCCCTAAAATTCGCCGAGTAAAGATTTTTTTTTTACAAGTTACAAGGCACGTTTCATGCCAAGTGCCATGTATTCCATGCATTTTTCGGTCGTTTTCTTATTGTTTCAAAATGTAAACGTTTTCAATCAAAAATCATGTCTAAACATACTGTGACAGTGTCAATATGTTTGCTCCAAAATGCGCCATAACGCAGGAAATGCGATGTAGATTTGCAAAATGTTACGGGTGTGACTGCCCCCGGACCCCCCTAGCGCTATCTCGACTATTTTGCAATACTTGATTATATTATCGAACGAGCTATAATATAGTCAAGTATTGCAAAATAGTTACGCCCCCCCTAACCCGAAATCCTGGATCCGCGACTGATACCCGTATGTGATTATCCACGTGACCACGGTGTGCCACGTGACATTGATGTACCGATTCCGGGTGATTTGGATCGACATTGCATTGCTATTTATCCTCATAATAAAATAGTTTGCCGTGCTATGTAATGGGTAAAAAATAAACATGTTTACATGCGTTTTCAAATCGTTTCAGTATACATAGAGAATAGTAGGTTAGTGCCGTGAATTGGAAACAATATCTGGCAAGGCTTAGGAAATGGGATGGGCGAGGCTGTGCCGAGCACATCCCGTTTCCGTGCCGCGCCAGATATTTTTTCCATTCACGGCACTAACCTACTATTCTATTTATCCCGTCAACACCTACAAATGGCTTTAAACTGCAAACAAAATAACCACAGCCACCTCACATATTCATACGCAGTGATTAGGTCGTATTGACAGGATATATCAAAAACGTTTCACGGCACCGTGTTTCACGGCACATACGCACTGTGTTGACGGGATAAAGTTATATATGTGTGACTCTATGAGCGTTATTCTCATATGCATTTCAATTACATTTCGCCGATTTCATTGCATATGATAGTTCTGTAAATGGCCGCATAGAAAGTCGATAACAAAGTTCGGTACTCATGAGGCACATACCAGTTTTGCGGAATTTCTCTTGACGTGACCCGATTTTTGAACATGTACATACTTATACAAGGGGGAATAACTCACAACTGCCGAGTATGAGCGGGCACACGGGCTTGTCCATCGGGTATGTGCGCAACTTCATCGGACACGACGCCTCGATGGTCAACCTGTACAACATATACAGTGGAACCTCTCTAAACCGAACACAAAGAACATATATGTGATCTCATTTTGAGCGGTTTCTTGGTAACGCATCTCCGATAATAATTCATGATCGTAAAAGACATACGTATATCTCAGGATGGTTATATGCCTGATTTACAGTGGAACCTCTCTAAACCGGACACCCTGGGGACCTCCCAGGGTGTCCGGTTTAGAGAGGTTCCACTGTATGTGTCTGTGACTGGAGAAATGGGAATCATGGGATTTGATTTACAGTGGAACCTCTCTAAACCGGACACCCTGGGGACCTCCCAGGGTGTCCGGTTTAGAGAGGTTCCACTATATGTGCATGTGACTTGAGAAATGGGAATCATGGGATTGTGACCTGAATAGCACATTCCTGTAATCTGATCGTGTTGCTTGTTAGAAGCATGCCGGGTGATTCATTGTTGGAATTATGGCAAACGGTGTAGATCCTGATCAGAATGTGCGGATGCAAAGGCTGATCTGGATTTACACTGGTCATATAACTCATAAGCCCCATTTATGTGACTGTAGACATTGGACTTATGGGATTTGTGACCGGTTCAGCTCCTGATCAAATAACACACTCATGTAATCTGATAGCGATCCATATTGCTGTTAGAAGCATGACGGGTGATTCATTGATGGAGTGTCGAACGGTGTAGATTCTATTCAGACTGTGCGGATGCACATGCTGGTCTGGATATACACTGGTCATAGAACACATAAGCCCCATTTATCCCGTCAACACAGTGCGTATGTGCCGTGAAACACGGTGCTGTGAAACATTTTTGATATCCAGTCAAAACTATTTTTGCATTTTACAGCCATTTGTAGGTGTTGACGGGATAAATAGAATAGTAGGTTAGTGCCGTGAATGGGAAAAAATATCTGGCGCGGCACGGAAACGGGATGTGCTCGGCAGAGCCTCGCCCATCCCGTTTCCTGAGCCTTGCCAGATATTTTTTCCCATTCACGGCACTAACCTACTATTCTCTATCTATTTTCCTTATTTCTGAACCAAAGTATATGTTGTGACCACTCATTTGAACCGTCTCGGCGAGACTGTTCAAATGAGTGGTCCGGTTCAAATGAGTGGTCACAACATATACTTCTGATGAGAAATAAAGAAATTCTTGAGCCTTGCCGGATATTTTTTCCCATTCACGGCACTAATCTACTATTCTCTATTTCTCCAGCTACAGCCATACATGGGATGTGTGACGAGTGCAGCTCCTGATCAAATACACGTAGCACACTCCTGTAATCTGATAGCGATCTATATCCCTTGTTAGAAGCATGCGGGTGATTCATTGACGGAGTGGCGAATGGTCCAGATCCTGATCAGACTGTTTGGATGCTCAGGATGATTTGGATCTTAATTGGTCGCAAAACACATGAGCTCCATTTCTCCAGTCACACCAACATATCTGGACATAGTGGGCTGGTGCAAACTGAATATGAGACGCGCCATGTGATTATGTACCTTCAGAAATCTGCGTAATTTCATTAAATACATTTACAAAATTTACAATATTATTCATAAATAAAGTCAAAAGTTGATAACATTTTCAGATTACATGCGAAATATAATTCCACATGTACTCTGAAAATTGTGTCAACGTTTGACGCCATTTACGGAAAATATTGTAAATTTTGTAAACGTATTTCATGAAATTCCGCAGATGTCCGAAAATACAAATTCACATGGCGTGTCTCAAATGTACATACCGGTGTCTGTGACTGGAGATATTGGGCTTATGACATTTGACGTTAGTCGGACTCCTGGGATCCGTTTCACTAAACTTTGTACGACTAAAATGTCCGTAAGTGCAAACTTATGATAGTCTGTAAATTTCACATAAACAATGTTTTCTTGTAAACAATTATTGGATATACATTTATTGAGCATATGCTGCATATGCAGCCTATGCTCAATGAATGTAAATCCAGCAATTGAAATTTCCAGATGATCCAAAATTTGCACTTACGAACATTTTAGTCGTACGAAGTTTAGTGAAACGGGCCCCTGACCTACCAGCACGCAGATATAGCACGGCATGGCATGGTTCTATACTGTTTGTGCAGGTGTGAAATTTATTGAATGTGACCACAGCATGATATTAACATTTAATATAGTGATGTTTAAATATGATCATTATTAGACTCGCCGACGGATTGCATAAGAAACTCGGCATAGCCAATCAGTCAACAGGTCTAATAAATAACATATTAATTCAACATATATGTTAGATTTTACTTATTGCATAAACACAACGTCATATATTAATGCTGAAATGATCGCCTGACATGTTTTTTTGTAGCTGTATAATTTGCATTTTTCACTAGACTAATATTAATACTAGACTAATACATTACATATGAACACCCATTGTTGGCAATAAATGAGAATACAACATTTATGTGTGTACTGGAAAGTAATGCAATGCACTCTTAGAAATTATGCCATAAAAAGTACGTTGATTCTCAGATATCGCCGCGTCTGAATAATCCCTGCGCGTCGAGCATATTTTCGTCATGTCTACATAAAATTGTACTATAAATTCGCCACATGATGAATAAAACAAACATTACCATGCAAAATATGTTAAAACCAAACATGTCTGTCGAAAAGCTTGCGATGTTTCACGTCTAAAGAGGTCATAGTAACTTTATAGTACATATTGTTTTTGTTTGTGATGTTCGTCTCTTATTTGTTTTCAAGTTGCCACTGGCAACTTGAAAACAAATCAGAGACGAACATCTCAAACAGACAAATATATATATATTAACAAAATCCGCCCTCCCGCTTCACATTCCGCAAACCCCGTGTCTGAAAACCAAGGTACTCATTGTATATGGCCTTACTCACCGTTAAAGGTACATGCCCACTCAGTAGGTTATATTATAGTGAGACATATAGTTTTGTATGTTCTGTAGATATGACATTTTCTGGCAAAATAAACATTCATTCACCATTACCCCACGTGTTGATTGGCAGTATTATACATTTTATATCATACGTACATTTCCACACTTATATCAGGGGCGATAACCGCGTTTCCTTAAAATGTTAACGGACATTACTATTCTCTGTATTTATTGTTTTGTGTGCAATGGTCATATTTTGTATAATTAGTATTTAATTAGTATAAATAATTAAAACATAGCATGTCTCATTTGCATATGAAAATAGCATAATACAACCGCGAGTCACTATCAGTAAAATAAATATTACTAAATGATTACACCTGTACAGCGGGCACTCGTAATTTTTAGAACTGGTGGAATAGTGACACAATTATTACACTTATTTAATTCCTAATAAGGACAGTTTGTGCCTACTGAGTGGGCATGTACACGTACCTTTAAAGTACAACCATATGAATATATGGAAAATGTGTACATGTAAATTGAATATATGGACGGCCGATGAATGAAAGCAAAGCGAATTTGCAAGACATACAAGCTTACCAATGACTAGCAGCCTGTTTGTTCATTCAAATAATAAAAGTATTTTACTGGTCAGTATAATGTATTCTTCATTGACTGAATGACGACCAAAGCATGCCCTTATCAAACTGAGCAAGTCTAGGAGTAATTGCCATTGAAGCCATTTTGCCCGATCCGACTGGAAATTGGACCGTGACCCCTGCGGACTGGTGACGGGCTGGCGGATACTCGATTATACAAACACACGTGACGTGGAAGATGACCGGCCGTCAGTCAGCTAATTATCCATCCATTGATCATGGATACAAAGACACACAAGTGCAACTTCCATAACTAATTCCCATTTTTTTGCGGTGAGTCATATTTAAGCTATCCTCATTATAAATGACGTCAAGTGAACAGTATTCGCGGGTCACGAAAGCAACAGTATTCGCGGGTCACGAAAGCACTACGGATATTTCAATTGTATGTTAAAGGGGCATATCAGGATGTTTTGATAAAAAAAATATTATAATATTTTCATCATGGCCCTGTGTAAAGTGGTTTAATAGAATGAAAATTGAAACATTTTTATTAAAAAAGAAAAATCGGATTTGCCCCTTTAAATGTACACTGACCCGTTATCAATAAATATATCTAAGGTTCGACTCATATTTTAGAAAAAGAAGACGTTGGTGTAATAAGAATGATTTCTTGTCGTCTCATGATGGAAGAAGGGAGCTAACTCACTAAAGGTAACTTCCACTGACACCTTCATTTGTTAGTCGTATAAATCCTTTTTTACTGTCAACGCCCGAATATAAGTCGAAGGGACAAAGAAATTACGTGAGTTAAGAGAGAGAGACAGCGAGAGTGAGAGAGGGAAGCGAGAGAGAGAGTACAGTATTTGACGCACTTTTACATTTCACGTTTTGGCCGTTTGCACATAACTTATAATTTGTATCGAAGCTCGCCTTCCCGCGTTGCGACATTTCGCTTTCCCACATATACGAGTCTACTTTCCTACGTCGAAACCGCGATAAATCGAAAGGCGAACAGTATAAAACACGAAAACGCGAAATTTTTACCCGAAATTCCGTGTTTTCGCGATTTAAACTTGTATCTAAAGTCGAAACGATTTTCGACTTTCCGAAAGGTGAAATTGTGATTATACCCAATCAGCTACCATAGATTATTATTAAAAAGTACACTTTTTGTTCGGGTGAAAATGCTAAGTTTGTTTACCTTCTTGAGAGATATACCCGGCCGTCGTTCCGAATCCGTACAAACAAGTTGGGCACGGTAATGTTGTGTTGGTGCGACCTGTGCCCGTTAAGGAAGTACGTGTTCGGTTTCCATATCAGCGATAAAAATAGATTGTTCAACGTCACTTCCGTTATGTTATGTATGTTGAACGTGAGCCGGTGATCGAACCAGCGCTGCCGGAAGTAGCATTGGAATGAGTAGCCCTGTAATGGAAAGGAAGCGGAAATGACGTCAGTGGTGAAATGGACATGGTGTCATGGCATGGAAATGTGTACATTGTATATAGAGATATTCATGTTTTTTTCAACAAATAATACATATATGTTCATCTCGTGGTGTGAAATATTCACACCACGAGATGAACATATAATGTCATTTTCATAAAAATATGAATATTCTATTCGCTATATACCCCACTCAGCAAAGTCAGTTCTTAGTATGTATACGGCAAGAAATGTGTATTGTCATTTGCAACCTACTACAGGTTATGCAGAATTATAAATATTATTTCATCATATATACCACTAAGGAAATTAGTCACTTTTTTTATACTATATACGGTAAGAAATGTGTGTCGACATTTGCAACACTCTTCAGTTTTGGCGGGTGCGATTGTGAACGTACATACCGGAATTATTGATATTTCACCGGAAGTTGTTTATTTCATCGATGAGAATATGACTTGTATTTATATAGTACAAGGTGCATTATCATATGGTTACAACAACAACAACAACGCCGCCCACTCCAAAGTAAGTATTATTTGATATTTTCCTTAATATGCAACGGATTTTGATGAAATATGGCGCAGCAAACGCGTCTTATTGAGCAGCATTTGGTGGTCAAGAGAGTTTGACACAGACTTATGTCGTTTTTGCGAAGAATCGATTTCCGTGTCGGAGTCGTTTTTGCGAAGAATCGATTTCCGTGTCGGAGACACGGAAATCGATTCTTCGCAAAAACGACAGAAGTTTGGGCGAAAATACAGAGACCACAAAATGCAGCTTAACAAGACACGTTTGATGCGCCATATTTCATCAAAATCCGTTACGTAATAAGGACACTATAAAAGAATACGTACTTTGAATCGGTACTTGTTGTTGTTGTTAGTACCACGTACACCTTGTAGTACTAGAGTTACGTATTTCATGGGTGGTAAATAATAAAACTCATTATTGGCTTGCGTCGGCGTGTTCATTTATTCAATATGTATAGACGATGACATCTGTCAGGACGAGTTTATTTACTTCGTCTAGCACTATATGCAAATCTCTATGGAGTTAACTGATGTAATATGATAAGATATAGACATAACTACGGAACCCCGCAGGGGACGTATAATTCTTTTTTATTAATTCGTTCCCACGAAATAACAATTCGTTCCCTCAATTTAACAATTCGTTCTCATTAATTAACAATTCGTTCCATCAATTTAACGATTCGTTCCCACGAAATAGCAATTCGTTCCCATTATATAACAATTCGTTCTCACGATATAACAATTCGTTCCCTCGAATTAACAATTCGTTCCCACGATATATCGTGGGAACGAATTGTTAACTCGTGAACGAATTGTCAATTCGAGGGAACGAATTGTTATTTCGAGGGAACGAATTGTTAATGTGTGGGAACGAATTGTTATATCGTGGGAACGAATTTTTATTTCGTGGGAACGAATTAATAAATTGAGGGAACGAAACGAAATAATAAAACAAAATCCCCATATTTATAGTAAGAAGATAACAAGAAAATAGTCGGCCATATTGTTATGTACGGAGTCCCTGCGGGGCTCCGTACATAACAATATGGCCGGCTATTTTCCACTCACTCCCCCGTGAGTCACAACGGCAATACAGCGGGACAATAATTGTCAGATCAGTCGCAAATCAGAATAGACATGTGATTTTGTACCAAAGAACATGTACGATTTTTCAGGAAATGTATTTACATTAACAGTGATAGTGTCCGTAATTGACGAATTATATTCCGCATTTGCTATGAAAATTTCGTCAAATTTCGTCAATTTGTTTTTGTAAATATTTCAATGAGATATTGTACATGTTCTTAGGTACAATATCACATGGTGTGTCTCAAATAAAAGAAACAATGATATTATCGATACGGATACATTGCATGTTAGTATACATGGCAACGTAACACCATCGATATTTTGACGCCATACATTCAGTTTGAAACACGTGAGTAACTCTTTATTGTTACATGACTGCCGTTGTTTGACATCGCTCACAGCCGTGTTCAAACGTACAGCGCGTGCTGTTTGATCAAAGCTGTAGACAATGCTCATTCCGGGGCCCCAAGACCTACGTAATGTTCACTTCCGCATGTTTACCTACCATTTCACTTTCCGAGATTTGTCCCATACTTCGAATCATCATGTCCGTCTCAATAAATAATGCCGCACCTGCAAAACGACCAACGTAGATTTACGTGTTCTCTAATAATACATGTGCACATATTATGTGTATGCGACTGGAGACATGCAGTCAACGTCACTTCCTAAAATGCTGATAATGTAGTATTGATGCCAAACACCAACGAATACTATATAATTATAGTATTTTGAGTCGGTGTACATGACATTTACGGACCTTCGAAAAGTGATGTTTACCTCCGCCTCCTTCGGCGGAGGTGAACATCACTTTCGAAGGTCCGTAAATGTCATGTACACCGACTCAAAATACTGCAATTGTTTTATTATAATTATGACCCTTATCACGAATATTTATAAAATCAGGAATAGTCACTAACAGTGTAAACACAATAACAATTACATGTTTGTTATGTGAGGCGGTTTCAATTCCAGCCGCTGACTTTTTGCGCCACCACCAGGGTCGTATAGATGTTGTGGGACCTATTTTCCCATAACTTGCAGCTCTGGATATTCACTAATTCAAATATAGGTTTAATTATTGTTAAGAAAGATAAATTCAATCTCCTGTAACCACCCTGGTGGTGGCACAAAATGTCAGCGGCTGAAATTGAAACCGCCTCACATGACAAACGGCATGATCCGACTTACAAAATAATCCCAAAGCATATGCTTGAAACTGATGTAAATGATACATTAACATGTATGTGAAGTAGATTAGTGCATCAATTGACTGGTTTCTGCAAGCAAAGCGTGTCTATGTCATAACACGTTTGGCTTATTGTATTTAACGTACTACTTTTAACTACACCGCGCATGAATATCTGATGAGTTAGTGTTGTTAAACCTAAACAAACCGTTCAACCGTTCTACATTCAATTTGTAGATAATCACGTGGGCGAGTTTCGGCCAATGAGAATGACTTAAATACTTAGTCATATAATACTGGTAATTGCAGCTGTAACTGACAGTCATATAATACTGGTAATTGCAGCTGTAACTAACATGCCCCCCTCATATACTTGTATGCCGTCCGTATGTTGTTGTTGACAGTACAATTTAGTATATGTACATATGTATGCACTCATACACCACTATGTGCTCTGAACTTGATTCCAAAAGAAAGGATATGTTCTGTTAAAAATATAAATGGGGCGTATGGGTTTTTGTGACCACTATAGCTCCTGATCCGCTATCAGGAGCTGCACCTTTTGCACTTTTTCTTGTATGCGATAAAACGGGGTGTTTTTGTTCTAAAACATATACAAATTACTTGCAAATAGTGCAGATCCTGATAGCGGGTTATCGAATTCAAAGGGGTAACACTTTGAACCCGAAAGCCCGCTATATCGGTTTATGCAAACAGTGCAGATCCAGATGAGCCGGCTCGTAATGAGCCGTCTTATCAGGATATGCACTGTTTGCAAGTAATTTTCATATTCTTTAGAACATAAACACCTCCTTTTCATAAATGGACCAGTCCACACGCATGTAACAAGAAAACGATCTAGAAAGTGCTTGTTGAATGCATGACGGGTGTTACATTGATATAATGGCGAGCAGTGCAGATCCTGATCAGACTGTGCGGATGCACAGGCTGATCTGGATCTACACTGGCCGCAAAACCCATAAGTCCCATTTCTCCAGTCACAACCACAAATAACGGTTGTTGAGAACCGAAGACATTAAATCAATGAAGACAACATATCGCAGAGTTAACAATTAATAAACTGTTTATATAATTGAATTACGTGAAGTAAGCAATTGGGAAGGGCTGTAACTAATGTTTTTAAAGCTTGTAGCCCAACCCGTTTGCTCTTATTATAGTCAATTGTATATCTTGGTTCTACTGTATACTTTCTAAATATAGCAATAACATATTTAAATCAATTGAATGAAGCCCAACTGTTGTTCATTGGATATTACATATTTTCATTAATTATCTCTTTCTTTTATCAGTAACGTTTTTGGCGTTGACACACTGAGAGTACTGATTATTAAGCACCCGTGGGGCCCCTGATCATCTAATGATTCACGCATAATTGCTTTGGAAATGTGATGGGATATATGTATAACATACATGTGAACATGCTCTTCTTACTATATCATACACAGTGAATGGAGTTTTACGGCTTATTGCGTTTGAAACATACCACTAATAATATGACAAACACATGAATAAAATGTGGTGTCATATCACGGTGTATGATCACGTGGTACTAACAACAACAACAAGTACCGATTCAAAGTACGAATTATTTTATACTTTCCTTATTACGTAACGGATTTTGATGAAATATGGCGCATCAAACGCGTCTGTTAAACTGCATTTGGTGGTCTCTCTATTTTCGCCCAAACTTCTGTCGTTTTTGCGAAGAATCGATTTCCGTGTCTTCGACACGGAAATCGATTTTTCGCAAAAACGACATAAGTTTGTGCCAAACTCACTAGACCACCAAATGCAGCTCATGAAGACGCGTTTGCTGCGCAATATTTCATCAAAATCCGTTGCATATTAAGGAAAATATCAAATAATACTTACTTTGGAGTGGGCGACGTTGTTGTTGTTGTAAACACGTGATCATGCACCTTGCATATGATGGGGAGACATCTGACTACAGCAACCTATGTCTTGTTTCCATCATTTTTTCACACAAAGCCTGATATCTGAAGGGTTTGTTGATTCTTTGTTAAAATGTTTGAGAATTCAGTAAAGACTGTAACAGTGCGATACATACCTGTGTAGATATATACCTGTACTACCATAAATACTGTATCGAATCCAGTGACTTGTAAGCAGTTATCTGAGTGTATTGTCGCTACTGTCTACTTGCCTGCTATGCGAGTAAATACGGTTTTTACCCGTGTCAGATGTATTTCTAATAATAGACAGTGCATCAGTTTGACAGTTTACACATGCAAAACGTGTCCATTGTGTATTTTGTGAGTGATTGTAGAAATGCTCAGATATCTAGCTTTTTGTGTAGTCTGCTGAAATCATATTTATAGGGCGTTGTCGTGCTATATACGTGGGACGTATTTCACCAAATTGTATTAGATTTGCTGTCATATTATTTGCTGTAGGTGCCAAACACTCCAAGTGGTGAAACTGTCCGATAACATGTACAAACTAAAATGGCGGAGATGGCAACTCCATGCTCCATATAATATTCTCTAAGAGGAACAGGGTCAGACATATAGAGAATAGTAGGTTAGTGCCGTGAATGGGAAAACATATATGGCAAGGCTCAAGCATTTCTTTATTTCTCATCAGAAGTATATATTGTGACCACTCATTTGAACCGTCTCGCCGAGACGGTTCAAATGATGTGGTCACAACATATGCTTTGGTTCAGAAATAAGGAAAATAGATAGAGAATAGCAGGTTAGTGCCGTGAATGGGAAAAAATATCTGGCAATGCTTAGGAAACGGGATGGGCGAGGCTCTGCCGAGCACATCCCGTTTCCGTGCCGCGCCAGATATTTTTCCCATTCACGGCACTAAACTACTATTCTGTTTATCCCGTCAACACCTACAAATGGCTGTAAAATGCAAAAATGGTATTGACTGGATATCAAAAAAGTTTCACGGCACCGTGTTTCACGGCACATACGCACTGTGTTGACGGGATAAACTTTATTTATATATTAAGTCACCTGCATGGTTCCACCACATTTGAAACATAAGGTCATATTCTATATAGTCTGTCCTTAAACAGCTGCCAATACCGATATTAAAATATATACGATTCTACGTACTTTAAGACCTTTATTTAATTTCACCCAAGCCTGACGTCAACACAAGTTATCCCCTAAACCACATCACGTTCTTTACGAGATTATACGGGATTACACGAGTGCGCGCCGAATATGGAGTAATGCATTTTCTGTTGCAGGAGGTTAAGCCTGAAATATTTCTTTGCCTAATGCTTGCGTAATTAATCTATATTCCGACAAATGCGATTTACTAGAAATCCCTGAGGATCAGTAAACCCCGTTCCATGTCCGTTTACATTTCTGTCTCCACTGAAAAAGGATCTTCAGTTGTAGCCAGTCTAGAACATACGGAGCCCCGCAGGGGACGTATAATTCATTTTTTTATTAATTCGTTTCCACGAAATAACAATTCGTTCCCTCAATCTAACATTTAGTTCCCACGAATTAACAATTCGTTCACACATTTTAACAATTCGTTCCCTCAATTTAACAATTCGTTCCCACGGGAACGAATTGTTAAATTGAGGGAACGAATTCTTATTTCGTGGGAACGAATTATTTAAAAACAAATCCATGTTCCCTGCGGGGCTCCGTAAGTGCACACACGAACGAACACGACAGGTTGGACCTGTCGTGTTCGTTCGTATGTACACTTACTTACACGCTGACCCCACTGTACATCGAAGATTTGTTGAACGTTTCCAAACGTAGCAAAACAGAAAACGCACTGTAAACGATCATTTTACACAACGATATGCATTGAAACGATACTCGTTTGTATTGATCGTACGTGAAAACGATATTTTCGTTTAAATATCACTTTCTAATTATAAAAACGAAAATCATGTCAAAAGGATATGTACACGGTATGGTAGGATTTTTAATTAGAAAACTATACTTTCGTTTATTTAATACGTTTAAACCAACGTAAACATCCTTTTCTAATTAAAAAGAAAAACGAAATCGATGTGTAAACGGCACATGTTTTGACAGAAACGACAGGCGTTTAAATTGTCGGGAGCCGGGTATTTAAAAGAACATATCATTTTGCGTACAGAAACAACACAACTATATTCGTCCTTATACATATCGTTGTAGAGAACGATCGTTTTCACTTCGTTTTCCATTCGGGTTTCGTTTAGGAAATACGTACTAAATACGTGTATGTATGTTTTCAATACTTCATGTCACAGTACCGTAAGAAGGAGAAAAATCAGCCCTCTCGTATACAGAAGTATGGTTGAATAATTCCTGCACAAAAATATTTACACAATTCCCTAACATTTGACACTCCTACGCCGAACTACTTTCCGTAACCGTGAGGCGCAGTTAAAATAATTCTTAAGAAAACGGAAAATAAACACATTTTCTTGATGAATTTATTTCAAATGCTGGAATTATAAGGAATGAATGGCCTTTTTGTGGAATTTATCCGGCCTTCGTCCAGTATTCCCGCGACTTTTCCAAGCTTCGTCCAGTATTCCCGCGACTTTTCCAAGTTTATACCCCGATAAATTCCACAAAAAGGCCATTCATTCCTATAATAACATTCTGCGCATGATGTTCTATCTATGCAACATACATATGTTTATATATATGCGTCTGTGAGTGTAAAAATGGGTCATATGATTTTTTTTACCAGTTTAGCTCCAGGTCGAATAACACGCTCCTGTAGCCTGAAAACGATCTATATTGCTTGCAGGTGTTTCATTGGTGGAATGCGAACAGTGCAGATCTAGATCAGACTGTGCAGATGCGGATGAATATCCAGAGCAGAATGGATGCAGGTTGTGGGAAAATAGGTCCCACAACATCCAAACTGCAAGCAGACTATGTATGTGACCTCAAACAGCCAGTACTATTATTTTGTATACCGGACTACTTCTGCATAACCCCTGGGCGATTTCGAGCCATTTGGTATTTTGGTATTATCTAACCTTATCTCGCGGTTCGGACTTTCAGACAAAACTGCCATGGCATTCATTCGTCGGGCATCCCTTCCGCAGCGGACATGGATTTTTTTTAATGAATTCGTTCCCACGAAATAACAATTCGTTCCCTCAATTTAACAATTCTTTCCCTGAAATTAACAATTCGTTCCTTCGAATTAACAATTCGTTCCCACAAAATGACAATTCGTTCCCTCATTTTAATAATTCGTTCCCTCGAATTAACAATTCGTTACCAAGATATAATAATTCGTTCCCACGAATTAACAATTCGTTCCCGTGGGAACGAATTGTTAAATTGAAGGAACGTATTGTTAATTAGTGGGAACGAATTGTTAATTCGTGGGAACGAATTGTTATTTCGTGGGAACGTATTAAGGGAACGAATTAATAAAAAAAAAGAATTCTACGTCCCCTGTGGGGCTTCGTACGAATGCGGCAGCACTTACAGTGGGGTCAGCGTGTAAGTGCACACATGAACGAACACGACAGGTTGGTTCCAACCTGTCGTGTCCGTTCGTGTGTGCACTTACACGCTGACCCCACTGTAGTGATGGAAATATATCTGACATTGTCACGGATATATCAACGATCTCGGATCAATGGAGTTTCGTCTCATGAATTAAACCACGACTCGATGGTGTACATGTATATTATACGAACTTGAACAATTATTTAGCCACATAGTTTGGAAACAAATCATTTGTGCACGCACTTACCGATCATGGTGAATAATGGCATTACTGTTTAATTTTATTTTTGATATCAGGGGTGATACATGTAAGGGTGAAAACATTGCATCCTTAAAGGTACATGTCCACTCAGTAGGCAGAAAATGTTCTTTATATCAGAGACATCATCTGAGACATTTTCTGGCAACATAATTGACATTATTATTCATTTTATATCAGAGTAAATGTCCACACTGATATCAGGGGCGACAACCGTGTTTCCTTAAACTGTTAACGGACACTAATATTTATTCTCAGTATTTATTTTCTGATGTGCAATGATCATACTTTGTAACCTGTCGAAAATATTATTTCTTCAAGTGACGCATTTAATTAGTATAAATAAGTAAAAGAATAGCATGCCTCATTTGTATATGAAAATAGCCTGATACCACCGCGCGTCAATATTAGTAACTGATTATATCTGTATAGCGGGCACTCGTAATTTTTAGAACTGGTGGAATAGTGACACAATTTTACACTTACATGTATTTAATTCCTATAAAGAACATTTTGTGCCTACTGGGTGGGCATGCGCCTTTAATGTTTATACGCATTAAATCGCATTCCATGTATAAAAGTAATGCCAGTTCTTGAAACAAGGGATGAAAAATATGTATCCCTATAGTACCATGGGTATGTATTATTTACTGTGCAATAATAATATACACGTAATATTTAAATTGGAGTATTATACCAGGCAGTGACTGGAGAAATGGGGCTGGCTTATGGGCTTTGCGACCAGTGTAGCTCCTGTTCCAATAGCATACTCCTGTATCCTGATAACGATATATATTTCTTCTTAGAAGCATGCCGGGCGTTTCATTGACGAAATGATGTAAAGTGTAGATTCTGATCAGACTGTGCGGATGCGCAGGATGAGCTGGGTCTACACTGGTTGCACAACCCATACGCTAAATTTCTCCAGTCACAGTGATATATGCAGGCGATATTTTGTCACTATAGAGGATATTCATATTTTTGCAACGAATATGACATATATGTTCATCTCGTGGTGTGAAATGTCCATATTTCACGAGTGAAATATGGACATATCACACCACGAGATGAACAGATATGTCATATTCGTTGCAAAATGTGAATATTCTATGTATTATACTACCACTCCATGGAAATTAGCAGTTTTTTTAGACTGTGTAGGTAATGAATGTGTATTTGCAGCCTATTTGCGCTGTTTTCTTTCGATGCGCGTTATGAATATAGATAGCGGAAGTTGTCGTATTTTCATCATCGGAATTTGTTTATTTCATCGATGAGAACATATGACTTTTATTTACATCGTATAACTATGTATTTCATGGGTAGGCATATAATAAAATATATGTCCATGATAAGAAAACACACACGCATGTATTAGAATGCAAATTCTGCTGACTTACAGTGAACCTCTCTAAACCGGACCCCCGGGGTGTCCGGTTTAGAGAGATTCCATTGTACTCAACGCCCGTAGTCGCCCACGCAATTCCATGGCCAGTAACCGTTCATGTAGCCACTTCCCGTGATATAAGCGACGGTCATTAGTCTGCACAGCCAACAGCAATGTGTTGTAATCGTCTTGTAATGACATTTAGCATCGCGTCTCAGACTCTGACCTTTCTTTTGATTTACCACCGTGTAAGGAAACGGGCGCAGTGAACAGAATGGGAAACCGTAGATATACGAAGGCCTTTCAAAAGGTTATGTCTTCAAATAATAGCATCATTTTATGTTATGTTCTGTTCTGTTACATCCAAATGTCGATGGATAACCCATATATTTCACGTATGTATATGACATTGCCATCCTTTCAGATTGCAGCTGTACTGGTAACCAAATAAGCGTTCAGTATTTGTTAGACTAGGGTATTATACCTTTAAACAGCCTGTTTTGTGTAATGGCATAGCATAATTCCGATTATACGAGTGTGTAAAAGTACCAATATATACAATTGCTGCAAATGTCAGAGTGCCAATTTTGTCCAATGGTGGCCAATACACCACCGCCAGCGTTAATCTTGCCAAGACTGCCAACGTTTCTGAACATCTATTCGCAATATCAAATAGCAGTCAAGCGGCTTGATTGGCCGAGCCTTAGCTGTAGCACAGCTCAGGCTCAGCCAATCAAGCTGCTTACTTTCGAACACAATATTCCGAAGTATTTCGTAATAAACGCACATTTATAAGTATTGACAAGATTAACGCAGGCGGTGGTGTTTGCAAATTTCGGGCAAACACGGAGATGCGATAACGCAGATCTCACGGTCGCGGAAAGCGTCCCACGGGCCATGTCTTTGGAAACGGAGCCACTGTTGGCGAAATTGCCGCAAAGAAATTGCACGGCAGTTCATTATGTCGTATAAATGGGTCCCCAGGAATGTAATAGACCCCCGACATGGCATGTCTGTGTTTCGAACGTGAACAGCATGCGCGGTATAATTCAAACAGCTCCCTTGTGACATGACAAACGCTTACATCTCACACCGGGTCCAATACGAAAAGTAAAAATAATTATCTTAACTCTTAGACCGCTACTCACAACAATTGTGGTCTGCTGTTGCTTTTATATCTTGCCTTATTTCTCAATAAAAACATGGTTTGACAGCACTTCAGAATCATTTCCAATGGAAATGATTCTGAAGTGCTGTCAAAGCATGTTGTAAATTATTCTAAAGTTCTGTCAAAGCATGTTTTTGATGATAAAAATGGAAAATCGAAAATAAACAGCAGATGACAAACAAAATAAGATAGCGGTCTAAGGGTTAACTAGAGAAAAGGTTGATGGAACGCCATCGCAATATACCAACATTTGCATATCCCCTTTGCTGGCACTGTATCGATGGAGATGCTTATACTCCCACCCAAATACCCCCAGCGGTGACTATTCGCCGAATTTTCTAGCTTCCCAAATGTTGTTTTTACAAATAAGTATTATAATTTTACAAAAGCACCCATTGATCGGTCTTGGGACCCCGTTAACCACTGCCGGTAGTACCAAAACCCCACGTGAGTGCATAACCCTTTAGGCCCATCCATATCTTCTTTAGATTCGCCCACCGTGTCTCTATTAACAGTTGAGTGGTGAAAATACTCGTCGAATATCTCCACTCCGAGCAACAATCCGGGAACACCGGTACGAACATGTACATATAAAATATTCAAAGGTTAGAGAATACCAAATGGCGCGAAATGGCATAGGGGAGTATGCAAAAGTAACAAATAATAGTGCGCTGTGCGTTTTGAGGTCACATACCTAGTTTGCTTGCAAATCTTGATCTATTACAACCCAGTTTCACTTGAGGAACATTCTGGGGTGCTTTTAACACCAGTTTTCAGCATATTTGTAGCATTTAAAAGAAAATACTGAACCTGTTGGTCATGTGATGTAAACAGAGTTCCTGTGGCCAAACAATTAAACTATATTGGGGGATATGACGAGGTTGGATTTTATTTTCATGTGGAGTAAGTGAACCTATTGTTTAATTCATGCAGAACGAGTACAGACTGGCTGCAGGTCATGCACAAGTAGGTCCCACAGCATCCATACGAATAGTGAAAGTAGAAAAGACTGGCCTTATTTGATGGGATTCGGTTAAATTATATATAAAACTATTTGGTGTGGTCTAACCTCAAAGAGGCCGAGTCAGCAGTACCAAAACCTTACGTGAGGCCTGTTCAGGTCGTCACCGCACAGAATCGGACACTGCAGTTTTTCGTATTCTCTTTGGTCACAGAGGAATCAATACGTTTCATGGCGAGGCTATTCTATTCCAATCATCACGAATGTCCGGACATAAAAGGAGTCCCCATAACGTTTTCAATGCGATGCCTAATTGTAGCTGTAACTGGATAAATTGGGCTATGTATTTTGCGATCAGTGCAGATCCAGATCAGCCTGTGCATCCGCACAGTCTGATTAGGATCCGCACTGCTCGCCATTACATCAATGAAAAACCCGTCATGCTTCTAACAAGTGTTATCCCACCACAGTGCGTATGTGCCGTGAAACACGGTGCCGTGAAACATGTTTGATATCCTGTGAATACCACTTACTCACTGCGTATGAATAAGTGCGGTTGCTGGGATTATTTCTTTGCATTTTAAAGCCATTTGTATGTGTTGACGGGATAAATAGAATAGTAGGTTAGTGCCGTGAATGGAAAAAAATATATGGCGCGGCACGGAAACGGGATGTGCTCGGCAGAGCCTCGCCCATCCCGTTTCCTAAGCCTTGCCAAATATTTTTTCCCATTCACGGCACTAACCTACTATTCTCTATATATGGATCGTTATCAGACTACAGTAGTGTGTTATTTAAACCTATTTCAACAGGAGCTGCATTGGTCACACATCCCATAAGCCCCATTTCTCCAGTCACAGCCGCATGTGTCCGATCCCACGCGAGAGATCAGTATTGCCGCTGATTATGGCGGGAAATCGGTTATTGGACGTCCGTAACGGGCGATGATTGATGTTATAATGATAGCCAGCGGGCAGCTGTGTTTACTTACACACCACGAATTGTAATTCTGGCTGCAGCCTCTGCAAGGTGCATGATCACGTGGTTATAGCAACAACAACAATGGCTGAAAGTGTTGAAAGTATTATTTGATATTTTCCTTAATATGAAACGGATTTTTATGAAATATGGCGCAGCAAACGCGTCTTCGTGAGCTGCATTTGGTGGTCTAGGGAGTTTGGCACAGACTTATGTCGTTTTTGCAAAAGAACGAAAGAAGTTTGGGCGAAAATACAGAGACCACCAATTCCAGCTTAACGAGACGCGTTTGATGCGCCATATTTCATCAAAATCCGTTACGTAATAAGGACACTATAAAAGAATACGTACTTTGAATCAGATGGATTCTGGAAATTTCAGTACTTGTTGTTGTTGTTAGTACCACGTGATCATAGACCTTTCTCTTGGACGCTGGGCAATGTCTGAATTCGGACCGAGTTTTGACAATAATTGGCCTCATTGCTATAAATAACGCAGCCATGTTTCGATGAAAGTTATCACATAGTTCCCCCTTTCAGTCTTAACCCTTTCAACTCGTAAAGCCAACATTTACAACTGTAGATCAAGACGGCTCCACGCACTTTAAACAAAACAAATGCTATTCGTACTACAGTAAACGCAACGGCCCATGTCGTTATAATCAAAATAATATGTATTAATATACTTGTTCATTTTACAGAAATTATTTGCAAGATGAATTGAATATCTTGCCCGTGTCATTCGATATTCAAATTTATCCCGTCAACACAGTGCGTATGTGCCGTGAAACACGGTGCCGTGAAACATTTTTGATATCCAGTCAATACAATTTTTGCATTTTACAGCCATTTGAATAGAATAGTAGGTTAGTGCCGTGAATGGGAAAACATATCAGGCGCGGCACGGAAACGGGATGTGCTCGGCAGAGCCTCGCCCAACCCGTTTCCTGAGCCTTGCCAGATATTTTTTCCCATTCACGGCACTAACCTAATATTCTCTATCTATTTTCCTTATTTCTGAACCAAAGTATATGTTGTGACCACTCATCCGTTCAAATGAATTAAAAAGTGGTCACAACATATACTTCTGATGAGAAATAAAGAAATTCTTGAGCCTTGCCGGATATTTTTTCCCATTCACGGCACTAACCTACTATTCTCTATTTATCCCGTCAACACAGTGTGTATGTGCCGTGAAACACGGTGCCGTGAAACATTTTTGATATCCAGTCAATAATATTTTTGCATTTTACAGCCATTTGTAGGTGTTGACGGGATAAATAGAATAGTAGGTTAGTGCCGTGAATGGGAAAACATATCAGGCGCTGCACGGAAACGGGATGTGCTCGGCAGAGCCTCGCCCATCACGTTTCCTGAGCCTTGCCAGATATGTTTTCCCATTCACGGCACTAACCTACTATTCTCTATATCTTGCCCGTGTCATTCGATATTCAAATGTATCCGCTTAGCTCAGAAACGGTAGAAATTCCTCCGAGAGCCTCGGATTTCCAACCCGTTTCCTAAGCTAATACGATAGCGCTTGATCACACCGTAACTGAACGATCAGTATGTGTGTGTATTCTCGTCAGGATTGTAGCAAGTTGTCATTTGACCTAATTCACAATTATTGCTGAATAATAATGCATAACCCATTATGATAAAAGGGCGTTTGATTCAATTTTCGACCAATGCCATTTAACGGGGTATGCCGAATAAAATACACCAGTATGTAATTCCCCGCCGCCCCCACACCAACACCAGTCCTCAAACCCGAGGAATAGCGGGCCATTTACCCAACCATACGTCCGGGGCCCGTTTCACTAAACCTCGTACGACTAAAATGTTCGTAAGCGCAAATTTAGAATCGTCTGAAAATTTTAATTGATATATTTATATTTATTGAGCATAGGCTGCATATGTAGCCTATGCTCAATAAATGTAAATCCAATAATTGTTTACAAGAAAACAGTGTTAATGTGATATTTACAGACTATCATAATTGTGCACTTACGAAGATTTTAGTCGTACGAAGTTTAGTCGAAACGGGCCCCTGGTATTTAACCACGCATGATGTCCTGCAGAACGGAGATATGAACTTGACTTGAAAAGTAACAGATTTTAAAGTTGATAATTACAGTGGAACCTCTCTAAACCGGACACCAAGAAAACACATGTGATATTATTTTTGATGAGTTTCTTGGTCATTTATCTCAGGTGATAATGTATGTTCGTGATCGCATAGCACACGGCTATGATCGCGTGATCGCATAGCACACTGGCTCAGAATGATCAAATGCTTAATATCAGAGACATCATCTGAGATATTTTCTGGCAATATAAACATTCATTCACCATTACCCCACGTATTGATTGGCATTATTATACATTTTATATCAGACTTAAATGTTCACACTGATATCAGGGGCGATAGCCGTGTTTCCTTAACATGTTAACGGGTATTGCTATTTATTTTCTCTGTGTTTGTGTTTTGATGTGCAATGATCATACTTAACAATATGTACAATGTAAATGCTTTGATTTAACGACGGCACTGGTTCGATGACCTTGCATGTCGGGACCGACTATTGTTTAAGTCCCCATCCGATAGGACTAGGCTATCACGAAGGTGTCTTGCCCAAGGACACAACGAATCGGCCAGTGTCGGGATTGGAACGTAGGACCTTTCGATCCGTAGTCCGATGCTCTACCACTGAGCTATTGTGGCTGACAATAATCTGTACAAAATTCCAGGCGACGCATATAATTAGTATAAATAATTAAAAAATACCATGCCTCATTTGCATACGAAAATAGCTTGATACCACCGCGAGTCACTATCCGTAAAATAAATATTACTAAATGATTATATCTGTATAGAGGGCACTCGTCATTTTTAGAACTTGTGGAATAGTGACACAATATACGCTTATTTAATTCCTATAAATAACAGTTTGTCCCTACCGAGTGGCTATGTACCTTTAAATGTGCCAGTACAGGTACATGTAGTGGTGTCACCGTCTACGAACAGATGCATCATGGCACTCCCCGTTATCCACATTCAAGGTGCATGATCACGTGGTTACAGCAACAACAACGTCGCCCACTCCAAAGTAAGTATTATTTGATATTGTCCTTAATATGCAACGGATTTTGATGAAATATGGCGCAGCAAACGCGTCTTCATGAGATGCATTTGGTGGTCCGGGGAGTTTGGCACAGACTTATGTCGTTTTTGCAAAGAATCGATTTCCGTGTCGGAGACACGGAAATCGATTCTTCGCAAAAACGACAGAAGTTTGCGCGAACATACAGAGACCACCAAATGCAGCTTAACAAGACGCGTTTGATGAGCCATATTCCATCAAAATCCGTTACCTAATAAGGACAATATAAAAGAATACGTACTTTCAATAGGATGGATTCTGGAAGTTTCAGTACTTGTTGTTGTTGTTAGTACCACGTGATCATACACCTTGCCATTGGTTGTGGAGGAACCGTTGACTGGTACTTTATGATTAGCTCCCCATTATCCCGTAAATCCGTTCATATTGTTTTGATTGCTTCATGTTTTTCCTCTCCCGTTGTTGGGCTCCCTTTATGTCATTGACTGAGTGTCAAGTGTAATTACCATACGAACGATCGGCTTCCGTGCCGCCAGAGCAAGTTAATTCGTTTTCACCCAGTTTGAGCTTACATATTGTTACCTAAATGGGTTCTCACACCATGGGTGCTACTCGTATCCGACTGCTGATATGTGGGCGTGACTGGAGAAATGGGTCGTATGTGATTTGTGACTAGTGTAGTTCGTGATCAAAATAGCACACTCGTGTAGCCTGGTGATGATATAGAGTTTGCTTGTTCGAACCATGGCGAGTGTTTCATTGATGGAATGGCGAACAGTGCAGATCCTGATGCACAGTCTGGTCTGGATCTACATTGGTCGCATAACACATAAGTCCCATTTCTCCACTCACAGCAACATATGACACCCGCCTACTTGCAATGTAGAGTTACGGTGCTGGTAAAATGCACATGAACATCGGGTTTATATATGGAAAATGCGCAGCATTAGACGAAAGAGAGCGAATACACAGGACAATGATTTAATAATAAAGTGTGTCTTAGAAAAAGCTAAACAAAGAAAAGATATAAACTACGGCGTGCATGAAACATAAATCCCGCAGAAAATAAATTCACAACGAATTCGAAACACAAACGGAATGTCACAGAAGCAAAGATCTAAATGAGTGCTGGAAACGGTTATAGCATAATAACTGATTCTTAAACCTATACAAATCATTTGTAAGACCCAATTTGGAATATGCATCACCGGTATGGTCACCACGAACAAAAAGATAAAATTTAAATTGACAATGTACAAACGTGTGCCACGAAATAAGTGAGTAATCTACACCGCCTGCCCTACAATAAAAGAGTGAAAACCCTTGGTATTCCATCTTGGAATAACGACGACAAAGAACTGATATGGTCCAAGTGTATACAATCATGGAAAGGATGGAAAAACTAGAAGGTAGCATATTCTTCAAAACAGCAACTTACACAACAACGCAAGGCCACAGTCAAAGCTATTAAAAAGAGCGCGTTTGAATAAGAGCGCCAACAGTTTCAACAATAGAATCGTGTATAACTGCAACAACCTTTCCGATAATAGTGTTACGGCACCCTCAATGAACGCGTTTAAAAGCAGATTGAACAAGTGGTGGCATAACCTTCCAAGTCAATGCGTCCCTATGTGTTACCACGCCGCAACCAACCAATTGCCAGCAAGAAGAAACCAATGTCCAAATGCGTCGAAAGAAGTTGAAGGGCTTGACTAGACGTCTAGGAACAGTCAGAACAGGATGAATTATAACGGATCCAAGTTCAAAGAAAGACAGTGACGTGTGCGATCTTCGACGACTTTAACTACTGCGTGGATGTGCACATGGGCTAGCACATACGTCTTTGAAAATATATTCGGTCCGTTTCAGCAGCCGCCTCCACAAATGTACATGTACATACCTCCAAATCCAGGTCGTAGTTCCTTCCGGTAGTTGTGCAGTAGTTGGTCAAGAACTTCCGTTACATTCTCCGCCGCCGTCGGGAACTGGCTTGTGCAGGATCTGTAAAGATAGAGGATACAGATCCTAGACAGGTTTGATATATCTTGTATTATTATAGGAATGAATGGCCTTTTTGTGGAATTTATCGGGGCATAAACTTGGAAAAGTCGCGGGAATACTGGACGAAGGCCGAAAGGTCTCGTCCAGTATTCCCGCGACTTTTCCAAGTTTATATCCCCGATAAATTCAACAAAAAGACCATTCATTCCTTATAATTCCAGCATTTGAAATCAAGAAAATGTGTTTATTTTCCGTTTTCTTAAGAATTATTTTAACTGCGCATCACGGTTACGGAAAGTAGTTCGGCGTGGGAGTTTACTGGGATATATATTTTGGACAGAGACTTGCTACGGGCCAATTAAATGTTAGGGAATTGTGTAAATATGTTTTGTGCTGGAATTATACATGCATACTTACCTCTTCTATCATTTGTAAAAATGATCAGAGTGAATAAATATATGTATATGTATCTGATACGAGACACAATTTCATTAGTATGAATATTGTTTAGAAAAAAATATGTTCTCTGTGTTCGTTCTCGAAGTCTATGTTGTTACCACTCATTTGAACCGTCTCCTTTGATTCGCTATTGTCAAACATTCCTGATGCATACATACAATGAAAACTATGGACAAGTACAGTGGAACCTCTCTAAACGGGACACCATGCGATATCCCCAGGGTGTAGGTCCCCAGGGTGTCCGGTTTAGCGATATTCCACTGTAAGTATTCCATAACATCATTGCGATACTTTTCTGAGTGTTTTGCCGTCATGTACATACAGTATCATTACATATTCATAGAAGTTAATCCTATCAAAATTAGCAGATATAGCTTTACTGTGTGTTCGGTTTAGAGAGGTTAAACTATATACCCTTACTAGCTGACTAGAAGCTACGCTGGCCAACTCAACAACCCCACATTGTCGTTTCTGGTAACCTCTCGGGTTACCGACGGACGATACACAATACCACGTGTCACTTGTTCCATTATGATAATGGCGGGATGTGTTTATATTCTGGTTCTCCGGCGGTCGATTCCATGTAACATCCACGCTTAATTCAACAATAACAAAGCAAATGGTAACGCACTAGAGTGTAGTCTTCATTATCGGCGGTGTGATTTATTATTTTCCGCTGATTGACCCGGCAAAAACAGAGACGAGAACATCAATTGCTACTTCAATTTGATCTGGTTCTAACAGCTATTTATGCTTTTTAGGAAAATGGGAAATGCTAGGACGTTAGAAATGGTTAATATTCCGAATGTTTGCCTGTAGATATATAATTGTCAACAACATGATATTGTTTGGAACAACGATAACAATGATTACTTGTAGCTCTTTAAATACAATGCTGAAATTAATTTCCATTTTTCACAACAAAAACATTATTTGGCAACAGTTTAGAATCATTTCCATTGGAAATGATTCTAAACTGCTACCAAACCATGTTTTATTGAAAGAACACAATATGATACAACATAAGACGATTTTGGTTGCCTACGCATTCTAAGAGTTAATATACCGAATGTTTGCCTGTTGATAGTGTCAACATGATATTGCCTGGAATAACGAATAGATAGTAACACAATAATGACCTTGTTGATTTCGTTTGTTATTCTAAAAGAACTCAGATGATGTCCCGTATACTAGTATTCAATATGTGCTACATGTATTTCACTTCATGGGTTAGAACACATCAAATAGTTTTACTATCATATAAGGTCAGTCTCTCATACTTTCACTATTTGTATTGTTGTTCTGGGACCTACTTTTACATGACCTGCACCATGTCTGCATGAATAAAATAATAGGTTCACTTACTCCTAAGAATGCAAATTTCAATCTCGTCATGTCCCTATATATTGTTTACATTATCTGACCACTTCAACTGTCTTTAATCACGTGATTGAAGGGTTCAGTTTTTTCTTGTAAATGCTATACCTATGCTGAAAACTGGAGTTAAAAATCCTAGCATGTTTCTCGAGTGGAACTGAGCAGTAATGGATCAGGATTTGCATGAAGACTGTGGCTGTGACCTCAAAACTTCCGGACTATTTATTTTATTCCGGACTACTTTTGTGATTTTGCACCAGTTAGTGTTGGCATAGGTTAGACAACACTGAATGGTGCAAAAGCACAAAAGTAGTCATGTATAAAAACATAGTCCCGATGTTTAGAGGTCACAGACACAGTGATGCGTGCAAGAAAACGATTCTTGTCCTGTATACTAATGGAGTTACAGTGGGGTCAACGTGTAAGTACACACACGAACGAACACGACAGGTTGGTTCCAACCTGTCGTGTTCGTTCGTGTGTGCACTTACACGCTGCTGACCCCACTGTAGATGCATTTGACGTAATATCCGCCATGTCATGCTATGTGTTATCCTAGTCCGTGCATCCATTCATACAGCGTTTACCTTGTCGAGTTAGGTCCATGATCTACTATCCAAGTGGCGGCATCAGTGTTCTATGAATCATTTAAACATACTGTAACAGTACTCCTCTTGGGACCGTACACCGCTTGTCGTTGGATGCATGTTTGTGTCGCGTTGCTCGTGCCTCGTTACGGGTGCGCTAATCTTGTCAATATTCTAAATGTCAACACACGTTGTGCTCGGAGTTAAGCAGCTTGACTGACTGAGCCTGATCTGTGCTACAGCTCAGGCTCAGTCAATCAAGCTGCTTGGTTGCGAGTTGAGATTGCCAATAGATGTTCAGAAACGTTGACATCTGGGCAAGATTAACGCGGGCGGTGGTGTATGAACATATTTTCTAGCTATCATTTAAACATACTGTAACAGTCGTCTTCCTACTGGGACCGAACACCGCTGATCGTGGGAGGCTTGTTATCGTTATATGTACACCACTGCCTGCGCTAATCTTGCCAATATTTGCCAATTTATTAACGCCAAAACACTCGAACATTGTGCTCGCTCGGAGTCAAGCTTGACTGACTGAGCCTGAGCTGTGCTACAACTCAGGCTCAGTCAATCAATCTGCTCCATGCTCGGTCAATCAGGTTGCTTGATTGCGAGTTGAGATTGCCAGAATATGTTCAGAAACGTTGACATCTGGGCAAGGTTAACACAGGCGGCTGTGTACTCGCACTCTGTATTGCGTGTTAAACGTCAATTTCCGTGAGTTCATTTGTCTCCTTTGGGCATCGCTTTCCCTATTCCTTGGTCGACGAAAAAAAGAACAAGAAGCCCGTCTTTGTCAGATCGTGACCCAATTAATTATTATTATAGAGCCAATGTCTGCCATGAATCCTAGATACGCCATAATGCCTTGCGACCCGGCACAATAAATCACATTATAATAACGTATGGCGACACGCCGTTCCGGGAAAAGCTTTTCAATTATATTGGTCATCTTTATGGACCTCCAGCTGTCCACCACAGACCGCTGATATAGGCCAGCAATGGTGTCGAGTCTGATTAAAACACTGATATGAGACACGCCATGTGAGTGTGTACATTCGGACATCTGCGTAATTTCATGAAATACGTTTACAAAATTTACAATATTTTCCGTAAATGGCGTCAGAAGTTGACACAATTTTCAGAGTACATGCGGAATTGTATTCCGCATGCACCCTGAAAATTGTGGCAACTTTTGACTTTAGTTAGGAAAAATATTGTAAATATCCGAAGGTACAAAATAACATGGCGTTTCTCATATGTGGATGTGACTGGAGAAATGTGAGCAGATTATATGGGATTTGTGACCAGTGTAGCTATTGATCAAATGGCACTGATTGGACTGGTCTGAATTTACACTGGTCGCTAAACCCATAAATCCCATTTCTCCAGTGACAGCGACATATCACATCTCCGATATTGTATACAATACGTTGTGGTTTTTTATTAGCTAAAAGACGTACATTACTTAGCGACGTATTCATCTAATATGGACATTTCTAAGTTACATTGGTGATAAATATTGAAAGAGCATCGTGTCACGTATAACCCCATGTGTCCATTACACGTGTCACATGTACAATCCGTGCTCAAACACACCCAGCTAAGCACATACCTTGTAATGCGCGTAAAACAGCATCCCGTAGTTAAAGGTACATGCCCACTCAATAGGCACAAAGTGTTCTTTATATTCCACCAGTTCTAAAAATTACGAGTGCCCGCTATACAGTTATTTAGTAATATTTATTTTACTGATAGTGACTCGCTGTGGTATCCTATTTTCATATGCAAATGAGACATGTTTGTTTGGTTGTTTGTTGGGGTTTAACGGCCTATCAACAGCTAAGGTCATTTAAGGCCCGGCCAATGGGTTTAGTACTAAATCCCATATATTACATGTTCAAGTACATGTACAAATGGGGGGAAAATCCCAAAATCAAAACTGAATATTTACAATAACAAAACTATATATTCAGCCCTGAAATCAGAATAATCCTGATCTGATGCCAGGTCCTCGCCACACCAGAATCACTTGGCCCCTCCCAAAAGCAGTAAGATCAGTAATAATCTTACTACTTTTATAATGGGAAATAACCCAATTCAACTCCCAGGTAACAAAATAGCCAAAGATAAAAACGTACCTGAGGGCCAAACCAGGCAAATCGTGATTCCTATAAGAAGGAACCCCTACCGTTAATTTACGCCGTCTCATTCGCCCGACCACCACCCACGCAAATGAGATATTAATTATTTATACTAGTTAAATGCGTCACCTGAAAAAATAATATTTTCGACAGAATATAAAGTATGGCCATTGCACATCAAACAATAAATACAGAGAATAAATAGTAATGTCCGTTAACATTTTAAAGAAACACGTTTATCGCCCCTGATATCAGTGTGTCTGATATAAAATGTATAATAATGCCAATCAATACGTGGGGTAATGGTAAATTAATGTTTTTTTACAAAAACATACAAACATACAAAATTATCTGATTTAATTCCTATAAAAAACATTGTGTGCCTATTGAGTGGGCATGTACCTTTAAATGAAACGAGGAACGCTGTACATGCACACATTTGCAAGCGAAATGTTCTATCTAGATTTACAAACAAAGTTGCTTATTTATAATTACTACAGTCGAACCTCCCCGAACGGCCACCTTTCTACAACAACACCCACTATTTTATATCCTAATTGGATGATTTCCTCTGTATCTAATCCTTAGACTGCTGAACACGAAAAGTGTCGTCTGCTGTGGCTTTGCCTTCTTTCTCAATAACAACATGTTTTGACAGCATTTTAGAATCATTTCCATTGGAAATGATTCTAAAATGTTGCCAAAGCATGTTTTTGATGAGAATTACCGAAGAAAATAAATAAACAGCGGACGACAGAAAATTTAAGTCAGCATTAACCTCCCTACAACAGCCACCTCTCTACAACAGCCAGTTTTGCGTCTTCCCATGGGTGGTTGTTGTAGAGAGGTTGCACTGTATTATATTTATTAAAAATGAGTTTACTGATTTCATATGAAACGAGGATATTTCGAATTTCTTATAAAATCAGTCAATGAGTTTAATACATATATTACATACTTTTATTGGCAATGCTCATTCCGGGGCCGCGCGTAGACCAAGTGCCTTCATGACGTCACTACGCGGAAGTGCCTTCATGACGTTACTACTTCATGACGTTCATGGCGTTCATGACGCGGCCCCGGAATATGAATACCGAAAAGTATCTACTTGAATGGGACGATTTATAAAAGTACTGAAAATACTGAATATAACGCTCAAATTACATCAGTTTTTTGTTGGAAATGTAACAATAACGTTTGGTCATGTCCAGCCGTGTGCAAACGTTTGCTGTGGCCCTCGGGAACTGTATGAACCCGCGGCCTGCGGCCTTGGGATTCAAACAATTCCCTCGTTTGCTGTGGCCCTCGGGAACTGTTTGAATCCGCGGCCTGCGGCCTTGGGGTTCAAACAGTTCCCTCGGGGGCCACAGCAAACGTTTGCACACGGGCTGTGGCCCTCGGGAACTGTTTGAACCCGCGGCCTGCGGACTTGGGGTTCAAACAGTTCCCTCGGGCCACAGCAAACGTTTGCACACGGCTGGACATGATCAAACGTTATATTATACTTATTGCATAATCACAGCATCGTACACTGCAGCTGTACAGATAACATAAAGTGAATGCTATGTCGGTATGATTATAATCGTGATTAATATGCACATTTATTACACTAATAAATTAAGGTTGTAATACACTGTGTTCATACGCTGCTATGCAATGAATGTACGTTTATTGCATAAAATTGGCTTTCACAGTGCAATAACACGATATATTAAAAATCATAATACAGTGTAGTGTACTAAATATGCAAATAAGTCCACTACGGAAAACATGTTAATTGATCAGTACACGTGCAAATTATTACGCTGTGCTTATGCAATAAATATAATCTAACGATTGCGTTGATTTAATATGATATTTATTAAACTCTTTGACTGATTTCATAAGAAACTCGGCATAGCCGAGTTTCTTATGAAATCAGTAAACTCGTTTAATAAATATCGATCCCGAATTTCTTATGAAATCAATCAACGAGTTTAATAAATATCATATTAAATCATCACTCATGTAAGATCCTCTATTGATTCTTCTATTCACCGTCAACAGTCGGTAGATATCGTTTTGCCGTAGCCGGCTACACGTGACATTCAGAGTAAATCCGGAAACAAATGATATTGTCAATAACCATGACGTCACACGCTGTCAATGGTTCTCTCCGGACAAAATTATCACCCACGATGTATATTAACGCAACTGTTTCATACATACCGTAATTATTGGCTGCCTTAATAAATCGACTAAATTAGCGGAGTGGTTCATTTCGTTGGACGTTTGTCAATTTATCTTATAGTGTAGTGCTATTGAAATAATTGTGTTAATATACCGCATAGTGTATTTATATTGAAAGACGTCCGTCACTACACTTGATAGTGTAGTTATATTGAAAAGAAATGTGTCAGTGTACCTCATACTGTATTAATAATGCACCTCATAGTGTAGTTCTATTGAAAGAACTGCGTCAATATCAATATATTTTATTGTGTAGTTATAGTGAAAGAGCTGTATCACTGTACCTCATAGTGTAGATCTATTGAAAAAAACTGTGTCAATGTACCTCATAGTATATATTTTGAAAGAGCGTTGAGGTTCCTGGACGGAACGGAAAGGGTTTATTGTCAGCTTGTTCTAGATATACACAAAACAGTCAGTCTAAACTCGCTCAAGCCAAACTACTGATAAATCAAACTCGAAGTATTTTCCTCAGTCTCTTGGACTCGAGTAAACTAGTGTTGACTGTACTTACATGTAATACCGAGTGTTGACGTGACTATGTCTATAATTACAAGACATAGTCAAGAGCTCTATGGTAAGCACTGAACACGAATATCAGAAGTATGCATTTCAAGTGCGGCTTTATTGCACTTTTCATTTAAAGTATCAATAAACCCACAGTCCGATGCTAAGCCACCGTGTGTACTTCCTTGATCAATGTGTAGAACATATTCAGATACGCGGCCGCAAAGAACCAAGCCACCGTGTGTATTTTCTTGATCAATGTGTAGAACATAGTCAGATACGCGCCCGCAAAGAACCAAGCCACCGTGTGTATTTCCTTGATCAATGTGTAGAACATAGTCAGATACGCGGCCGCAAAGAACCAAACAACCGTGTGTATTTCCTTGATCAATGTGTAGAAACATAGTCAGATACGCGGCCGCAAAGAACCAAACAACCGTGTGTATTTCCTTGATCAATGTGTAGAACATAGTCAGATACGCGGCCGCAAAGAACCAAACAACCGTGTGTATTTCCTTGATCAATGTGTAGAACATAGTCAGATACGCGGCCGCAAAGAACCAAGCCACCGTGTGTCCTTGATCAATGTGTAGAACATATCAGATACGCGGCCGCAAAGAACCAAGCCACCGTGTGTATTTCCTTGATCAATGTGTAGAACATAGTCAGATACGCGGCAGCGTATCTGACTATGATCCACACTTTGATCAAGAAATGTCGATTGCATGTTCCTTTATGAACATAGTGTCCATATACACTGTGATCATTGTTTATGTGTGTCAAGCACATGTATACTCCGTATCAACACTCTTCATAATGAAATAAGCACATTGTTAAGATATGGAAATGGTCATGTCATAATACAAGTTTGGTAATACCGAAGCAGCGATACATATACGAGGGATTGTCAATAAGTTTTGAGCCCTGCCTATTTAATTTTTGTCGTACATATTTAACTGTCCTCGTTATTTTTCAACATAATCCCCTTGAAGTTCAATGGCACTTATTCCATCGTTTCTGCAGGTCGTCTATCCCACTTGTGTAGAAGGTTGTATCTTGGTACCCAACCCACCCATCCACAGCACCAGTAAGGTCATTGTCGTCGTCCAATCACCGTAGCTGGTAGTCACGTGGGGCCATGTCAGATGAGTACGGAGGATGGGGAAGACGTGTGTACCCACATTCACGTACAGCAGCCATTGCAACGTTCATCAATGTTTTTTTTAAGCTGGCCTGTCGAGAGCCAGACATTTTATAATAGTTCCATACCCATTCGTGTCACTGTTTGCACTTCACATACATCCGGGCTATCCGAGAAACAGTAATCAAGGTATTTAATGAATTAACTATGCGAAATCATAGTATTGAATGAATTAACTATAGTTGCGAAATCATTGGTCTTCCGCAGCATAGTCACTGTGGCCATAATAACTGCCTAAGTATGTATATGTGCGGCTCAAAACTTAGTGACCCCCTCGTATTTTAATCTAACATGCATGGCCATATCTAAACGGTCATGCCTCATTCAGGCTATATCGCAGCAATCAGAAAACAAATGCATTCTTACTCATATTTATATTTCGATGCGTTCAGACAAAACATACTATATCGCAGCAATCAAGCATATATCATAGTCTGACTTTTGGTGCTTATTGAAACATTCAGACCGCATCACGAGCTTTATTGCAGCAGTCAGACATAGGTTTCATTCCAACATGTTTCGCTACATTCAGACCACATATCAAGCTATTACATCGTAGCAACCAGACATTTATTACTTTATTTTCACTTTGATTGCTATATGGAAACGTTCAGACTGCATAACAAGCAACAGCGCAACAATCAGACTGACGTGTATTGCTATAATGACACGTCCACGCTGTTACGGCAGTGAAATATATGGTCCATTTAGTCGTTTATTGAAACGTCCAGTCTTCATAACATGCTATACAGAAACAGTCATGCATGCGTGTCAATACATTGCAACCTCTCTAAACCGGACACCCTGGGAGGTCCCCATGGTGTCCGGTTTAGAGATGTTCCACTGCAAAATCACACATATGACCTTTCCAAGGAAAGTTTTTCGCGATCACGAGTAGACAGTCTCATCGGCAATAACTACAGTGAAACCTCTCTTAATCGGACACCCTGGGAGGTCCCCATGGTGTCCGGTTTAGAGAGGTTCCACTGTAAATCAGGCATATGACCATTATGAAATGTATTGGCGTGCTTTGCAATCATTAACCTACATAAACATCTCAGATAAATGATAAAGAAACCCAGCAAACATAAGATTACAGAGGTTGCCTTGGTGTCCGGTTTAGAGAGGTTCCACTGTAACAGTGAGACCCATCAATCATACCCACACATGGGTACAAAGGATGTCCGGTTGGTTTAGAGAGGTTCCACTGTAGTTGAGAATCCTTTGCGACTCCGATACGCGTTTCTAGTCAATGCAGGATATCATGCCAATGCAAGCTCGTTACCTGATAAATGTTGCCTTTGCAGGCGGATAGAGGCTCAATTCTGAGTTTTATTACCAGACTTGTGATATCAAATTTACCAAACAAAGTCAAGAGATTCATGAAAATCGCTGAGCAGGACTACCAACAAAAAATACAGTACCAATGCAGTTGTATTGTACCTGTTCATGTATGTCACGGCTTGCGCCATTGTGTCATAGCCCAAGACATAAACGCCTCCTAGCGCCGGCTTAATCGAAACTCAATGAAAATGAAACGACTGTCATTTCTATTAGTTGTGTCGTGACGATTAATACCGCAAATAGGCAAACATACACAACTAATATAAATGACAGTCGTGTTACACGACCACCAAGAAAATAATAGAATCACTGAGAGTATATAAACTAAGGCTAGGAAACGCGTAGGAATTCCGCGGCTACCGTTTCCGAGCCGAACGTACAAAAAGTCATGATTGTTCCAATCTGATTTTGTCTCTAGATTAACATCCAGCTTTGTGTATATAGTAGTCTGGGATATTGCATCAGGAAATTAATTCCAGACTTTATGGAAGATTTAGATGCAAGATCAGATCCCCTATCCGATTAAATCTAAACGCGAAACAATTTATGACACTTTTGATTGCTTTTATACCGTGGCTCGCTCTTAGTCTGATCTGGCTCGGAAATTAGGTCGACGTAGGAATACACACGGTGGGTAATGAATGTCACGTGGGCCTGCTATTTATAGCTGCTTGGACCTATATTTTGATATATAACTCTGAAATTACTACTGTCTGTACGTGTTGCTGCCGACGGACTTTTGGCTATTAAACATTATAAATCTACAAAATATTTACATGTTAGTACTTTTTCATCAATAATAAAAGTCACCCATTTCATAAAAACATTTCAGAGGGTGACTTTTTTGGTCATTGATGAAAAAGTACTTACATTTTAATTTGTGTTCAGACTTTATGTGTTAATAGCCAAACGTGCGTCCGCAGCAAACGTGTAATAGACAGTGGGACAATTGTAATCAGATTATGCCGTTCCCGTAGCCATCGCCGTTTCGAAGTTATTTCGAGAATGCATACATTATCGAAGTCACCTGGAAACCACTACAGATTCGATGACGACGTTATCGGCGTAATATTATGAAGTCAGTCAATTGATTCCAACATATTTCAGCAACCTGAAAACGCCTCTGCTGTTCGCGATCTAGAGACTAACTGTTCGGACGTATCTAATGCATGTACATTGCTAACACCTACGTTTGGTTAGAACTTTCATACAGACGAAAAAATCCTCAAAATAGTACTCACAGTTTTCACTGTCTGACCATGACTAATGGCGGCAACGCCTAGTACTACAGAGACGGCAACTATATCATTACCAGAGGCATCGAATGCCTCGTAAGATTGGTCTGGCGAAGGCATGAGACTCCCCCCCCCCCCCACCCCGTTACTCACCCACTGAAGGTGTATGCTGTTACCACTCAGTTGAACCGTCTCGTCGAGACGGTTCAACTGAGTGGTAACAACATAAACTTATTTCAAAGATAATAATAATTACATTCATTACCGTCTTTTTTTTTGCATAATATTTATATGAATTATAAATATTTCGATAAAAAATAATTCATATTTTTTTGTCAACGTTATTGGTCCGGCAATCACCCGACCTCCTGTCGGACCTGTTCTGCCATGGTGTAGTTGCGGTGGAATAATGATATCGTTGGTGTCGCTGTATAGTGCCAGGCGCTGCCGGAGTTATAGTCCCAGGTTCGATTCCCGGGCGGACCGCGAAAAGTATAAACAACATATGGCACCTCGAGAATAAGAAAGAGATATGATCCGTCAAGTGTATAGAGGAAATTTGTATTATATATATATATGTGAACCCTTACAATGCTGAATAAAAATGTGTCGTCTGCTGATTATGTTTTACTTTCCATTTTTACCAACAAAATATGGTTTGAAATCACTTTGGAATCATTTCCAATGGAAATAAATCCAAAGTGCTGCCAAACCATGCGTTTATTGAGAAAGAAAACACAATTTAAAATAAAATCTAAAACAGAAGCAGACGACTATTTGTTTTCCGCGTTCTACGGTTTAATTCTCATAACTCGATAAAGGCTCGCCAATGGGGATTCCATTAACGGAAAAGTGATCAGCTCACTCACCCTCGCAGTCAGGTAAAGGTCTACATTGGTCGCGGAGGCAATGGGTCCGGTATTGCCGTCATAATATGTCACAATTATTATGATGCACGTCGATACAGTGCCAATGGGCGGCGATATTAGTTTCAGTCATGTGTTAAACATGTCAGAAACGCTGCATACTATATACGGTAGATGCAAATTATGACGGATTATTCTGAGAGCGTGTGATCCGTTCTTCCACAGTTATATGCACTATACGTGTGTCTGTGACTGGATAAATGGCGCTTATGGGTTTTGCGACCAGTATAGATCCAGATCAGCATGTGCATCCATGTGGATGCAGGATCTACACTGTTCGCCATTCCAGCAATGACGAGTTATTTGATCAGGAAATACATTGGTCACAACTCCCATAAGCCTCATTTCCTTAGTCACAGCCACATAGATAGATTATCACATATATATGTGCATGATAAGACAAAATCGGGCCTTTTACCTTACAAAGATTGCGACCTGTGACTATACCCTGGACTATTGCTGGAATAAACGCAAGCATATAATATAGAATAGGTTAACTACTATATTCCAAAGCTAAAAATAAAGAACTGGCGATTTCACATACATACATGTATATAGATGATCTTACAAGATAAATATTTATTAAAGGAGTTTATCGAGTTCATTAAAAAAGAGATGCTATGCCGAGTTTCTTATGAAATCAGTCAAGGAGTTTGATAAATGTCTTGTTTGTTTATATTTATTGCACAACATTATATTTATATGGATCCCCTAAAGTGATTTCTGTAGCAGTCCCATTTGCATATACAGTAGACGCTCCCTAAACCGAACACCCTTGCGGCATAGATGTGTTAATTATGACCGATATCTCTGTCAAATATCGCTTATGTTTATCGGTGCTCATGATGGCAATGCACACAGGCGTGTGGTTCAGTGCTCTTACGTCGGACTTACAATGGAACAGCTCTAAACTGGACACCCTGGGGACCTCCCAGGGTGTCCGGTTTAGAAAGGTTGCATTGTATTTATATATAGGAAACATCAATGGTGGTTGTGGACCTTTACGCAACCAGTTGATTGATATAACGCGTGCGTGAGTGTGTCATTTCGCTAATCACACGAGTGAGTACAGAACCAAGTGGTGTAACTCATCATCACGTTAAGTAATTTATTCTTTTAGATGCTGACACTGCCTCTTGAATATGTGATAACATGCAATAATGTACACATGCAACTTGATCTTTGATTGACGCGTGTAAATACATCATTGGAATAGTCTGAGAGCCAATACAAGGGATTCACCTCCCGCCTCCAGAATATCAGTCAAGCTATGCAAACATTTTCTCGGTAGAATATAAACATACTGTTTGCACAGAAAATCCACAAATCGTGAGAGCTAACTCATTTGCGCAAAACGTTTGGAGCGTAACTATATGAAATGAAACTTGAAATCTGGTAGTTTCGCAATCTTGCAATCTCTATGACGTAGTACATATATGTGTTGAATAATCAAGATGACGTTGGACAATACACTCACACATCTTGTTAGCTAGATACACAACGCCTGCGCTAATCTTGCCAATATTTGTAAATGTGTGCATTACAAACTACTTGAATATTGTGTTTGAAAGCAAGCAGCTTGATTGGCTGAGCCTGAGCTGTGATACAGCTCAGATACAGCCAATCAAACTGCTTGATTGCGAGTTGATGTTGCGAGTTGCCAATAGATGTTCAAAAACGTAGACATCTTGGCAAAATTAACGCGGACGGTGGTGTATGCCAATTGCAGGCTAGTGCCTTTTGACAACAAGTTAGGCTAGAAACGCGTAGGAATTCCGAGGTGCGCTCCTATACTATATATTTTCCGGGCCGAGCCTATAAACGTGATTTATCCCGTCAACACAGTGCGTATGTGCCGTGAAACACGGTGCCGTGAAACATTTTTGATATCCAGTCAATACAATTTTTGCATTTTACAGCCATTTGTAGGTGTTGACGGGATAAATAGAATAGTAGGTTAGTGCCGTGAATGGGAAAAAATATCTGGCGCGGCACGGAAACGGGATGTGCTCGGTAGAGCCTCGCCCATCCCGTTTCCTGAGCCTTGCCAGATATTTTTTCCCATTCACGGCACTAACCTACTATTCTCTATCTATTTTCCTTATTTCTGAACCAAAGTATATGTTGTGACCACTCATCGGCGAGACGGTTCAAATGAGTGGTCACAACATATACATGTACTTCTGATGAGAAATAAAGAAATTCTTGAGCCTTGCCGGATATTTTTTCCCATTCACGGCACTAACCTACTATTCACGGCACTAACCTACTATTCTCTATATCAAAGATCACGAGCATTGTATTCAATTTATCAGGCAACGTTTTGAACTCAAATGTACATCTATATCAATTTGCGACGAACGCTGCATAATTACCCTAATGTCATTTGGTCACGTCATGTGACCTCGGTAGACCAATGAAACATCAGCTAATTTTCAAGTAATGTTTAATTCAGATCGATCGTGACATGCCGCATCAGTCAATGACTGAAACGTGCATTCTTTTATAGTCTGGATATTTCAATGAACCATAGTCCGCGTGTGCTTCCTATCCGATATAAATTTAAGACACGGTATCTCCGTAATTAAATGATCTGTTACGGCAGTGTGAATGTCACACCCGGTTTTCTTCATATCATCTCGGGAGACGATCGTTTCCAAACCAGGGGCTAACAGTGCTTGTTGAGCTGGATAATAGGTCAAATGTTCAATAAGCACGGTTTGCCATGTTGAATCGAATATATTGAAATTGATAGCTTGTCCTAGAATATAATATTCGTCAACATGTGCCACTAAACGACGGGGACCACACCACGTGTGTGTCACACAACACTGTGAAGTTCACTTGAAGTAACCATTTAAAAACCACTTGCTCATCAGGGTGTTAATCTAACCTAACTTTGAGGTTCACATCCAGTACATAGCGGTTCACTCCAAGTCTAACCGTCTTGAACAAAAGTGCACCATGCACCAAGTTACTTTTCAAGCATTTGCACCTGAGTTTCTGCATTGTAGTCTCGACGACAACATTCAGACATTCTTCAAGATATGAGAAAACAAACTGGGGATATTTATTTTAGAGGAAAGTCTCTAATCAAATCATTCACTATTTATCATCCAGAGATCCAACCATCCGTTATACATCAACCACAAAATGTGGTTGTGACTGGAGAAATGGGGCTTATTGGTTTTGCGAACAGTGTAGATCCAGATCAGCCTGTGCCTGCCTGTGACGTTTTACCCATTAACGCTCCTGGCCACATCACTTTGGGGCTACAATTTTCTCACAGGCAGGTACAGGCTCATCTGGATTTACACTGTTCGCAAAACCAATAAGCCCCATTTCTCCAGTCACAACCACATTTTGTGTTTGATGAATAACGGATGGTTGGATCTCTGGATGATAAATAGTGAATGATTTGGTTAGAGACTTTCCTCTAAAGTGTCCCTTGTTCGATATGCATGCCTGTGATCATTTGTGGCCGTGACTGGAGACGTGGGGTTTATGGGATTTGTGGCCAGTGTAGCTTCTGATCAAATAACACACTTCTGTAGCCTGGTAACTTCTTGGAAGCATGACGGGTGTTTGATTGATTGAATGGTCAACAGTGCAGATCCTAATCAGACTGCGCGGACGCGCAGGCTGATCTGGATCTACGCTGATCGCAAAACCATAAACCCTATTTCTCCAGTCACTGCAACATAGCATCCTCTTTTTCTTCTTAAATAATTAACACATATTGCCTATGTATACATTATACGTATTCCTGCCACATTACTATTTACTGATGTCTTACTCAAGAAGAAGAATTACCATAAGCTCATACTGAGCCTGATTTATAATCCATATTCACAAGTTCTGTCCATGCATTGACGATATATGGTATGGAAACAACAGTGCTAAAAATGTAAAAAAAAAAATGATACAATATCCCAAGCGCTTGGGATTTTGTATATTCCTTTTACATTTTTAGCACTGTTGAACGAGTTGTTTTCCATAACATACACTTAAATGTACATGCCCACTCAGTAGGCACACAATGCTATTTATAGGAATTAAATAAGTGTATAATTGTGTCACTATTCCACCAGTTCTAAAAGTTACGAGTGCCCGCTATACAGATATAATCTTTTAGTTAAGTTAATGTTACTGATAGTGACGCGCGGTGGTATCAGGCTATTTTCATATGCAAATGAGGTATTTTTTCATTAGTTATAGTAATGAAATGCGTCACCTAAAAAAAAAATATTTTCGACAGATTATAAAGTATGATCATTGCACATCAAAAAATAAATACAGAGAATAAATAGTAATGTCTGTTCACATTTTAAGGAAACACGGTTATCGCCCCTGATATCAGTGTGGAAATTTACATCTGATATAAAATGTATAATAATGCCAATCAATATGTGGGGTAATGGTGGATGAATGTTTATTTTGCTAGAAAATGTCGCAGATGATATCTCTGATATAAAGAACAGTTTGTGTCTACTGAGTGGGCATGTACCTCGCTATTGTATCCCCCGGGATCCAGTGCCTACGAATGATCATTGCTTAGTGTTAAACATATTTATATTTTATTGAAAATAAATATTGTTTAAGGACCCGTGGGGCCCCTGATCGTCCAACGATTCATGCATAATTGCTTCGTAAATGTGATGGGATATATGTATAACATACATGTGAACATTCTCGTCTGACTATATCCTACACAGTGCATGGAGTTGCCATGTCGGCAATCTTAGTGTGTACAAGCCATCGGCCAGTTTTACCTCTTATTGCGTTTGACCATACCACTAATACTATGACAAAAGAAATGAATAACTTTTCGTGCAACATGATGGGGAGACATCAGACTACAACAGCATGCCATGCGTTGTTTTCATCAAATTGATATACAAAGTCTGATATCTGAAGGGTTGACGCTTTGTTAAAATGTTTGAGAATTCAGTAAAGACTGTGAAGCAGTAAGAACAATACACAGTGCTGTATATATACACCTGTATTACCATACATACTGTATCGAATCCAGTAACTAGTAAGCAATTATCTGAGTGTATTGTCACTATTGTCTACTTGACTGCTATGCGAGTAAATACGGCTTTTACCTATGGCAGGTGTACTTCTAATTTTATAATAGACAGTCCATCAGTTTGACATTTTACACATTGAAAATGTGTCCATTGTATATTTTGTGAGTGATGGTAGAAAAGCTCAGTTATTTAGCATTGTTGTCTGCTGAAATGATAATTATTGCACCAAATTGTATTATGTTTGCTGCAATATTATTTGATGTACGTGTCAAACGCTCCAAGTGGTGAAACTGTCCGATAGCATGTACAAACTGAAATGGCGGAGATGGCAACTCAATGCTCTGTATAATATACTCATAAGAAGATCAGGGTCAGGTATACTTTATGTACATATAATTCAGTCACATGTACAGTGGGGTCAGCGTGTAAGTGCACACACGAACGAACACGACAGGTTGGTTCCAACCTGTCGTGTTCGTTCGTGTGTGCACTTACACGCTGACCCCACTGTAAGAGTCTACTACATTTGAAACAAAAGATAATATTCTATAACGTCAGACCTTAAACTAAACACAGCAATCATCTTTATGTCGTGGCGTGTCACAAACATTATAACACTGTCTCGCGAGCTGCGGGCGGTTTCCTAACCTTCCGACCTGTCAATCAGAATACCGACGGCCAACGGAAAATTACATTCCCCAAGATTTGCCGCCATTCATTGTATTGACAATCATAATCGAACACCAATATCCAATTTATTGTCGGCCATAAATAATTCCAGCAGATTGTATGCGTAGATAAAATTGACCGCCGAATGGCAAATGGCATTGTTGGCTATTTGTGACAAATGCCCGCTTGCGCACCCAAGAATGGTACGGAGTCACACAGTGGAAATGGATTTTTTTCAATTAATTCTTTCCCACGGAATAACAATTCGTTCTCTCAATTTAAAAAGTCGTTCCCTCGAATTAAAAATTCGTTCCCATGATATAACAATTCGTTCCCACGAAATGACAATTCGTTCCCACGAAATGACAATTCGTCCGCCCGAATTACCAATTCGTTCCCACGAAATGACAATTCGTTCCCTCAATTTAACAATTCGTTACCTCGAATTAACAATTCGTTCCCACTATATAACAATTCGTTCCCACGAATTAACAATTCGTTCCCGTGTGAACGAATTGTTATTTCGTGGGAACGAATTGTTAATTCGAGGGAACGAATTGTTATATCGTGGGAACGAATTGCTAATTCGAGGGAACGAATTGTTAAATTGAGGTAACGAACTAATGCAAAAAATCCATGTCCCCTGCGGGGCTCCGTACTTATGTATCCTCGCATTTAAAGGTTTAAATTTCAATTTATGGATTTACATTTATTGAGCATAGGCTGCATATGCAGCCTATGCTCAATAAATGTAAATCCAATAATTATTTACAAGAAAACATTGTTAATTTTAAATTTACAGACTATCATAATTTTGCACTTACGAACATTTTAGTCGTACGAAGTTTAGTGAAACGGGCCCCAGAGCTGTAGCACAGCTCAGGCTCAGCCAATCAATCTGCTTTCTTTAAAAAATGTAAGTATTTTGTATTAAACACATTTATAAATGACATGATTAGCGCAAGCGACAGTGTAACAGCCGACACAATAATTGTATTACGCATGCTATGGTGCATTAAATTGATTTCATCGAATATTAAAGGTACATGCCCACTCAGTAGGCACACACTGTTCTTTATAGGAATTAAATAAGTGTATAATTGTGTCACTATTCCACCAATTCTAAAAGTTACAAGTGCCCGGAAAACAGATATAATCATTTAGTAATATTTATTTTACTGATAGTGACGCGCGTTGGTATCAGGCTATTTTCATATGCAAATGAGGCATGATGTGTTTTACTTATTTATTCTAATGAAATGCGACACCTGAACAAATAATATTTTCGACAGACTATAAAGTATGATCATTCTACATCAAAAATTAAATACAGAGAATAAATAGTAATGTAAACATTTTAATGAAACACGGTTATCGCCCCTGATATCAGTGTGAAAATTGTCATCTAAAATAAAATGCATGATAATGCCAATCAATACGTGTGGTAATGGTGAATGAATGTTTAGTTTGCCAGAAAATGTCATACGATGATACGTACAGAATATACAAAAGTATCTGTATCACTATATTATATTATCCCGTCAACACAGTGCGTATGTGCCGTGAAACACGGTGCCGTGAAACATTTTTGATATCCAGTCAATACACTTTTTGCATTTTACAGCCATTTGTAGGTGTTGACGGGATAAATAGAATAGTAGGTTAGTGCCGTGAATGGGAAAACAATATCTGGCACGGCACGGAAACGGGATGTGCTCGGCAAAACCTCGCTCATCCCGTTTCCTGAGCCTTGCCAGATATTTGTTCCCATTCACGGCACTAACCTACTATTCGCTATACTGCGTGGGCATGTACCTTTAATGTCTTAATAATCCGATATGGGAACAATAACTTATACGTATTGTTGGTTGTATTATGTTTTTTTTGTCACATACCGGAAAGCGAACAGTGGCGATCTATATGCAACACCGGACACAGCACTTGACACAACACAAATTTCCCCAGACACTGTCACACAGAGCGCCATGCCATTACGTTGGTACATTACAGGGTGTGAACAGACAGAGTATCGTAACTGACAGCAGCACGCGCCAGACAGGATAACACACGCAACACGTGTTACATCCTCACGGCATCCCGAGATGGTAAGTGAATAACGATGGCTTGGCGCGAGAAAACGTGTAGTTGAATAGTTGTAAAAACGTGCAGAGATTAAATATTATTGTCTGTTTCACGAAACCTGCCCAAATTTTACGGCTATATAAACAATGCAAAGACAATATCATTTTCGATAATATTAAATTTTATAAAAATTTAAGAATGAGCCTTCTTTTTATTTTGTGAAATTTGGCCCAATATTGTCAATTTCCAATTGTTTTCGTTTTTTGGTTCCTCCCCCAGCTCCTGCACCTCCTTTTCCATCATATTAAATTCCCATAGCCAAATCAATTTTTCGTAAAAAAATCAATATTTTACCAAATTTCACGAGATAAAAAGAAGGCTCATTCTTAAATTTTATATTATCAAAAATAATATTATTTTTGCATTGTTTATATGGCCATACAATTTGGGCAGGTTTCGTGAAACAGACAGTAGTTGTAGTTAATCAAATAAATGTCTTACCGCCAACAACAGGGATTGCAGTTATCATGCTATGTAGAAACAATAATATGTTTACTGAAAACTGTTTTATTCAAGAAAATAGCAACGCAAATGTTTATCTTACATGTACATGAAATAATGTATTTTAGTTTAAATAAACAATTATTCCCTCAAGGTGCATCAAGCGAGTTTAGTAAAGTTATCTTGTATTGTCGTATATAGTTAATTAATCACGACATTGGCCGTTAAAGTGTGACTTTGGCATCAAATCGCTTTAAAACATACGATAATATATCCAGCGCCCTAGAACATAATTATAGACTCCACACACATTGTGTGAAAATATAACTATCTGGAGCTGAAGTAATACATGTACATGTAACAGTTGTTTTTACCGGCGGCCATCTTGGATTTGACCTAAGCTGGCCGAAAAGGTGAAAATTCAGATTGCTTCCATCAAAAATATTGAAAGGCATTGCATGAAGGTCGCGTGTGCCAAATTTATAAAAGTTAGTCAGATGTGCGAATTTATGGTCTTTTGTGAAACTATCGTCCCTCACTATATCGGATTTTTGATAATTTGCTCCCGATCAGGATTTACACTATTGTTTGCGAAAAGCACTATGAATGAATATCAGATAAAGTTGCGAATAGTGTAGGCCCTAATCAGACTGCATGGACGCAATCAGGGTTTCTACCATTGATTACGGAAAGCACGGCGCATGAATCACATATAAAGTTGCGAATAGTGTAGGCACAGACCAGTCTGCGCGAATGCGCAGACTGTTCTGTGCCTACACTGCTCGCAACATTAGTGAACCCCATTTTGATGGCACGAGTCACCTATCACGCAAACGTGAACAGTTAATGTTGTGAAATCAGCAGTTTGGGCGGGAAAAGCATGTCTGTTGATGTTTAACTGCCAAATGCTGTGACGCATTAATGGCCTAATGCAGGTTGTCGATTTTTATTCGCCAGTAGATCACTCAAGACCGAGGCAAACACGCAAACCAGAAGCATTTCAAGTTGGACAACGGTTGACAAACCGTTCTATGTAACGCATAGAGCTCGTTCATATGCCAGCTCAAACTGGCGCTTTAGATATAGCTGGACGTTCATGCACTAGACATACGTCTTGCGCAGTTGAGTCTTAAGACTAATGTCAGAAATTGACAGGTACTCAAGTGTAGGTACACTGTGGTTCACGACCTCGTTCACGAATGTACGCATCGAAGTGCACGACTGTGCACGATATAGTGCAATATGTATTTTACGTCTCGTGCACGTTAAGTGCACTAAGTGTTACATTTAGCTGCAAATTGCGATTAGCGAAAACATAAAAAACGTCAGTTTCAATAATCTCAGCCCATGTTTGAACAAAATGCTACATGCATAGGATTATTGTATGTAGCCAATGATGCATACTTATATATAAGTTCATCATCATTAGAGCTATTATAATTGGACATTCATGATAACACAAACACTCAGCGCCGTCATCGTCATATATACAGGTAAAAATGACTCAAATAAGTAATGCGGTTAAAAATTACTCGTGCATATATGGAGTTGTGCCAAAATCAAACTCCCTAAGATAATTCGCGATAATGGCAACACAAATGATTCGAACGGCATCAAAAATGCTTCGATAACGGCGACAAAAATGCTTCATTGACTCAGCGATTGGCCGACAGTGTGTGCACTGAAGTGTCTGTGGATCCGGAGGCCGTTTCACTAAACCTCGTAAGACTAAAATGTTCGTAAGTGCAAAATTATGATAGTCTGTAAATTTCATATTAACATTGTTTTCTTGTAAATGATTAATGGATTTACATTTATTGAGCATAGGCTGCATATGCAACCTATGCTCAATAAATGTAGATCCATCAATTGAAATTTACAGATGATCCTAAATTTGCACTTACGAACATTTTAGTCTTACGAAGTTTAGTGAAACGGGCCCCTGGTGCAACACAATTACAGTTCAAAGATTTATTACACATGTTCATTTGAGACACGCAATGTGATTTTGTACATTCGGACATGTGTGTTATTTCATTACATTATTACATTTTTTGGCCACGGAAACTCACGGAAACTCACGTGACCAACAGGTGCAGTGTTTTCTTTTAAATGCTACAAATATGCTGAAAACTGGTGTTAAAAGCACCCCAAAATGTTCCTCAAGTGAAACTGGGTAGTAATGGATCAAGATTTGCAAGCAAACAGTGTATGTGACCTCAAAACACCCGCACTATTTTTTTATACCGGACTATTTTTCCATACCCCTGGGCGATTTCCCACCATTTGGTATCCTCTAACCTGAACGGGGTCAAAACTAAAATTGCAGGTGCACCTATAACATGTTACATGTGCACCTGTAAATTTATAAATGGACCTGTAGAATATACAGGTGCACATGTAAAAATTACAGGTTTATTTTTTACAGGTTGACCTGTAAATTTATTGGTCCACCTGCAGTGCATATTTTACAGGCGGCCATGTAAAGTTTTATAGTATCACCTGTAATTTTAGTTTTGACCCCGTGCATACACCATACATGTGAATTACAAGTCAGTCCAGTAGCCTATTTCGTCAAACTTGCAAAGTATACTTATCTAGCAAAGTATACTTTGAGGGAGAAATTTTCAATTTTAGGATAAATTTATTAATTTGTATTATACTGAATTTATTACATTATCACAGCCAATTTGGCTGTGATAATGTAATATATTCAGTATAATAATTCTGCATAGTTTTAATCATCAAATATATGCAGTTGTTAGTTCTATATGAAATAATGTATATCAGGAAAAATAAATGATTACTCCCTCAAAGTATACTTTGCTAGAAAAGTATACTTTGCAATGTTGGTGAAATGGGCTACTGGTATTCATGATAATCGCCGAACTTGACTACAAGAGATTACCTCCACGTACAGGCGGACAACCGTGCTCTCTAAGATATTTATCCTTTGATTCTTTGCTTTTTCCAGTATACTGGTATACCCTCAATACTGAGGCTTATCACCAGTGAGTGCTTAGAAAGAAAAATAGCGAAATATGACAAAGATGAGATAGAGCAGCAGAGTTAGGAAAGATAGAAGAAAGTAAAGAAAGGAAAATAATACAGAGAAAGAAGAGTGTTCAAATTAATCATACCTCTATACCAACCATGTCTGGTTCTCCGAACAATAAGGGGACACATCTCAGGAATACGTCCGAAAAGGATGAATGTGTTTTATCGTACTCATTTCGCTTCAAATGTTCAGAAAAATCGTTCAGAAATGTTCAGAATATGCATTTGCATATAGTTGTATGTCGCGGTGACATTAATTTCAATAAATATACCATTTTATTTAATTACGTTTACTCCAGACTTTGCCCGTGGGAATTCATTTGAAAATACTTTATTACAATCAACAACGTAAATTCGGCGGTACATGAAACCATCGATGTTGAAATTATTTCGTGAAAGAAAGGAATTTTTCCGACAAGTCACGACCTCCGACTAAGATATTCGTAAGTGTAAATTTAGGATCGTCTTGAAATTTCAATTGATGGATTTACATTTATTGAGCATAGGCTGCAAACGCAGCCTATGCTCAATAAATGCAAATCCAATAATTGTTTACAAGAAAATATTGCTAATGTGAAATTTACAGACTATCATAATTTTTCATTTACGAACATCTTAGTCGTATGAAGTTTAGTCGGAAACGGCCCCCTGGAGTTTGTGAAATACAATTGTATTTCCCGCTCTACAAGCCGATTTTACCCGGATGTGCCATATTACGGCTTGGTTCGCGGGTAATCAAGGCTTGAGAGCCGATTGTGACCCTTAACCCTTTGAACCCGAAAACCCGCTATATCGGTTTATGCAAACAGTGCAGATCCAGATGAGCCGGCTCGTAACGAGCCGTCTCATCAGGATCTGCACTGTTTGAAAGTAATTTTCATATTTTTGAGAACAACATATACCCCCTTTTTATAAATGGAATAGTCTGAAAATCATTTTGCGATGATTGGATTGGTTGCAAAATTAACATATCGCAGCCCATTCAGTTACTTAGGGGTGAAAGGGTTAAATGAAGACACGCCCATTATTTCTTTATTTCAGTTTCTGAAAATAAAATTATAGAGGAGGAGCTTGCATAAACTATAATCAAAACAATGAATACAACAAGAAGGAAATACCAATCTCCGCGAAAGTCGTCGGTAGGTCGGACACGTCCGTTAAAGCTGCCGCCGGTCAGACGGTAAACTAAAAGTCGTCGGTGGGTCGGACACGTCCGTTAAAGCTGCCGCCGGTCAGACGGTAAACTAAAAGTCGCCGGACCGAATGTACGACTATAAACAATTTTTTTATTTTTTTTTTTACTTTTCTATTCTAAGCTTCAATGAAATCACCTTCTTTTAGTATGCGCTTCTGGTGCTAGCTACCGTTTCTTATATGACTTATATAATCTCTTAAATATCACACAAAATAAATTTTATTTTTATAAATGTTTTTCTTTTTCGGTCTGGTAATTTTTTTTCCAGTCTGGTAAAACTGGCGACGCTAGCGACAAGCGTAGTCACAGATATAACAGATATCCCATATAACAGATACAAGGTGCATGATCACGTGGTTACAACAACGTCGTCCACTCCAATGTAAGTATTATTTGATATTTTCCTTAATATGCAACGGATTTTGATGAAATATGGCGCAGCAAACACGTCTTCATGAGTTGCATTTGGTGGTCCATGGAGTTCGGCACAGACTTATGTCGTTTTTGCGAAGAATCTATTTCCGTGTCGGTAGACACGGAAATCGATTCTTCGCAAAAACGACAGAAATCTGGGCGAACATACAAATACTACCAAATGCAGCTTAATAAGACGCGTTTGATGCGCCATATTTCATCAAAATCCGTTACGTAATAAGAACAATATAAAAGAATACGTACTTTGAATCAGATGGATTCTGAAAGTTTCAGTACTTGTTGTTGCTGTTGTTAGTACCACGTGATCATACACATTGAGATAGGGCGGGCGGACTTGTGGACATCAATATTCTCAATCTCTGGATTTTGTTTGCTGCGAGGAAGACATTGATACGTACGTAATTCACATAATGTGTCTGTAACTTGAGAAATGGGGCTTATGGGTTTTGCAACCAGTGTAGATCCATGATCTGCACTGGTTGCCGTTTCATCAATGAAACACACAACATGATTATAACACGAAATGCAGATCGACATGAGACTACGCGAGTGTTCTATTTAATCAGGAGCTACACTGGTCACAAATCACACAAGCCCAATCTCTCCAGTCACAGCCACACATCCGAATCGTTCCCAATCCCGGCGGAGGTGCGGTGGAGGAGGGGGGATACACATACTGCAAAACAATCGTTGAGTGGTATAGGAGACAGCAAGAGTGAGCCGCCTGACGTATAGTATAATCAAGCTAACCGGTGGTAAACGTCGCCGTCGGGAGAGACCAAAGTGGATTATCATACGGGCCACATGGTGAGATAACATGTCTCATATGTGGCTGTGACTGGAGAAATGGGGCTTATGGGATTTGTGATTCGGCCATCTTTGTGCGTTCCAGCCAGTGTCTCATCTTGTGGCGTTTGAAAAAGAACGGAACATACAGGTATGCCATTTGTTTTATTTCTCTATGAAAGTATATGGTGTGACCACTCATTTGAACCGTCTCGAAGAGATGGTTCAAATGGTGGTCACGAAATATATATCTGAGCTCAAATAAAGACATGTATTTAGGATTTTTCATAAACAAAATGTCGTATCCTCAGCATGAAATAGGTTAACCCTTTCACCCCTAAGTAACTGGAATGGATTTTGATATGTTAATCTTGCAACAAATCCAATCGTCACAAACTGATTTACAGACTAGTCCATTTATGAAAAAGGGGATGTTTTCGTTCTCAAAAATATGAAATATACTTGCAAAAAGTTCAGATCGTGATGAGACGGATCTAAACTGTTTGCCAATATCACCATACAGGTCTGTAGTGTTTAAAGGTGCACGCCCACTCAGTAAGCACAAACTGTTCTTTATATCAGAGACATCATCTGAGACATTTTCTGGCAAAATAAACATTAATTTAACCTTTACCCCACGTATTGATTTGCATCATTATGCATATTATATCAGACGTACATTTCCACACTGATATCAGGGGCGATAACCGTGTTTCCTTAAAATGTAAACAGGCATTACTATTTATTCTCTGTACATGTATTTATTTTTTGATATGCAATGATCATACTTTATAATCTGTCGAAAATAATATTTTTTCAGGTGACACATTTAATTAGTATAAATAATTAACAAATACCGTGCCTCATTTGCATATGAAAATAGCCTGATACCACCGCCAGTCACTATCAGTAAAATACATATTACTAAATGATTATATCTGTATAGCGGGTACTCGTAATTTTTAGAACTTGTGGAATAGTGACACAATTATACACTTATGTAATTCCTATGAAGAACATTTTGTGCCTACTGAGTACTCGGGCATGTACCTTTAAAGTGATAAAGTAAGTTCTGAATTCAGACAAAATGGCGACATAATTTACATTATACATACACTATCGCCGTTATGCAGAATCAATTCCGGCAACTTGTACGGGCGGAGACAATCATTATTGTTGCAGTGTTTATTCGCAAAACATCCCCGCAATATCTGTCGCGCCGCGAGATAAGTGGCCTTATGGAATTTGCGACCGGCGTAGCACCAGATCAGGCTGCGCCTTTCGTGTAATCTTATTATAGCCTACACTGTTCGCGAAACATTCATGGTGGTTGTAACAAACACTGCATTATAATTATATTCGTTAAAGGTGCACGCCCAATCAGTAGGCACAAACTGTTCTTTATATCAGATACATCATCAGAGACATTTCCTGGCAAAATAAACATTCATTCGTCATTTCCCCACGTATTGATTGGCAATATTAATCATTTTATTTCATACGTCAATTTCCACACTGATATCAGGGGCGATAACTGTGTTTCCTTACAATGTTAACGGACATTACTATTTATTCTCTGTATTTAATTTTTGATGTGCAATGATCATACTTTATAATGATCTGTCGAAAATACTGTTTTTTTAGGTGACGCATTTAATTTGTATAAATAGTTAAAAAATATCATGCCTCATTTGCATATGAAAATAGTCTGATACCACCGCGCGTCACTATCAATAAAATAAATATTAATAAATGATTATATCTGTTTAGCGGGAACTCGTAATTTTTAGAACCGGTGGAATAGTGACACAATTATACACTTATTTAATTCCTATAAAGAACATTTTGTGCCTACTGAGAGGGCATGTACCTTTAATGTATCAGGTTGTATGAGAGTGAGAGTTACAATGGTCACAAGCTTAATAAGTACATTTTACCATGACAGACCAGCGTAGCCCTGTCTGATCAGGTCTACGCTGTTCGTCATTAACCCACGTATTTGCTGTGTAATAAAAGAGGAAATTATACGAATATTCCTCTATAATTCCAACACAAAAATATTTACACAATTCCCTAACATTTGATTGGTCCGTAGCAAGTCTCTGTCCAAAATGTATATCCCAGTAAACTCCCATGCCGAACTACTTTCCGTAACAGTCAGGCGCAGTTAAAATAATTCTTAAGAAAACGGAAAATAAACACATTTTCTTGATGAATTTATTTCAAATGCTGGAAATATAAGGAATGAATGACCTTTTTGTTGAATTTATCGGGGATATAAACTTGGAAAAGTCGCGGGAATACTGGACGAGGCCTTTCGGCCTTCGTCCAGTATTGCCTCGACTTTTCCAAGTTTATACCCCCGATAAATTCCACAAAAAGGCCATTCATTCCTATAATATCGGAGGCATATTTGCATTTTTCAATGCTTTATTTCTTTGATTTCCGGACCCCACGGTGGCAGTTTCGACCCATATTTAGTGATTTTATAAACACACGTTTAGATATAAGATAAGGGGGGATTTCCCACCCCCATCCCACCCATCCACACTCGCAGCGAAAACTATTTAAATCCCATTCCATATGTGTGAATAAGTTTGAGAGATACTATCTAAAATCGATGTAGACGTCATAAGGATCATTTTGTCGTGTTTGATCACACATAGTGTCTGTTGTGAACGCCGGACTTGATTAGAATACAAGTCACCGAGGGCAGCAGATCCGCAAATATGTCACATGACTGACGTGTGTACATGCGCATTGGAATTTAGAATGGAGGGAACCGCAAAACAGACTGTCCTATCTTGAATGGAGTATAACCCTTACAATGCTGAATTTATTTGTGTCGTTTACTTTTTCCATTTTTCTCTGCTGAATATCTTTTATTTTTCCATTTTTCTCATAAAAAACTTGGTTTGGCAGCACTTTAGAATCATTTCCAATGAACATATTTATTACAGTAGTTTTAAAGGTACTCAGTAGACACACAATGTTCTTTATATCTCAGACATCATCTGAGCCATATTCTGGCAAATTAAACATCCATTCACCATTACCCCACGTATTGACTGGCATTATTATACATTTTATATCATACGTAAATTTTCACACTGACATCAGGGGCGATAACCGTGTTTCCTTAAAATGTTAACGGACATTACTATTTATTCTCTGTATTTATTTTTTGATGTGCAATGATCATACTTTATAATCTGTCGAAAATATTATTTTGTTCAGGTGACAAATTAGTATAAATAAATAATACCATGCCTCAGTTGCATATGGAAATAGCCTGATACCACCGCGAGTCACTATCAGTAAAACAAATATTACTTAATGATTATATATGTATAGCGGGCACTCGTAATTTTTAGAACTGGTGGAACAGTGACACAATTATACACTTATTTAGTTCCTATAAAGAACAGTGTGTGCCTACTGAGTGGGCATGTACCTTTAATATTCGATGAAATCAATTGAATGCACCATAGCATGCGTAATACAATTATTGTGTCGGCTGTTACACTGTCGCTTGCGCTAATCATGTCATTTGTAAATGTGTTTAATACAACATACTTACATTTTTGAAAGAAAGCAGATTGATTGGCTGAGCCTGAGCTGTGCTACAGCTCTGGGGCCCGTTTCACTAAACTTCGTACGACTAAAATGTTCGTAAGTGCAAAATTATGATAGTCTGTAAATTTAAAATTAACAATGTTTTCTTGTAAATAATTATTGGATTTACATTTATTGAGCATAGGCTGCATATGCAGCCTATGCTCAATAAATGTAAATCCATAAATTGAAATTTACAGACGATCTTAAATTTGAACTTACGAACATTTTAGTCGCAAGAAGTTTAGTGAAACGGGCCCCTGGTTCAGCCAATCAAACCGCATGATTGCGAATTGATATTGCGAAGACACGTTGACATATTGATTAACGCAGACGGTTGCGTACACAAACATTTCGGCCACATATGCGGATGTAATAAGGAAAATACGACAATAAAACCTCTTCAAATCGGATATAATTCCTTGGAAGTTGAGTGGCTAATTGCATGTTAACAACGCCGTACTTTATAATAAGTTGCTTATTTTTCCAAGCTCAATAATGACACTGTTGTGTTCACGCAAAAGGGCGATTCAATCACAGCAACAATACGTTTCTTTCTTGCCACTGCATCAAGCAATTTCTTTCCGCGTTCATGCTTTTCTTCCAATTGAGTATTTACATCATATACATTTATTGTTTGCTCTAGTTTCACGATCAATGAAAGAACAGCATTTCGTCTCAATTAATCGCATATTGCGACACTTCCGCCAATACATATTAAATTATTAATTAAATGTTCAGCCGCTATATTTATAACTGATGTTATGCCTTGTTGTCATCAGTTCACGATACGCAAAGCATATTACCGCACACATGCGCTCACTTCGTGTCACACCATCAATCACATGCTAGTATAGCGATTCGAATTCCATGTCCCCTGCTGGGCTCCGTACATATGGGATTTCAACTCATACATTCCTATACGAGTGGGTGAGTGGATTAGTGGATGATTGCATATCATATCGGCATATGTAAAAACAGTGGAACCTCTCCAAGTCGGACACCCTGGGAGGACACCCTGGGAGGTCCCCAGGGTGTCCGGTTTGGAGATGTTCCACTGTAGACCAGACATGTTAGCACTTCATGACACAGTTTAGTGTTTTGCAATCATGAAAAGTCATTATAATCAGAGACACATAACAGCGAAACGCATCTAAGTGAAACATCCGTGTTTTCCCAAGTGTCCGGTTTAGAGGTGTTTCACTGTATTTGGTTAAACAATCACTTGTAAACAAAGCATATGCATGATGCACGGGCTTGTCTGTGTCAACATTGATCGCCGGGGGGTCAGTACGCCGGCTTTTTTCCAGATCATTGCCAAATATAATTTCTCCCCAAAATACAATTCATCAAAAATATCGGGGACCGCTATGCTGCCTCCGAGACAGATCGAAATTATGATAACATCCCAATTCCGCGAGTCTGTGGTTGTGTTTGCACAGTCAGTGCAACAAACAATCTCCAGAATATCGAGGATATTCCATCGTACATTTTGAATAGCGGGAAATAATACACGAGTGTGTGTCGGCTTCCGCGTAAGCAAATCGTGAGCGTAGCGAGCGAGTTGCTTGCACGGAAGCCGACGGACACGAGTGTATTATTTCCGCTATTCAAACATGTACGATGGAATATCCTATTTATTACACTTCACGGCGGATATATATGCATATATGTTTGTTCAGAGTGTAAGGAAAAGTATTGCGCTGTGCGTATGAATAGTAGTTACATGTATACACTGACGTGTTTCCCGTGTTTTGTCGAACGTGACGTCATGTAAACTTTTTGAAATTACGCAGCTGTTTCTATGAACTAGATATATTTGAGTGCATGTTTAGTATGTGTTCAATCACATTAACATTGTACATTAGTTGTTCGACACCGCTCACATCCGTGTTCAAACGTATAGCGCGTGCTGTTTGACCGTGGCTGTAGACAATGCTCATTTCGGGGCCAAGTCAAAACCGACGTAATGCATGTGTCTCATGACGTTACTAGAACGCGTCATTACGTCACCAGACCAGTTCACAATGGTCGCACTGAACTTTTGAAATGGATGCGGTTGCATCACGCGGCGTGTACTGCGGCCCCGGAATATGTATGTGTAAATCAGCTGTTTGAATGAAACGTATTACGAAAGTACCGAAAGTAACTGCATATATGCTCAAATTACACGATATTTCCAACGGAAATGTAACAATAACGTTCGACCATGTCCAGTCGTGGGTAAACGTGCCGCGGCACTCTGGAACTGTTTGAACCCGCGGCCTACGGCCTTGGGATTCAAACAGTTCTCTTGTGCCACGGCAAACGTTTACCCACGGCTGGGCATTGTCGAACCTTACATTCCCATACATATCTCATACGTCATGGGGGGGGGGGGGGGGGGGGGGGGGGGGGGGGGGGGGGGGGGGGGGGGGGGCACGGGTGGGAGGTACCAAATGGTAGTCAGGGCTCCAGATACGGAATTTAATTTAGTAATTGAGTATTGCCACTCCATCATTTCTGAATTTCAAAATTTGAATTGTGTAAAATAGAATCACACTACTGTTTACACATCAGCATACCGCAATTATTGAATAGTTTGCTTCAAAATGAAAACATGTCTCCTTGGAGATAATTCTAATGAAATACCAAGATGTGTTTTCATGGAAAAATAAGAAAATATGCTATATTTGTGGTCTGTTTATTGTTTTCTGTAGCATGATAAAGGTACCACAAATTTTTCATTTCTTTTTGATACTCACTACTTCTGATTTCAATTGGGTTTTTCGCAATTTTAATTGGGTATTTACGCAAATACGCACTTATCTGGAGCTCTTGGCAGTAGAAACAAATCATCACCGGATATGAATATTAGAAGTAGAAAATAACAGGAATTATAGCAGGATTTGGCTCTTACAATAGCTTATATTTACGGGTGGAAATTGGCTCGAAAACCGTTCATACCCGACTATGGAGTTCCTGAAAAGAGTCTCAATGAATGGCCTTTTTGTGGAATTTATCGGGGTATAAACTTGGAAAAGCCACTTTCACAATTGGCAATAAAAATAAACAATTGGCGATAAAAAATTACAATTTTCGAAAAAAAAAATTTTTTTTTTTTTTTCGAAGATTGTAATTTTTTATCGCCAATTGTTTATTTTTATCCTATTGGTTATTATAGGAATGAATGGCCTTTTTGTGGAATTTATCGGGGTATAAACATGGAAAAGTCGCGGGAATACTGGACGAAGGCCGGAAGGCCTCGTCCAGTATTCCCGCGACCTTTCCAAGTTTATATCCCCGATAAATTCCACAAAAATGCCATTCATTCCTTATAATTCCAGCATTTGAAATAAATTCATCAAGAAAATATGTTTATTTTCCGTTTTCTTAAGAATTATTTTAACTGCGCCTCACGGTTACGGAAGGTAGTTCGGCATGGAGTTTACTGGGATATAAATTCTGGACAGAGACTTGCTACGGACCAATCAAATGTTAGGGAATTGTGTAAATATTTTTGTGCTGGAATTATTTGGTGGCAAATAAGGTTCCAGATAAACAGCACAAGTACATGTATATCAGTCCTGTCTGCCAGATATCATTAGCCTAGAACAGATACAAACATATGATATGCGTGGTTGCATTGAAAAGGGTGGTTGGTTTATTTCCCCTGGGTTCGAAATATAATTGGGACACTGTGTCGAACCAGCATCTCCCATATAGTGTCACTCCTGCAGTTGAGTTATTTGCACGGGTATCGCTGTGAGAGAAAACCCGTAATCAACTCGTTACAAATAATACACAGTGAAGAGAACACCCGTAATTACGCGCATGTTTTCTTGGAAACCACGAGCTACCATGCGAAATGTTTAATTTGTATAAACAGTCAAAATATAGGTTTTTGAAAACTTGAAGAGAGTCTCGACTAATCTACAATATTAATGCTATTGAACACATTCCAAACATGCACTTCAATGTATCTAGTTCATACTAACCGCTGGGTAATTTGTATTTCAAAAGGTTTACATGACGTAGCGTTGGACGTCAGACAATGTGACGTCAAAACGGCGGTAAACATGTCGTTATGTAAATAGTCATGCGTACAGCACCCGTGATTGAAAATAGGCTAACTGTGCATATATATCCACCGTGGAAGTGTAATAACTAGGATATTCCATCGTACATGTTTGAATAGCGGAAATAATACACTCGTGTCCGTTGGCGTCAGTGCAAGCACGCGGAAGCCGACGCACACTCGTGCGTTATTTCCCACTATTCAAAAGGTACGATGGAATATCCTCTGTTTGTTCATTGCATAAAATGGTATTTCGTAGGGTATTAATACAGTGAATTAATTCGTTCCCTCAATTTAGCAATTATCGTGGGAACGAATTGTTAATTCGAGGGAACGAATTGTTAAATTGAGGGAACGAATTGTTATTTCGTGGGAACGAATTAACAAAAAAATGAAAAGTCATGCAGAGCATGATGTTATTAGCCGATCAAATCAGGGTTCAATATATGTCCACATTTTAGTAGTTACCGAATCTCAGGGAAAAAGTGAGAGAAGTGTTGATTTCACCTGAATAGTGACTACATAACCACATTCGAACAAAAACAAAATTTGACCATTTGGCGGCCATCTTGAATGACATAATGACTCCATTTTGAGAAAAATGATATGACAGCGATCGGCTGATCGATACCTTCGATTTGATATATTACATGACCACATTTGAACAAAATCAAAAATTTACATTTTGGTGGCCATGTTGAATGACATAATGACTTTATTTCAAGAAACATTATATGACAGCGATCGGCTCATCGATACTTTCGATTTGACATTACATGACCACATTTGAACAAAATAAAAATGCGGCCATCTTGAATGACATAATGACTTCATTTTGAGACTAGATGGCCTGCATGTCGCGCCTTGGGGCTAGTTATGGACAAAAAAAAGAGATATAGTAGACGGAAAAACTTTAACCAAAAAACTTTAACCGGACACACGTACGTACGGACGTACGCCAAAGTGCCGACTATATCACCCTTCGGACGCGACAAAAACTTTAACCAAAAATTTCAAAGTAATTACACCTTGACATTGGGCACAGCGGCCGCACGGGAGGGGGGTAGAATGAAAATATAGATGATGATAAACAGCCAAGTGAAGGTTGAAGGTAATGGGCAAAGCAGGTGAATAGATATAGTACATGAAACAACTTTAATCAAAAACTTAAAAGTAATTAGACCTTGACATTGGGCACAGGGGCCACACGGGAGGGGGATAGAATGAAAATATGGATGATTCGTCGTTCGAAGGATTTAACCTTTCCACGGCGGCCATCTTGGATTCAGGTCGACTTTCTTTTAGCAACTTTGAAAAGGCTTCACCTAAGGACCATGCCGGTAAAGTTTGGTGTCCATTGACCAAGCGGTTCGGTAGAAGATGATTACAAATGTTGCCGGACGACGGACGGACAAAAAGCGGTAATGAAAATAGCTCACATGAGTTGTGAGCTGAAAACATCAAAGTATATACAAAAAAACAACAATAATCTGGCAATTTTTTTAGGGGCGGGTGGGGATGAGAATCTATAAATTTATTTGTTATTGCCTAACCTCAGTTGACCTTATTCAACCTATTGTGACTTGTAACTTAAGTTATTTAGAGCCGGGTAGACTGGATATAACCAGTACTCTGCGCTGTATGGGTTGGGGGTGGGGTGGGATCGCAGCATCGGTGCTGAATTTACAACAAAATATTCCGCAGTGAAATTACGACATCCTGATCTGGCGTTTCAATGTGTCCATTGTTCATCAAACTCCGAGAAACCCTACTTTATAATAGTAATTGATCAATGATCATGTGACATTTACACCAGGATCGAGCGAGCGGTTATTATTTTATACCACTAAAATATGTCATGTTTCAGCAATAGTTCACCAATGCTCGCGTATAGCTATTGTTGTAATGTTCATATTTTTAATGCATCAGTCAATGTGAATCCCCCCAGGGTACCCCGGGGCTTTAACCTTTCATGATTCCCCTGGGCCGGGGCTTTAACGGCAGCAAAAATAAAAGCCCCACTATTCTGGCTGTGTGTGTGTGGGTGGGGGGGGGGGGGGGGTGGCGGGATTTACATTTACTGATGCATAAGTAAAAGAATGAGCGATTTATAAAGTTTAACCATAAATAAGCAACAAAGGAACGAAAATTACAATACTTTTAATTACACTTCTACATACTGGAGCTACATATCATTATCAGTCCACTTCCGCATGTTTTTTTAGTAAATTGTTAAGCTGCTCTCGTATCAAACTCAGTAAAATGCTGTATCTGCAATGACGTCACGTGACATCACATCGTCACGTGAAATTATCTTGCAACGACAATGTACAAAATGGAGACAAGACTATTATTTTGTACATTCAGAAACAAAAATCTGGAATATTTTGATATGTAACAGAGACCTGTGGCGAAAAGTAAATATTAAGCGAGCATTGTCAATGCGCGAGCATTGTCAGTGTCACCTCCACTCTACTTAATGACGGCCATTTTCTTTTGCCTTCTTTAGTTCCTAGTTTAATCAAAACTTTCCCCAAAACATCTGGCATCTAAGAAATGCCGTAATGGCTCCACTTTTCTCTCGGTACAGTATACATATACTGCAGGGACAATCCCCACTTGTATATTGTTAATTAACAGTTTGTAGTGTATATTCTGGGCGGTATGTATACTCAAATGTACTTTGCAAAACATATTACCTGTATCTGGTTGTCTATCTTCTCGCAAATGAAGTTGGCGCGCATATCAAGATCACGTGATCGGCAACTGTTCGATTTATTGGTCAGCTGGGTGAGCCAACATTGGTCAAATCACGACTACAAAGCCGCCTAACTTCAGTTTACCGAACTCTTGTGAAAACGTTTATTTATAGCCAAATTACCGAACTCTTGTAGTTAAAACGTTTATTTATAGCCAAATTGTGTTATTTCGCTATATTTAAAGTTTTAAACAGAGATAATGGCCAAAAATGAAAAATTATCCGGTTGATGTAGTTTGGAAGAGATACATCAAATTTCGCGTTTGTAGATTACCGAATATAGGAGAAAAGGGTGGTTACAAACTTTTTCACAAACCAATGGATAACCAATATCTATAAATAGATCGGCTAATAAAAAGTGCTTGTCCGCTGCGGGGCTCCGTTGTAAGTGGCAAATAAAGAGGCATTAAATAGCATATAATAATCGTGGTGGGTAAATATGATATTGATGAGCCTCGTTTCTGCTGAAATCAATAAGCTACTGTCTGTTCCACCTTTTGCTGCCGACGAACTTTTGGTTATTAAACACATTAAATCTAAACAATATTTAAAATTAAGTATTTTTTTCATCAATAACAAAAAAGTCACCCTCCCCAATAAATTTTATTTGATGAAATTCCATCAAATATTGGTTTTATTGCGAAAAAACTATTTTTCTATGGGAATTTAACATGGGGGCTAAAAACAGATTTTTTTTAAATATTTTTTTATATTTGTGGACCGATTTTCAAAATCTAACTTTTGTTTTCTTAGTTACAGTTTTAGAAATTTCGCAATAAAATCAATATTTGATGGAATTTCATCAACTAATTATTTTTAGGGAGGGTGACTTTGTTATTATTGATGAAAAAGTACTTACTTTTAAATAGTTTTTAGATTTAATGTGTTTAATGGCCAAAAGTTCGTCGGCAGCAAAACGTGGAACAGATAGTAGTTTAATACTTATCATACAAAATCACAACACATGTTCATTTATCACAAGTATCACTCTCAAGGTGCATGATCACGTGGTTACAACAACAACAACGTCGCCCAGTCCAAAGTAAGTATTATTTGATATTTTCCTTAATATTCAACGGATTTTGATGACATATGGCGCATCAAACGCGTCTTCATGAGCTGCATTTGGTGGTCTATTGAGTTTGGCACAGACTTATGTCGTTTTTGCGAAGAATCGATTTCCGTGTCGGAGACACGGAACTCGATTCTTCGCAAAAACGACAGAAGTTTGGGTGAAAATACAGAGACCACCAAATGCAGCTTAACAAGACGCGTTTTATGCGCCATATTTCATCAAAATCCGTTACGTAATAAGGACACCATAAAAGAAAACGTACTTTGAATCGGTACTTGTTGTTGTTGTTAGTACCACGTGATCATACACCTTGACTCTTAGACTATTAAAATGTGATTAAAATAGTATGCGTAGCTTGACCCTGAGCTAAATATCATATCACCACCTATTTGCACCCTTAAAATGATACAACGGAACCCATTAATGTTTCAGAAAGTGTCCCTAAATTGGCAGCGTTCCATTGATAATCCATAGCGCGTGATGTTGGCCACAACTGGTTAATCTCCAGGCGATGTCGAATCTGCGCAATCAATTTGAAGATGGCTACATCACAAATGAACCGACTCGTGAAGAAAGGGGACATAACTCGATTAAATCACAACTGGGACGGCGGCTGAGCAACGGGCGGATATCGTCCACGGTTAAGGACCCATTATATACTTGATCATCGTTTGATTAAAAAATAATTGGTTCCTAAATGTGATGGGATATATGTATAACATATATGTTAACATTATGTTGTTACTGTATATATACTGTACGACGCAATGAGTTGCTATATATGTCGGCCATCTTAGCGTGTACAAGCCATCAGTCAGTTTTACCTCTTGTTGCGTTTGACACATACCACAAAGAATATGACCTATATATAAATACAATTTGGTGCAACATGTTCTACAGATGTTAAACAACAACATCCTATGTGTTTTTTTTGCATCACACATGTATTCAAAGTCTGATTTCTGAAGAGTTTGTTGACCTGTTTTTATTTGTTTTGAGAATTCATTAATGACTGTGTAACAGTCAGATAGATACAAGGTGCTGTCAATATATACTGTATTACCATACATACTGTGTCAAATCCAGTGGCATGTCAGCAGTTATCTGAAAGTATTGTCACTGGTGTCTTGCTCGCCTACTATGCGATGTGTGGATATGGCTTTACCTATTGGTAGTGTGTACACTAACAATAAACTGTGCATCAGATAGAATAGTTTACACATTGACATATGCAGAGCTCCCGTTAAGGAGCGTAATTGGACCAAATTTTTCTTATTTCTTCACGAAAAATGGCAAGTTGGGATTGCTTTAGAATCGTCTCATCGAGACGATTCTAAAGCACCTGAAGCTCTGCATATGTTTTGAGATTGATGGAATAAATGCTCTGATTTCTCGTCTTCTGTATAGTTTTCTCTGGCATTAGTGTTCATATCTGTCTATGATGTATTGCACCACATTTATTACTTTTACTGTCATATTATTTGTATGTGTCAAACGCACGAAGTGGTAAAACTGTACGATGACTTGTACATACAAAGACGGCGGAGATGGCAACTCAATGCTCCATATAGTATACAGTAACAAGACAATATTCACATATGTTATATTCATATACCACATCACTCTTATGAAGCAATTATCATTGAAGCCACGTGTATCTATATATGACCTAATTATTTAACCCTTTCACCCCTAAGTAATTGACATGGACTATTTCATGTTAAGTTTTAGATTGTGCCATTATGCAGAAAAGGGGATCATTTTGTAAAAATGAAAGATATCCGGTCCGCAAATGGTAAAGATCTTGATGAGACGGTTCGTTACGAGCTGGGTCATCATGATTTACACTGCTTGCAAATATTAGGAAAGAGGTATCTAATGGTGAAATGGTCAACCGTTACAATATAAGGTTTGATCATGTCCAGCAAACGTTTGCACACGGCTGGACATGATCAAACATTATTGGTACATTTCCAACAAAAATCTGATGTAATTTGAGCATTATATTCAGTATTTATAAATCGTCCCATTCATCGGTATTCATATTCCGGGGCCGCGTCATGAACGTCATGAAGTAGTGACGTCATGAAGGCACTTCCGCGTAGTGACGTCAATAAGGCACTTCTATTACGCGCAGCCTCGGAATGAGCATTGCCTAAAGCCATATGCAAACAGCACGCGCTATAAACTATGTTTATTCTCATCAAAAACATGTCCTGACAGTATTTTAAAATGATTCTAAAGGGCTCCTGCCCTGACAAACCAGTGACATTGACCTTGGGTGTTCGGGTGTGGGTCGTATGCGAAACAAAACACCATCCCTAGACAGACATTGTGGGCAAATAGTATTGAAATTGGTGAAGGAGTTAATGTGGTATTGAGAAAACATTAAAAACTCAAACGCATTTGCCTTACAAACAATGTGAACATAAGTCCACAGTGACCTTGACGTTGGGTGTCCGGGCATGGGTCGTATGCGAAACAAAGCACCATCCTAGACAGACATTTTGGGCAAATATTATTGAAATTGGTGAAGGAGATATTGAAATGAACATGTTCGGACGCACAGACGCAGACACGGGTAATACATAATGCCACCCACACCCCCAATAAATTGGTGGGGGCATACAAAGAAAATAAAGTTATCAATGTACAGTGCAACCTCTCTACAACAGCCACCCATGGGAAGAGGCAAAACTGGCTGTTATAGAGAGGTGGCTATTGTAGGGAGGTTAATGCTGAATACAATTTTATCGTCTGATGTTTATTTATTTTCTTCAATAATTCTCAATAAAAACATGTTTTGACAGCATTTTAGAATCATTTCCAATGGAAATGATTCTAAAATGCTGTCAAAACATGTTTTATTGAGAAAGAATGCAAAATCAACATCAAACGACAATGTTCATGCTCAGCAGTGTAAGGGTTAGATATAGAGGAAATCATCCATTTGGGATATAAAATAGCGGCTGTTACAGAGAGGTGGCTGTTGTAGAGAGGTGGCCGTTCGGGGAGGTTCGACTGTACATGTGTGATATTTTCGTTGATGCTGAATATATGGTATACGAGTATTATTATTACTACACTGATGACCATCGACATAAGCCTGGTTTTGCGAGATCACGGTCCATTCACTACCATGCACTAAGCATTATATTGAAGATCAAGCAAATGATTGGCCGAGACTGAGCCGAAATTGATAAATCCTTTGACTTGTAGCATGAGATTGGACTGGAATATCGCACAAATATGTTATTTTTTGTTTTGCAAGACTATAATTATGAGTAGCGCATGCATCGCAATTTAGTACAAAAGGAAATAAAACACACCCTGTATTATGGTAAGAACAATTTCACGAATTTGCGAAATCTTGACGATATTCAACCTGACACCGAGACCGTAAATACAAACTAGGGTTCTTGGATTTGTGTTCGGTTTTTGGATATTGCAAAAACTTTAGATCTGTATGAACCGGTTCGTAACGAGCCGTCTCATAAGGATCCAGAGTTGTTGGCAGTAGTCCTTGTCATATTAACCGTTGCAACACCACATGCCTGTATAATGGTATTGGCAAACAGCGTAGATCCAGATGAGCCGGCTCGTGACGAGCCGTCTCATCAGGATCTGCGCTTTTTGCGAATAGTTTTCATATTTTCAGAACAAAAACACCCTGGTCTAATCAGGATCTGCACTTTTTGCGAGTAATTTTCATATTTTCAGAAAATAAACACCCTCTTTTCATAAATGGACTGTTCAGAACAAAAACACACCTTTTCATAGATGGACTGGTCTGAAAATCATTTTCTGACAAATTAGATTGGTTGCAAAATTAACATATCAAAATCCATTCCAGTTACTTAGGGGTGAAATGGTTAAATAACGATATTAACTTTCAACTCGACGCCGAGAGCATACATCCAATATTTGCAAACACTCTAGATCGTAACGAGCCGTCTCATCTGTATCCATAGTGTTTTTCAGTAGTCTGTGTCATATTAAGGACTACCTTTTCATATCAATGGAGTAGTACAAACTATATAATGAAACTACAATTTCCAGATACACTGACAAATACTCTACCGCTTACGCTAATCTTGCCAATTTTGTTTGTCAATGTCTTCATACTTGACATCAAGCAGCCTGATTGACTGAGCCTGAGCTGTGCTACAGCTTAGGCTCTGACAATCAAATTGCCCGATTGCGAGTTGACATTGTCAATATATGTTGATAATCTGAGTAATATTAACACAGGCGGTTGCACACGTAATTACGAAAGGATTACTGGTATGCGTGTTCATATCCGAAATCGCGTATGTTCGATACACTAATCTGTTATACTCGGATGAAAGTCGACAAACGAAACCGTGAGTATTGTTTGCAAAATAACACCACGGCGTAATTGGAAAACAATAAAGCACATATTTACAAAAAAAACAGCAAATCAACGGAGTTAAAATGAACTAGACTTACCTGATAACCACCAGCAACGACGTGAATGTTAGACACCGACACATTCCGAATGTCACTTCCGCAAAATTGTATAGACTGGTTCTCCAACCGCTGTCTCCTCACTGTCCCACAGACGCTCACTGAATGCGGCTGGGGATTTTGATTGAGAAAGAAGTCATCACTTATAATACGTCCATTGAGCGTTTTATTAATGTATTGCCGAAAGGAATCGTCACTGAACTTGGGACGTCAGTTGATGTTTTGCACACACGGAATACGGATCGATACCTAGGACTAACTCCGTTGCTCCGAAGACAATAACTCGCGGACCGAGGTACGTTCTTTGACTTATAACTAATCCGTCAACCGACTTGCAACCAGTCGGGGTTGAGACGGGAGAGATTGTGGGCTTATGGCCGTTGTCGCCAGTCTAGCTTGCTGGATTGATAGCGCGATCACGTAGACTGGCAATTCGAGTGTGGATGCTTCACTGGGTGAATGATGGCGGACAGTGTGGACCCTGATCAGACTGCGTGGATACGCAGTCTGATCTGGGTCTACACATCCGCGCTGTCTGATCAGGGTCTACACTGGTCGCAAATGCCAAGACGTCTCATTTCTCCAGGGGCAGTCGGGAATGGCACCACTGGCGTTTTAACTGTGTATATAGTTGGACAATTTGATCAGAGTCTACGATGGTGGATGATGAAGTGGTAGTGTAATTTAACGAACGCACATATCGGCGCCTCTTGGAAAGACGGAATCAGCCAATCAAAATGCTGGAGCATTTTCTTCCAAGAGGTGCCATAGGATAGGTCCATTAAATTAAACTATCACCGATTATTACACATTATCCATCAGTAGTATGTTGTTTGCCGCTGGTGCAATGTTTTGTTTTGTGCTGGTGTAGTTAAGACAGACCTTGGGACGGACACATGACCCGAATTCACCATATATATAATATATATATAACTGAAACGTAAACGGTATGGAAGCGTCCTGGTGCCAATGCTAAAATATATTTATCTCCTAATTAGGAGAATCTAACTCCTAATTAGGAGATACTTTAACATAAGTAGGACTAATTAGGAGATAGTAACTCATAATTAGGAAATATTAAGTAGGAGATAGTAACTCCTAATTAGGAGGTATTAAGTCCAAATTAGAAGTTAGTATCTCCTAATTAGGAGATGAAACATTGTTTAGCATTGACATAGATAGTAAGTCCTAATTAGGAGATAGTAACTCCTAATTATGGTATACTTAATCCTAATTAGGATATATTCAGTCCTAATTAGGAGTTATTAATTCCTAATTAGGAGATAGTGATTCCTAATTAGGAGATATACCTACTAATTAGGAGATACTGAGTACTAATTATGAGATATTAAGTCCTAATTAGGAGTTACTAAGTCCTAATTATGAGATATTACCTCATAATTAGGAGATACTAAGTCCTAATTAGCTGATAATATGTCCTAAATAGGATATACTAACTCCTGATTAGGAGTTTCCTAATTAGGAGATACAACATAGTTTAGCATTAGCACCAGGACGCTTCCATAAAACGGTGACAACTGTAATGCGTATTCCGTATAGGTCCGTCAATTTACACCATCACGCAATGTCTGTTCCGATGATACCGCAGGCTGGACTGCGTCTATGCTGGTGACACGTGACAATGCACTACGTTCTCGTCTATTGACGAGAGTCTCGCGGGAGACGTTGACACGAGACGATCTGGGATTAAGATATGTCTGTCTTGGATGTGCATAATGTATAGACGCTCAACTTTGGCGGTGACATATAGATAACACCACAGGCCTACGACGCGAACACAGGAACCCACCCCACGACCCCCCCCCCCACCCCAACTACATGTAAGTATTCATCAAGATAACCAACAACAGATACCAAACCATATTAAAATGTCATAAATTCGATAAATACAATACATTTTCTGAAACAATAAAAACTTGGAAATTTATCAATGGAAGAAAGAATAATCTTTCTTCCATTGATAAATTTCCCATTTTGTTCTGTTATTTATTTAATTGAATACTTAGTTTGGGGAGGGGATGAAAGAAGCGTGGTGGTGTTTGTTTGTGGGTGTGGGGGTGGGGGGGGGGGCTGGGTCCGCGCCGTAAGCCTGTGGAGAATATAAGGTCATGGTCAAAGCTTTTGATACCAAGTCTATCAGGCAAAGCCAGGAATATATCCCGCTTCCGTGTGGAGTCTGATATAATAATCTTGATAAGAAAAGAGACTAGCAAGGCCTTTTCGTTGAAAATAACGCGGACTTGATTACGTTGCGTCAATACACTGACGTCACTCGGTTTTACCAGTGAAACGACAGCAAATTCCTACGCGTTTGCATGGGTATTCTACAATTCCTGCATACATTGACTGCATACGAGACAATCTATGTGCTTTTATATCAAAGAATGTGTGCAATTTTTCATGATAAATATTAACAGTAATTCTATTCAGCAATTGAGATGACAATTTCGTCAACTTTCGACGCCATTTACAGAAAAGTATCATACATATTGTAAATATATTTTTATGAGATATCGCACATAGTCTTAAGTACAAAATCAGATGGCGTTGTTTCATATTAATGACGCCGTTCGCTAATTGACGTATCATTTGGCTTCCTCGCCCGGTGGTGGGGGCTATGGGCGGGCATACCAGTCCATTTATGAAAAGGGGGTGTTTTTGTTCTGAAAAATATGAAAATTACTTTGAAACGTGCAGATCCTGATGAGACGGCTCGTCACGAGCCGGATCATCTGGATCTACGCTGTTTGCCAAGACCACTATACAGGCATATGGTGTTGAGAGGGTTAATATGACAAAGATTACTGCCAAGCACTCCGGGGCAGTTTCACTTCGTAAGTTCAAAATTTCACATTAACCATGTTTTCTTGTAAACAATTATTGGATTTACATTTATTGAGCATAGGCTGCATATGCAGCCTATGCTCAATAAATGTAAATCCATCAATTTAAATTTCTAGACAATCCTAAATTTGCATTTACGAACATTTTAGTCGTAATAGGTTTAGTGAAACGGGCCCCCGGTGAGCAAGCCAGCAAAACATCAAACAGCCATGAATTTCAAGTCGACAGCTACAAATTTCCGGTGTTTAATTTCAAATTGTATCGTATTTCTGAACCCAGTTATACCTGAAAAAAATTGTAGATAATCGCTAGTAAAAAACGATTGTTTTTCTACAGTGGATGATTCTTTAAATGTATTTATTTCAATTCTACTGGTATATAGAAAGGAATTGTTGCGAATTGTGCGTTCTTGTACACCTACATGTATATCTGAGATACATGTATATACTATCTAAAGTCACCCCGCACGCCCCCCCCCCCCCCCACCCCCCCCCCATCCCCTGTGCATCATAGTGTATGAAGCTTCTTGGATTATTATCAAATAAAATGGTGCGTTTCGTTGGTCAATGTTATGGGGGGGGGACAGGGGGATCTTAATCTCCCACCTTCCACCCCCTCCTCTTCCACCTTCCACCCTCACACCGTTTACGATTTCACCGTTTTCCGCCCCACGGTACACCGTTTTCCGCCCCACAGCACACCGTTTTCCGCCCCACGGCACACCGTTTACCGAACCCCGGTGCACCGTTTTTCGCCCCCTTCTACACCGTATCACCGGTTTGCTGTCCCCCCGCCCCCCTCTGTTATGTGTCGCCCATGCAGCGAAATCCAACATTTGGAATGTCGGAGACTTCATCTTAAGCACAACGCGCCCTTAACTGATTATATATCTCAGTGAGTTTATTTCACGGGCTCGCTCAATTACATGTATACATGTACCGAACCGGTATTTCCTGTCCGCGAATGGGCAATCAAACTAACTCTGTTCATGCTTGGAATCGGAAGAGTCCGGTACATCTGCAACTATACACATGATGGGCCAAATACATCACGCGCACCAGCTAATTTGGACCGCTTATACAGTGGTACCCATCTAAATCGGACACTCGGGAAATTATAGAAGTGTTTCGCCGTTATGTATCTCTGAATATAATGACATTTCATGATTGCAACACACTAGAATATATCATGAAGTGCTCACATGTCTGATTTACAGTGGAACATCTCCAAATCTGACACCCTGGGGACCTCCCAGGGTGTCCGATTTGGAGAGGTTCCACTGTATGTACATTTCGTTTTAAATATCGCAGTTAATGTAACATTTGGAGCGTTCTTGGTGCGATAAGCGCAGGTACCGCGGATAAATACGAAGCTTCGTCCGTCGATATGGACGTCCTAATAGCTGTATCCGTTTCGAAGTTATTTCGAAAAAACTTACATTTATGTAAGTTTTTTCGACATAAATTGGAAACGGATACAGTTATGAGGCGGGCGTCATCGTATATTTATACCGTGCAATTATCCGGAATAGCTGCACTCTATCGGTGAAAACTGTATCCAACGGTTTTTCAGATACATATTTATGTCAGTTTCTCGAAACGGCTACTATTAAGGCACTGACGTCATGGTATACTTATACTCTACACTTATTTGAAGCATCTATATTTCATCGCACCAAAATGTATCCATCAGTTGCTGGGACAAATTGATGTTGATTTTTCTGAAACTAATTCCGAAACTGATACAGTTATGAGGCGGGCGTCATCGTATGTTTATACTGTGATATTATGCGGAATAGCTGTCATGTATCGCTGCAAACTATATCCAAATGTTGTTGAGATACGCATTTATGTATGTTTTCTCGAAATAACGCAGTAACAACTTTTGTTTATACATAGGTATTCGGCGTGTTTCGGCTTTCATCGGTATATCTATGTATATGATATAATAATACCAAAGCAAATGGCGTTATTTAATCTCAAGGGAAGTAATCATTGTAATGTATTCAGTATTACCGGTGCCGTTCAATTATAGCAGTACCGACGAAAGCTGACACACGCCAAATGCCTGTGTGTTTATACTGTGCAATTATTCGGAGTATCTGCATTTGACCGCATCAATACACGTATGTATCCAGCAGTTGCTGAGGTAACGTATGTAAGACTTTGTATCTAAATAAATCCAAAAAGGCAACGGCAACCAGGACGGTGCCATCAAATGTGGCTGTGACTGGAGAAATGTAGCTTACGGGTTTTGCGATCAGTGTAGATCCAGATCAGCCTGTGCATCCGCACAGGCTGATCAGGATCTGCACTAAAACGCCCGCCATGCTTCTAACAACCAATACATATCGTTATCAGGCTACAAGAGTGTGCTATTTGATCAGGAGATATTGAGAAGAATGAGAGTAGAAACGGGCCGAAATATCAGGTCACGTGACGTACATTACCCACTCTGATAGGAGAGAAGCTTTCGCGCGTGTGTCAAATAAAAGTCGAACTTGACAAATTAGAAATTGAAAACAAAGCGCCTTTATTGAATTTGGATCAATTTGCGTTCGTTCTTTTGAATTTCCGCTGCAAATTAACTATATCACAGTATTCGGGAATACGTGCTTGGGTTATCTGCTTTTCACACGGATTGCCGAGTCCCCTGAACGTACTTTTCTCATTTGAGACATGCCATGCGATTTTGTAACTATTTTCGAAGAATGGCGATATCTCATGAAAACTATTTACAAAATTTACCATATTTTTCGTAAATTACGTCAAAATTGACTGAATATTCATTTATTTGTTCATTGTATGTATTTATAGATTATATAACGAGTGTGGTCATGCGAAGTGATTTACAGAAAATATCACAGTTTCTGCAAAATTAATAAATTCATGAAAAATCGCACATCTTCTTAGGTACAAAATCACATGACCTGTCAATCAATCAATCAATCAAACAATTAATCAATCAATCAATCAATCAATCAATCAATCAATCAATCAATCAATCAAGCATGCATTAATGCATTCATTCAATCAATCAATCAAGCAAGCAAGCAAGCAAGCAAGCAATCAATCAATCAATCAATCAATCAAGCAAGCAAGCAAGCAATCAACCACCCAACCAACCAACCAACCAATCAATCAATCAACCATTCAACCATTCAACAAATCAATCAAATAATCAACAAATCAATACATCAACAAATCAACTAATCAACTAATCAATCATCCAATCAAACAATCAACAAATAAATCAATCAATCAACTAATCAATGAATCAATCGATCAACCAACCAACCAAACTTGAATGTTGCTTGATATAGGAGCATGACCCGTGACCCATTCATGGAATGGCGAACAGTGCAACTCCTGAGCAGACTATGCAGATGCAAATCACTGGTCGGAAGACCCATAAGCCCCATTTCTTCAGTCACCGCCACATACATAGTTCTGTATTTGCAGTTTCCCAACAGAAAATTATATTGGAAAACTTGCATTTACAATTTGATTTATTCGATTTGGAGATGCCTTTATTTGAATTCCCCGTGAGTGTGTGCTGGCACGATATTTGCAAATTATGCATTCCTTGATACCGAGCACAAATAATCAACAAACTGATGAGATTCGATTCTGTACTCCAGAACATGCATGCTTTTGCATTACTGTTCTGAAACCTTGGAAGAAATATTCAAAGAAAATGCAGATTTAGATTAAATGTGTGTCACTACATACAATACATACAATACATTGTATTCACTCTAAGCCACATACGTGACACACGAGGTATACAATACATTACATAATACAACGATGGGTAAAAATACAAAATGCATATGTATAAGCTCACTAGTCATTATAACCATAAAGCATTTCTTATAAAAATAGCTAAATTTATTAATTGCTTTCCAGATTTTTTCTCAAATAGCTGTGCGAATTTTAAAATATTTGGTCTTGTAAAATAAAATGGCTTGATATACCGTTTTCGAACTTCATCATAGAAGCGTCACTCGAAAAGGATATGAAACTCGTCACCGAGAGCACCAGCGCCACATTTGTTGCAGACCCTGCTTGCTCTCGGCACACCTGTCCATCTACCAGTTTCGACCGCCAGTCTATGATTACAAGTTCGAAATCTGGTCAATGTTTTTCTTAACCTTTCCGTGAGATTAATTAAATATGTTTCTAATCCAAACCCTGTTTTAAAGATTCTATACGTAATTCCACGTGAAGATGAATCGATGCTGGTGAGCCATGACTGAATAAACTGGTTCTGAAGCTGAGTCCTGGCGTAGTGGCTCAGCCAGATAGCATTAACATCGTTCTGGCTAAGCCATACGCCAGGAACTCCAATTTCAGTTAAAATATATTTAACATTCTGAATCCATCGGAAATGAGTCACATTTGGTTCATGTTGTGTATATAATAACTTATACATAAGAAACAATAATTTACTCTGCTTCCCTGAAACTAATTTTGCCCAAAACGAAATAATTCTACATTTAATGTCAATAATAAGCGGAAATTTGCCGAGTTCTCCATAAACCATGAAATTTGGTGTGGATTTCTTTACCCTCAAAACAGTTTTACAAAATTTCAAATGAATTGTTTCTATAGCCGAAATGTTTTCAAATCCCCAGATTTCACAGGCATAGCAGAGAATTGGAGTGATACATTGATCAAATAACTTAAGCTGACAGTCTACTGGAGTTGACAAGTTGTTAATCTTTCTAAATAGGCCGAAAAGAGCTTTGGATGCTTGGTCAATCAAATGTTTCTTAGTCTTATGAAAAGTTCCGTTTTGTGAAAAAACATTTCCCAAATATGTAAAGTGGTCTACACTTTCAATTGTGTTATCGTTATATGTAAAGGCTATCTTTTTTGATGATTTACGTTTTTTGAAAATCATAATTTTGGTTTTTGATGCGTTTACTTCCAATTTCCACTGAATACAGTATTGATGAAAATAATTTAGAGCATCTTGTAGGCCAGTTTCTGTCTCAGACATGAGAATAGTGTCGTCAGCGTATAATAACAAGAATAGTTTAACATATATATCTAGATGTTGAAACATGTCAGTTGTAACCGATTGTAAATCTACAATACCGCATACATTGAGAAAATCTTCAAGGTCGTTCAAAAACATGGCAAACAAAAATGGTGAATATTTTCACCCTGCCTGACACCCACCATGCATGGGAAGTATTCTGAAAAGTCATTTCCTACTTTAACACAAGATTTAATACATTTATACATGTTTTTAATTATGTTTAAACATTTCCCGTTTATGCGGGACAGCAACAGCTTATACCAGAGGCCATTTCTCCATACAGTATCAAAAGCTTTCCTAAAATCAATAAATGCGCAGAAAAGAGGTTGCCTTTTACTAAATAGTATTTCTATAATTGCATGTAAAGTAAAAATGTTATCAGCCGTACTATATCCTTTCCGAAAACCAGCCTGTGCCTCAGTTATAAGCCCATTCTGTTCAGCATATGTTGTCAACCTATTTGTAATTATAGGAGTGAATACTTGTGCGCTGTCTGATCAGGGCCTGCATGTACGCTGGACGCTAGGGTCCCGTTTCATTAACTTTAGTACGATATATAAAGGTCGTACGATTTTTTTTTGGAAATTTGGTTTCTCAACTTAACTTGGTTACCCAATGCTACAATTTCCCACCAAGTGCAAGTCATTATGGGGCTTATGGATTTAGCGACCAGTGTAGACCCAGAACAGCCTGTGCATCCGCATATCAAGTTTATCAGGCAAGGCTAGGAAACGCGTAGGAATTTCGAGGCTTGCGGAGGAATTCCTACCGTTTCCGAGTCGAGCCTGATAAACTTGATGTCAAAAGTAGCCTGATATTCTATTTATCAGGCAACGTTTTATGCTCGAAAATCACCACAGATGACGTCGTTATCTATATTGTATAGACAGAACGCGGAATTGTGTACGTTGCGTCATTGCAATCACGTCATTCTGTAACGTCACGTTACGTCATCCCACTATGGAATGTCAGTTTTCACTTCGTTGTAACCCGGATGTTTGTATCAGTCAGTACATGTTGGGTCAATACAGGGCAGATTACCTGATAAATGCGTATTCTACCAATGAGGTTAATCGTATGTATAAAATGTACACGTATAATGGTAACTCCGATACTAGAATTCCCATTAAACACCGAAATCCACTTGCCGTTATTATTTCATCTCCCGATTGTGTAGCCATTTATTTAGTTCTGCAATAAAGCAGAGTGTATTCCGTAATTCCCATCATTTTAGTCCCAACGTAAATTGCATTTCCCTCGAATAACGTTCATGTATATATAATTCCAGCACAAAAATATTTACACAATTCCCTAACATTTGATTGGCCCGTAGCAAGTCTCTGTCCAAGTAAACTCCCACGCCGAACTACTTTCCGTTACCGTTAGTTAAAATAATTATTAAGAAAACGGAAAATAAACTCATTTTCTTAATGAATTTATTTCAAATGCTGGAATTATAAGGAATTAATGGCCTTTTTGTGAAATTTACTTTTCCAAGTTTATACCCCGATAAATTCCACAAAAAGGCCATTCATTCCTATATTGTTGTTGTGATCCTATTAAAGTCACTGTGTCTCAGCTAGTCAATATGTATAAGTTATAGTTCACATATTGACTTTTTAATAAATTAATGTACTTTCGTAGCGAGCACTAGCGAGCGAGAAATTAATTTATTAAGTTAAGTTATTGTTAAGTGAGCGATTGTGTGTGGGCGGTAATATGCTTTACGTCTCGTGATACTACAACAAAGCATAACACAAGTTCTAAATATACCGCTGAACATTTAATGATTAATTTAATACATATTGGCGAAAGCGACGCACTGTGCGATTAATGGAGACCAAAATGCCGTTCTTTCATTGGTCGAGAAACTAGGGTAAACAATAAATAGAGAATACCAGGCTAGTGTATGTTGATATCAAGTTTATCAGACAAGGTTAGGAAACGTGTAGGAATTCCGAGGCTTGCCGATGAATTCCTACTGTTTCCGAGCCGAGGCAACCTTCTACTAATCCTCTCTGTGTGTTCTCAGAAAATGTTAGACATAACCGCCTGCGTTAATCTTACCAAGATCATCTATTGGCAATATCAACTAGCAATCAAGCAGTTTGATTGGCTGTGCCTGAGCTGTAGCACAGCTCAGGCTCAGCCAATCAGACTGCTTGCTTACTTTCAAACACAATATTCATTTTGTAATAAACACATTTTACAAATATTGGCAGGATTATCCAAGGCAGTAGTGCAAGTACAGGTGCACTTGGTTACCACAACAACAACAATGTCTGAAAGTGTTGAAAGCGCGCCCGCTCCAAAGTAAATATGAGTTGATAGTTTCTTTACTACGCAACGGATTATGATGGGATATGGCGCAGCAAACACGTCTTCATGACCTGCATTTGGTGGTCTCGGGACTTCGGCACATACATGTCGTGTTTGCGAAGAATCGATTTCCGTAAGCACGGAAATCGATTCTGCGCAACAATTACATAAGTTTGTGCCAAAGTACCGCGATCACCAAATGCAGCGTAACAAGACGCGTTTGATGCGCCATATTTCATTAAAATCCGTTACATAATAAGGACAGTATAACAATTTATCCCGTCAACACAGTGCGTATGTGCCGTGAAACACGGTGCCGTGAAACATTTTTGATATCCAGTCAATACTATTTTTGCATTTTACAGCCATTTGTAGGTGTTGACGGGATAAATAGAATAGTAGGTTAGTGCCGTGAATGGGAAAATATATCTGGCGCGGCACGGAAACGGGATGTGCTCGGCAGAGCCGCGCCCATCCCGTTTCCTGAGCCTTGCCAGATATGTTATCCCATTCACGGCACTAACCTACTATTCTCTATCTATTTTCCTTATTTCTGAACCAAAGTATATGTTGTGACCACTCATTTGAACCGTCTCGGCGAGACGGTTCAAATGAGTGGTCACAACATATACTTCTGATGAGAAATAAAGAAATTATTGAGCCTTGCCGGATATTTTTTCCCATTCACGGCACTAACCTACTATTCACGGCACTAACCTACTAACGTACTTTGAATCGGAGGCGCTTCTGGAAGTTTCAGTAATTGTTGTGTTGTTATAACCACGTGATCATGCACCTTGGTGTATGACTTTGTGAAAGGCATAGAGCGTCGAATCAGTCAGTTTCCCATCTATACACAAATCTAGATCTACAATTCTATTTATCCCGTCGACAAGCTTAAAACATGATATAAATCAAGGACATTATAGCAATTTCTTCTTCAAAGACAAGGAAATTGACTAGAATTACCTAATGGTACCAGAACTTGATGTCTTTCGTGCACACATAATGTGTATATATTGCTAAATAAAGGGTCCTGTCAAGTACCGAATGTATGACTTGCTTTAGATGTTATTTAATAACGCATTCAGATATTTCATTTCAGTCACATTCAATTTAGTATTATGCTGTCATATATATTACTGTGGTTACGGAAATCGAATTGCATGTATATTAAATACAGGGTACCTCATAATATGTTTTATTACCCAAATCCCTATTTAAGTTAATATTCCATAGTTTTGACTAATTCCCTGGGTTTTCACGTGCCTGAGCAATAGATACCCGTACATGGGCAATAGTTCGGCGTACATGGGCAATAGTTCCGAGAGTCCCGCGTTAAAGGGCAATAGATAGTTCCGTGTGCCCGGTCAATAGTCAAAATTATTACCCAACCTCCTATATAAATTGTAATTCGTTAGTTTTGACTGGGTTCCTCATTTTTTAACATTCGGCCGCTTGACTATGAAACAGTTTCAAGCGCAGGCAATAGTACTTTAATTGCTTCACCCGACTATTGACTGGTCATGTGATTTGCTTTGCCTCGGATCGAATCACATGATAAATCGAGCCAATGAAAACGCGTTTGAGCAAGCGAATCGTCATTTCCGTTTCATGGAACGCGGCCAGAGGTAAACATTGTAAATTTGTGCCAATATTTGGCAGCTGTGGCTTGTAGCGTTTTAGAACTTTGTTGGGTAATAAAACAACTATTTCATTGCCATTCGGGGAACAGTCAAAACTACCCCCGATGAACTATTGCCCGAGGCCTGCGGCCTCGGTGAACTATTGCCCGAGGCCTGCCTGCGGCCTGGGCAATAGTTCATCGGGTCGTCCACAGCATCTCGGGGCAATAGTTTTGACTGTTCCCCGAATGGCAATGAAATAGTTGTATACTGTTTCACCCCTGAACAGCATGACGTCATGATATTTGAAGATTACGTCATAAAATTCATCATAATTTAGATGGTCAGTCGACGCTCCCCACGCCGCAGTTACGTTCATTGTGTCACATACATGTACATTGTTAACAGGTTAAGTAATAAAACAGTTATGTCATGGTCATTCGGGGAACAGTCAAAACATATTGTCCCTCGGTGCTATGAACGACCCGATGTATTCCCTTGGCCGTCGGCCTACTGTCTGTTTCACGAAAGCTGCCCAAATTTTACGGCCATATAGACAATTCAAAAAAAATATTATTTTCGATAATATTAAATTAAAGGAAAATTTAAGAATGAGCCTTCTTTTTATTTCGTGAAATTCGGTCAAATATTTATTGTATTACGAAAAATTGATTTGTCTATGGGAATTTAACATGGGGGAAAAAGTGGTAAGGAAGTGTGGGAGGAGTCAAAAAACGAAAACATTTGGAAATTGACTCAGAAACCTGACTAGATAGCTTGGATATGATCTAACTAAGAAAACAAAAGTTAAATTTAAAAATCGGTCCAGTATTTCTAAAATTCAAAAAAAGGGAAATTGTTTTTTCGCATTAAAATCAATATTTGACCATATTTCACGAAATAAAAAGAAGGCTCATTCTTAATTTTTCCTTTAATTTAATATTATCAAAAGAAATCTTGTTTTTGAATTGTTTATATAGCCGTAAAATTTGGGCAGATTTCGCAGACTTGGTGAAACAGACAGTAGGGCAATAGTTCCTCGGGTCGTCGGGCAAAAGTTTTGACTGTTCTCCGAATGACCATGGCATAACTGTATACAGTGGAATCTCTCTAAACCGAACAACCTTGCAACATCGATGTTAACTTATGACCGATTTCATCGTAAGATAATCCTGATGTATATCAGTGTTGATGATTGCAATGCCCACATGCATGTGTTTCAGTGCTCTTACATTGGAATTAGAGTGAAACGTATCCACGCCTGACACATTGGGGACCTCTCATGGGGTCCCTTGTGGAGAGGTTCCGCTGTACCGTTGTCTGTTAGCAATCACGTTTCCATGCCGAACGAAGCAGTTACTGTGAACACACTATTTAAAGGTATATGCACACTCAGTAGGCACAAACTGTTATTTATATCAGAGACATCATCTGACAAATACACATTCGTTCACCATTACCCTACGTATTGATTGGCATTATTGTACATTTTGTTAAAGTTTTTGGTTAAATTTTTTGGTTAAGTTTTTTGGTTAATGTTTTTGGTTAAGTTTTTTGGTTAAGTTTTTTGGTTAAAGTTTTTCGTTATACTATATCTCTGCAACTGCTTTGCCCATTACCTTGAAACTTCACATGGGTGTTTATCATCATCTATATTTTCATTCTACCCCCCTCCCGTGCGGCCCCTGTGCCCAATGTCAAGGTCAAATTACTTTGAAGTTTTTGGTTAAGTTTTTGGGTTAAAAGTTTTGGTTAAGTTTTTTGGTTAAGGTTTTTGGTTAAGTTTTTTGGTTAAAGTTTTTTGTTATACTATATCTCTGTAACTGCTTTGCCCATTACCTTGAAACTTCACATGGGTGTTTATCATCATCTATATTTTCATTCTACCCCCCTCCCGTGCGGCCCCTGTGCCCAATGTCAAGGTCAAATTACTTTGAAGTTTTTGGTTAAGTTTTTTGGTTAAAGTTTTTTGGTTAAAGTTTTTGGTTAAGTTTTTGGTTAAGTTTTTTGGTTAAGTTTTTTGGTTAAGTTTTTTGGTTAAGTTTTTTGGTTAAAGTTTTTCGTTATGCTATATCTCTGCAACTCCTTTGCCCATTACCTTGAAACTTCACATGGGTGTTTATCATCATCTATATTTTCATTCTACCCCCTCCCGTGCGGCCCCTGTGCCCAACGTCAAGGTCAAATTACTTTGAAGTTTTTGGTTAAGTATTTTGGTTAAAGTTTTTGGTTATGTTTTTTGGTTAAGTTTTTTGGTTAAAGTTTTTGGTTAAATGTGTTGGTTAAAGTTTTTTGTTATACTATATCTCTGCAACTGCTTTGCCCATTACCTTGAAACTTCACATGGATGTTTATCATCATCTATGTTTTCATTCTACCCCCCTCCTGTGCTGCCCCTGGCCAAATGTCAAGGTCAAATTACTTTGAAGTTTTTGGTTAAGTTTTTTGGTTAAAGTTTTTCGTTGTACTATATCTCTGCAACTGCTTTGCCCATTACCTTGAAACTTCACATGCGTTTTTATCATCATCTATATTTTCATTCTACCCCCCTCCCGTGCGGCCCCTGTGCCCAATGTCAAGGTCAAATTACTTTGAAGTTTTTGGTTAAAGTTTTTTTCACGCCCGCTTGCGGAAAGTGCAATATAGTCGGCACGTTGGCGTACGTACGTATGTACGTGTGTCCGGTTAAAGTTTTTGGTTAAGTTTTTTGGTTAAAGTTTTTCGTTATACTATATCTTTTTTTTTACTGTCCATGCCTCGCCACAACGCGCGACATGCAGGCCGCGGCCATCTAGTTACCTGTAGGTGGCATGAACAAAAGTCAGGATTTTATAGATTTATTTTTATTATTTAGTGTGCATAGTAGTTTGAAGACTTACTTATTAGTGGTATCTGTTGATAGTACAGTGGAACCCTTCTAAACCGGACACTAGGGAAAATATAGTTGTTTACCTTAGACGTGTTTCGCTGTTATGTATCTCTAATTACAATAACTGTTCATGATTGCAAAACACTAGAATGTGTCATGTGTCATGCTCGCATGTCTGATATACAGTGGTGTCCGGTTTGGAGAGGTTCCATTGTACAGTATTTTACAAGTTCACATCTAAATAGTGATTGTTATGGTTCACAAATTGTGTTTCATAGTATTTTATATGTAATATTTTCTCCCCTGTCTACATGTATCACAGTATATGATATACAGTCGAATAAACCGCACACACGCACGCACGCACGCATATACGGCACGCACGATCGTAATAAGACGCACGTTTACTCGCACAAGGCACGCACATATGGCACGCACGATCATAATACGGCGCACGCACACGCACGCACGCACGCAGCACGCACGCAAACAAAGCACACCATGGCACATGTCGGAGTCCTTGCCGCCCCATCGCCGTAACTATCCGTCGGCTAATCACGTTTGAAGGTTCACAGACACCGGCGTAGCGATGTCGCTGTTGTTTTAGGAAATTAATACAATCGGCGCCTTGTACCGCAATACCAATTGCTTTTCATTAATTATATGTCACCCGGGAAAAGGGGGACTTATATGGTGGACGTACCAGTTATCAAATCCCTAAGCCTGTTTCCACTTTGACACCGAATACCACAGGAAACTGGGGGCCGTTTTACTAAACTTCGTACGACTAAAATGTTCGTAAGTGCAAATTTAGGATCGTCTGGAAATTTCAATTGATGGATTTAAATTTGTTGAACATAGGCTGCATATGCAGCCTTTGCCCAATACATGTAAATTCAATAATTGTTTACAAGAAAACATTGTTAATGTGAAATTTACAGACTATCATAATTTTGCACTTACGAACAGTTTATTCGTACGAAGTTTAGTGAAACGGGCCCCTTGATTCAGATGAACCGGCTCGTAACGAGCACGTCTCATAGGGATCCAGAGTGTTTGGCAGTAGTCTTTGTCATTAACCTTTTCAACACCACATAGTATAGTGGTATTGGCAAACAGTGTAGATCCAGATGAGCCGGCTCGTGACGAGCCATCTCATGAGGATGTGCACTTTTTGCGAATAATTTTCATATTTTCAGAACAAAAACACCCTGGTCTCATCAGGATCTGCACTTTTTGCGAGTAATTTTCAGAACAAAAACACCCTCTTTTCATAAATGGACTGTTCAGAACAAAAACACACCTTTTCATAGATGGAATGGTCTGAAAATCATTTTCTGACAAATTAGATTGGTTGCAAAATTAACATATCAAAATCCATTCCAGTTAATTAGGAGTGAAATGGTTAAATGACGATATTAACTTTCAACCCGACGCCGAGAGCATACACCTTTTCATAGATGGACTGGTCTGAAAATCATTTTCTGACAAATTAGAAATTAGAAATCGTAAGTTTGCACATTCGAATATTTTAGTCGTACGAACTTAAGTGAAACGGCCCCCTGAATGGATATTCTTAATTGTTTCACCATCTGGAACATTAGGCATTCGCTAGTGATACACTGTCTCAAAATAACAACAAAAGCATCTTTATTTTTTTCAACGTTTCCGACACTAACCAATTAAATAATGTCAGGTGGATTGTTTTGTGTACAAATTTTCCAGATTTCCAAACCTTTCACGCACAAACCTGTATAAATCCATACTCCGTACAGTCTGTTCGCCATTCCATTAATGAGACACACCTGTTCACCAGGCCCGTATGCAGGAATTAATTTAGGGGGTGGGGGGGGGAGGGGGTGCGTTATTACGGAGCCCCGCAGCGGACATGGATTTTGTTTATTAATTCGTTCCCACGAAATAACAATTCATTCCCTCGAATTAACAATTCGTTCCCTCGAATTAACAATTCGTTCCCACGAAATGACAATTCGTTCCCTCAATTTAACAATTCGTTCCCTCGAATTAACAATTCGTTCCCACGATATAATAATTCGTTCCCACGAATTAACAATTCGTTCCCGTGGGAACGAATTGTTATTTCGTGGGAACGAATTGTTAATTCGTGGGAACGAATTGTTAAATTGAGGGAACGAATTGTTATTTCGTGGAAACGAATTAATAAAAAAAAGAATTCTACGTCCCCTGCGGGGCTCCGTACGTTATCGACGGCGCGAAGGGCTAAGCATTTTTTGTGCATATCCATGGTCAGTCGTTGGCAGATTAACCCTTTCACCCCAAAGTAACTGGAATGGATTTTGATAAGGGGGGTGCGTACGGGCCTGAATTCACTATCCGGAAACAGGAATGTGCTATTTAAGAATTTTTACAAGTTAGACGGCACGTTTCTAATTTCGCTTTGTGAATTTATTGTTTATTGGGATTTTTCTTTGCTCCAAAATGCGCCAGAACGCAGGAAATGCGATGTATATTTCAATAAATGTACGGGGGGAAATGCCACCGGACCCCCCTAGCACGTTCGATAATATAGTCAAGTATTGCAAAATAGTTACGCCCCCCCCCCCCCCCCCCCCCCCCCCACCCCCCCCCCCCACCCCCCCCCCACCTAACCCGAAATCTTGGATCCGCGCCTGACTACACTGGTCACAAATCCCATAATGTCCATTTCTCCAGTCACACCCACATTTATCAACATATCCGTCACTAGACTAGCTGCAAACGTCACATGTCCAATTTTCTCCAATCCCATCTTGATAAGGATTTGTCACAGAACCGTCCAAGGGAGACAAATCTGGCCGGACTTACGTGGAATTGTCGCTTGTGTTAAACCACTTGGACGGCTGCTGCAGTGTCCATCCATTCTTTATATTGATTGCTGCTTTCATGACTGTAACTACGAAATGAGGGTCACATGTGGCAGCTTAGAAGGGACATGCGCAATATGTTGTCTATCTTGTTCTTACGACAGAGCATCTCGTTCCCACGAGTTAGCTATCTCGTTGCCACGACATACATGTAACATCTCGTTCCCACGACATACATATAGCATCTCGTTCCTACGATATAGCATCTCGTTCCCACGAGATAGCATCTCGTTACCACGAGTTTACTATCTCGTTCCCATGACATAGCATCTCATTACCACGAGATAGCATATCGTTACCACGAGTTAACTGTCTAATTCTCACGACATAGCATCTCGTTCCTCTTAAGCTGCCACAGTCACACGTTAAATTGACACGGTTAACATACAGACCGGGTGAGATATTAAACATGGTATTTATGTACTACTGATTGATATTGTCGAAACGCTCAATTTATTTGACCGACAATTGGCGATCGTAGCTAGTTAAATCCAGTCCAGTCTAGTTCGGTACAGTGTGGCGGCTGTAGAACGTCACAACACGCATTCTCCCGCTCGTGATATGGTATTGTTTTCACTGTCCGTCATATTTTCATTGAACACGACTGTCATTTCGACAGTTGTGTACGCTTTGCCCATTGTTGGTATTTTGTATCATATATCCATCGACCGTTGCTTAAGCAGATGCTAAGGTGGGGGTGGGAGGGGGGGGGGGGTGGTATCCAGTACAATATTGCCACAGTGTGTGAGAAAATGAGCAAGTGCAATAAAACTGCTCTTGAAATGGTCCCTTGAAATATATATCTGCTTCTGGTAGCCACGTTCGGCAATTATCATAGACGTCTCGACGTTGTATTGTAATGTTTCTACGTCACAAGAAATGTGCAGTTTTTAAAGAAGAATGTGTGTGATTTTTCTTGAAAACTATTTACAAAAACGGTGATATGTTTCGTAAATGACATAACAAGTTTACGATCTTTTAAGAGAAATTGCAGAATATAATTGTGCATTTGCTCTGATAATGTCGATTGCTGAAAATATAGTAAATTCTGTAAACATTTTTCATGAAAAATCGCACATCTCATTACATACAAAAATCACATGGCAAGTCTCGTACGTGAATGTTGTTTCCGGCAGACAGAATGGTGCAGACAGAATGAACATCATGACTTGTAGATCTGTTGAACAGATCTAATGTACAAGTCCTGTTGCAGATTTCCCCAAAATTGCTAAGAATACTTATCTAGATAAGTATACTTTGAGGAAGTAATCATTTATTTTTCCCGAAATGCATTATTTCATATAGAATAACGAATACATGTATGTGATGATGTAAAGTATGAAGAATTATGATACTGAATTTATTACATTATCACAGCCAAAATGGCTGTGATAATGTAATAAATTCAGTATAATAAAAATTAATAAATTTATTATATTTATTTCATAAATTCAGTATAATACTTTGGTCACTAAATATTTTATTTCATTAAATAAAAAATAATAAATTTATCCTTAAAATGAAGATTTCACCCTCAAACTGTACTTAGCAAGATAAGTATACTTTGCAATTTTGGTGAAATCGGCTACTGGTGTACATACTGTCTGTTTGATCTACATGTCCTCATGTGCATTTCGCCTGTCAGAAACAAGACATACATGCAATACGAATGGCTGGCGTAGTGCGCGTATTGACATTACGCGTCGTAATACGCATCAACGAAACTACTGGAAGGCATACAAATCGTGTAGGCAATAAATTTAAACGTTAACGGTCCTACGGGTCTCATAAGATGTGTACAATGCCAATTTCGAAAATTGCCTTTCTGTGTGTTCAAGGCATATTAAGTGGGCGTATTCAAATAGTTCGAAAGCCGAATAATTGTGCTTTGAAATGGAAATAGTCCCAAGCAATACTAGCTGCACTGGGCGATGAAGAATGAGTGCATATTGGTGGCTTTGAAATTCGTGCTCCATGTTATAGTTTACCATGTAACGATATCAAGATGCATGATGACGTGGTTACAACAACAACAACGTCGCCCACTCCAAAGTAAGTATTATTTGATATTTTTCTTAATATGCAACGGATTTTGATGAAATATGGCGCAGCAAACGCGTCTTCATGAGCTGCATTTGGTGGTCTATGGAGTTTGGCACAGACTTATGTCGTTTTTTCGAAGAATCGATTTCCGTGTCGGAGACACGGAAATCGATTCTTCGCAAAAACGACAGAAGTTTGGGCGAAAATAAAGAGACCGCCAAATGCAGCTTAACAAGACGCGTTTGATGCGCCATATTACATCAACATCCGTTACGTAATAAGGACACTATAAAATAATACGTACTTTGAATCGGTACTTATTGTTGTTGTTAGTACCACGTGATCATACACCTTGGATATAATGACTGATAAGTATAGATTATTTGATGTGTATGTGGATAGATGCACGAGTTCCGCAGCGTTCCCGTTCTGCCGCGCAACGATATTGCGCGACTATATACGAGTAGCATATATCCACATACAAATGAAATAACCTTTTTATTATATACGTACATTACTGGCAATTGACATGATATCATGTAAGGTATAAAGTATATGTATATAATCATACTGCCACATACCTACATATACCTGAGAAGTCGTTTGATCATGTCTGAATTTTGATTTAAGGAATAAAATCATGGGCTGTTGCGTTTACTGTGGTTTAATTACATTTGGTCTGTATAGTATTCACCCCAGTAAACGCAACAGCCCATGGCTTTATTACTTATATTTACAATGCATTTTCTGATAGTTTCAAAACTGTAAATAACCAAATATCGCGTTAAAATTAATAATAACATTGTGTTACGTCATTTTATCGCGATTCCTGGAACAGCGACGTTGCGAACTTTTAACCAATCAACAGCATCGCGCGACGTCACGTGGGTCTAATGTATTGTATTGTGATTTAAACGCAATACGTCGAATTGGCGTTTGCATTATGAATGTATAGAGAATAAATATTCCGAAGTATACTCATATATTCATAATGCAAACTGCGTTTAAATCACAATACAATACATTAGACCCACGTGACGTCGCGCGATGCTGTTGATTGGTTAAAGTTCGCAACGTCGCTGTTCCAGGAATTGCAACAAATTGACGTTAATGAAATTATATTTCACTGATCTGTTTCATCCCTTTGTGCACGTATCTGAAAAATTATGTTGTTTTTTTTTATATTGTGGCGGCCATTTTGAATTAAAAACCGAATACACCTGCTACGTGTAATTGAACATCCAAAGTTTCCATGCTATACAATTATTTTAATATGCATAATATTAACGAGCAAGAAAACATTGGACTTTTAATTACCAAGTATATTCAGTTTTTAATTCAAAATGGCCGCTACAGTATAAATAGCATACGTTTCCAGATACATGCATATACAATAATAAATATGCCATGTTCACAGTATCAGTGCTTTTTACGAGAGCATCGATGTCAATTTATTAGGTAGGAACCTAAATAATTAGATAATTGTATAATTGCCGTCATATTCTATCTGAAAATGGCTGCCTTCTGGAATATATATATATTTTCAATATATCAAGACATTGACTACTGTCTGTTTCACGAAACCTGCCCGAATTTTACGGCCATATACAGTTTTCAAAAACAATTCTTTTGTTGATAATATTAAATTTTATCAAAATTTAAGAATGACCCTTATTTTTACTTCGTGAAATTTTACAAATATTGATTGTATTGCGAAAAATTGATTTCTCTATGGGAATTTAACATGGGGGAAAAGGAGGTGGATGAGCTGTGGTAGGAGCCAAAAAACGAAAAAATTTGGAAATTGACTCCGAAACCAGTCTAGATAGCTTGGGCATGATCTAACTAAGAAAAATGAAGTAAATTTTGAAAATCCGTCCACTATTTCTGAAATTAGAAAAATGTCCCCATATTAAATCCCCATAGAAATCAAAGATGTCTATGGGAATATAATTCCAGCACACAAATATTTACACAATTCCCTAACATTTGATTGGCCCGTAGCAAGTCTCTGTCCATAATTTATATCCCAGTAAACTCCCACGCCGAATTACTTTCCGTAACCGTGAGGCGCAGTTAAAATAATTCTTAAGAAAACGGAAAATAAACACATTTTCTTGATGAATTTATTTCAAATGCTGGAATTATAAGGAATGAATGGCCTTTTTTTTGGAATTTATCGGGGATATAAACTTGGAAAAGTCGCGGTAATACTGGACGAAGGCCTTCCGACCTTTGTCCAGTATTCCCGCGACTTTTCCAAGTTTATACCCCGATAAATTCCACAAAAAGGCCATTCATTCCTATATTAACAACATGGGGAAATTGTATTTTCATAATAAAGTCAATATTGGACCAAATTTCACAAAATAGAAAGAAATCTCATACTTAAAATTTTAAATTATCGAACACAATATTGTTTTTGCATTGTATTAAACATAATGTCAGTCTGAATTTTCGTGTTTCTACAAATTCCAAGCATCATCTCATAGACAGACATAGCACATTAATTATTAATCTCATTCCTACTGTCTGTTTCACGACATCTGCCCAAATCTTACGGCTTATATAGCCGTAAGATTTGGGCAGATTTCGTGAAACAGACAGTAAAGTTAAATTGGTTTCAGGAAAAACACAATCGTTTCGTTTACAATTTGCGTTGGTCTGATTTTGTTGAGGAAATGCCAAACTTACAATGCATAACTGTGACCCTTATGTGACGATGTGGCAATTCTTTTTTTTTTTGTTTTATTATAATTATTTTACGGCCACTGCGAACAGAGTTTTATCAAACGTTGGCGATATGCAATTCAAAAATATATAATAGATCTACGTATTAACATGATTAACTTTACCTATGTTCAAACAATTACGTAGGTACACCGACATAGGTCAAATACGGGCTCGACATGGGCCAATGTCACTCTGTTTCGGTATGTTATTATAGTTACAATGTTATCAAACATTGGTTAAATATGTATAGGTCCTTTGATTTATGTGTGTATATATGTGCGACTTTAGGAGCGCAATATCGTTGCGCGGCAAAACGAGTTGCATATAGCTACATATTAATCAAATAACCTTAAGTTTTTATTATATAGATGATATTTCTTGTTTTCATTGTAGGATATAATTATGTTTCATCGTATCAACACCAACCGTAGTATTTTCACTCGAGTGATTTGCCACGAGTGAAAATACAACGTTTGGTGTTCACGAAATAAGCTTCAATATATTCGTTTTGTTTATGCACATTTCTATGTACATGTCCAACCGTATTGTCTGCTGATATGGCTGCGTGTGGACACGATATGGACAGATATAGCTACATATAGAAAATAACCGATCACATATGGGACGAATATAAGTTATTTACTCGCATATGGCACATATCGGATCGACATGTATATGCTCATGCCAATTTCATTGTTATTCTAATCCTGATTTGTCGCGTGTCTCTTGATATTCTTTATGCGACCCAATTTTGACGAATGGCTATATTTCGTGACAAGCACCGTTAGCAATTAAGAACACGCCGCTATAACCAGTTAATATATCTCAAGCGGTGACAAATATTGAATAAGTTCCAGGGAACATGCGCTCCCATTTAAGAAAATGAACCAAACGACACCTATAACAATTTCAGATGATTATATCTGTATAGCGGGCACTCGTAATTTTTAAAACTGGTGGAATCTTGACAGAATTATAAACTTAATTAATTTACAGAAGAACAGTTTATGCCCACTAGATGGGACCCCGACTTTAAGAATGTAATGAACATTCGCTTTATTGTGAATTTGGTAAAATAATAGTTGTATTATGAAACAATGATATATGGCAATTTAATATGCGGGCACGGAGCTATATAGGAGGAGTAAAAAACGAAAACCTTTGGAAATTGACCCCGGAACCTGGCTAGATAGCTTGGCGGTAATATGTTATTCAACCTGTTTGTCAATTATCTAGTGATTAAGACTAAACTTTCTTGGTGAGGGCGTTCGTCTACGTGACGAAATTATCAGTATATTATTATATGCCGATGATTTACATCTTATGTAAAATGAACTTAGTCGTTTATGTACGGCCAATGGTATGCATATCAACACTACTAACAGTAATATCGTACACTTCAGGGGCCCGTTTCACTAAACTTCGTACGACTAAAATCATCGTAAGTGCAAATTTAGGATCGTCTGGAAATTTCAATTGATGTATTTACATTTATTTGAGCATAGGCTGCATATGCAGCCTATGCTCAATAAATGTAAATCCAATCATTGTTTACAAGAAAACATTGTTAATGTGAAATTCAGACTATTATAATTTTGCACTTACGAACATTTTAGTCGTAAGAAGTTTAGTGAAACGGCGCCCAGGCCACAGTCTATCCAGAAAACTGTTTGTATTATACCGTCACCCTACTGATATAGCCAGGCAGTTATGACTAGTCTTTGAACAGCAAAACTTTCCAAATTCCTATGTTCTATGCCAGACACAGTGCAGGTAGACACTTGGTACCATTTATTTAACTAGTTGACGGATCACCAACCGGCCATATCAGCCCGAGCGGAAGCTCGAATCGTCGACCTCACAGTTACGAAGAGGATGCCTAATACAAATGGTACATTAACCCTTAGACTGCTGAGCACGAAAATTGTCGTCTGCCGATGCTTTATATTTTGCCTTCTTTCTCAATAAAGACATGGTTTGACAGCACTTTAGAATCATTTCCACTGGAAATGATTCTAAAATGCTGTCAAACCATGTTTTTGATGAGAAAAATCGAAAATAAAAAATAAACAGCAGACGACAACATTTAATTCGGCAGTGTAAGGGTTAATACCTATCATACGGATGAAGAGTACATATTATAATCATCATTTGCATTCACACAGCCAATATACCTGGTTAAAACCATATTTCATGGGCAGTATAATGTTTTATTGACTCAGTGGCGACTGGCGTAGGCCCTGATCGGACTGCGCATCCGCGCAGACCGATCTGGGTCTAAGCTGGTCACATACGTCGAATTGTCCATTTTCTCCGCAGAGGCGGGTCGGGCCTAGTCATGCGAAAATCATATTTGCTCTGTGCGACCTTTCAATATATACGATTACGTTATATGCATTCAAGCGGAACGATGGACTTCACGGTAATTCAGTCTTGCACACGTTATGGTAATTAGTCTAGACTAGCGGACCCGCTATCTTATCTGTACTGGATTGCATTCAAATTGACAAGTTTGTTTGATCTTTCGTTTATGGCCAGTCTAGCTCCTGCTCTATAATGGAAAAACAAATGTTATGATGGTTTATGGCCAGTCTAGCTCCCGATCTGCAATGGAAAAACAAATGTGTTGATGGTTTATGGCCAGTCTAGCTCCCGATCTGCAATGGAAAAACAAATGTGTTGATGGTTTATGGCCAGTCTAGCTTCCGATCTGCAATGGAAACACAAATGTTGTGATGGTTTATGGCCAGCCTAGCTCCTTATCTGCAATGGAAAAACAAATGTGTTAATGGTTTATTGCCAGTCTAGCTCCCAATCTGCAATGGAAAAACAAATGTTGTGATGGTTTATGGCCAGTTTAGCTCCTGATCTGCAATGGAAAAACAAATGTTGTGAAGGTTTATGGCCAATCTAGCAATGTGCAATGGAAAAACAAATGTTATGATGGTGACGGTATGGCCATTCTAGCGCCTGTTCTATAATGGGAAAACAAATGTTGTGATTGTTTATGGCAAGTCTAGCTCCTGATCTGCAATGTGGACACGTGGCTTATGATAATGTATGGCCAGTCGAGCTCATGATCTACAATATCGACACGTGGCTTATGATTGTTTATCTGCAGTCTAGCTTATGATCAACAATATGGTAATGTGGCTTATCGAGAATAGTAGGTCAGTGCCGTGAATGGGAAAAAATATCTGACAAGGCTTAGGAAACGGGATGGGCGAGGCTCTGCCGAGCACATCCCGTTTCCGAGCCGCGCCAGATATTTTTCCCATTCACGGCACTAACCAACTATTCTATTTATCCCGTTAGCACCTACAAATGGCTTTAAAATGCAAAAACATTAACCCCTGTCACCGCATATATTCATACGCGGTGATTAGGTCGTATTTACAGGATATCAAAAATGTTTCACGGCACCGTGTTTCACGGCACATACACACTGTGTTGACGGGATAAATGATGGTTTTTGGCCAGTCTAGCTCATAATCTGCAATTGGAGAAACAGGGCGTACACGTAGCTTAGTTATGGCCAGTCTAGCCCCTGATTTGGGATTTGCGAAATGGGGCTCACTTCAAAATGGCCAGTGTCGATTCTGACATGTGGTTTACGAATTGTTGCTTGTAATACTTGTGTTCATGTTAATTAGAAACATGATATTACGCGTATGATAGTTGTGGCCAGGGTTACTAAAACGTCCTGTTGCCAAGGCTAAAATAGTTAGAGATATTAAGCCCTAATTATGAGATAGTAATGTCTAATTATGATATATTATGATGGTTTATTCCTAATTAGGACTTACTATCTCCTAATTAGGACTTTTTATCTCCGAATTATAAACTTATTATCTCCTGATTAGGACTTAACCCTTAGCCTGCTGATCGCGAAACTTTCGTCTGCTGTTGCTTTATTTTTTGCCCTGTTTCTCAATAAAACATGGTTTGACAGCATTTTAGAATCATTTCCAATGGAAATGATTCTAAAGTGCTGTCAAAGCATGTTTTTGATGAGAAAAATCGAAAATAAAACATGAACAGCAGACGACAACATTTCATTCTGCAGGCTAAGGGTTAATATATGTGACAATGCTAAAAAACTCCTATATTTTAGCATTAGCACCAGTACGCTTCATAAAACAGGCTAGCTCCTGATATGTAAGTTACTGAATCGGACCAGTGACATTTGCGACCGGTCTAATCATGATATATTACTGGAGAACCGGGACTTAGACAGTCTAGTTCCCGATCTGTGAATATGATTGAGAAATATCGCTTATTACATCGTGTTTCCCAGTCTAGCTCTTGATATGTGACTTGGGAAATGGAGCTTATTACCGTTTTCGCGAGTCCAGCTCATACTATGCTATTTAACTAGCTTACAGCTTGGAAATTGTCTATAATGTTTGCTAAAAGCATTCTGGGTATTTCACTATATGTACGACAGACAGTGCAATCGGTGTAATAACACAACGTGAAGAACGTCCGCGTTCCTTTTCATAAACAAACCATGTTATATGTGCTCAGTATGTTACGGAAGCCCATTAGGGCCACTTCACTTTTTTTTAATTTCCATTTATTCAAGTTTCCTTGAATTTTCAAGATCTTTTCTTGAAAATTCAAGAAAAGATCTTGAAAATTCAAGAAAAGAACTTGAAAATTCAAGAAAACATCTTGAAAACAAGATGTTTTCTTGAATTTTCAAGTTCTTTTCATGAATTAAGATGTTTTCTTGAATTTTCAAATTCTTTTCTTATCTTTCAAGATCTTTTCTGTACTTTCAAGATCTTTCTTGAATTTTTCAAAAAAATCTGAAATTCCAAGAAGGACTTGAAAATCAAGAAAACATCTTGAAAATTCAAGAAAACATCTCGAAAATTCAAGAAAAGATAAAAAAAGTAGTGAAGTGGCCCTAATGGGCTTCCGTAGTATGTAGCATCAGACGTTACCTGATAAAAAATAATGGGCTTCCGTAGTATGTAGCATCAGACGTTACCTGATAAAAAATAATACCATTTTGGCATCTATAGATATCAGGCTTACCAGGTTCGACTCAGAGACGGTAGGAAATCCTAGGCTTTTCGAGTCTCAACTAATAAACCAGATATCAAGTCTCCCTAGCTTGATTTGCCCTATACATGTATACTACATGTGTCTGTGGCTGGAGAAATGGAGCCTATGGAATTTGTGACCAGTGTAGCTCCTGATCAAATAACACACTCCTGTAGCCTGATATTGATCAATATTCCTTGTTAGAAGCATGACGGGTGCTTCCTGTATGGAATGGCGATCAGTGCAGATCCTGATCAGACTGTGCGGATGCACAGTCTGATCTGGATATACACTGGTCGCCATAGTTCTCCAGTCACAGCCATATATACGCACTTCGCTGGACGCTTATGCTGAGAGGTACATTTTCGTGTTGCAGATTCAAATTAAGTTGGTTTCTACTTGATTGACCCGGCTTGTCTGGCTATGAGGTACGTGGAAGTAAGTCAGTTTACATCAGCTGCCAGATATGGTAATGCACGTCTGTAGAGCCCGTTTTTGTAACCCCCGGTATTTGTAAACCCCGTTAACAAAACCGTTGACGTACGCGCCGGTTATTGTAAATCCCCGGCTTTTGTAACCCAAATATTAATATTGCGATATATGATATAAAAAAAAAATTATGGTTGCTTCAAACCTTAAATAAAGTATGTTTGGGCCTGATCCGACGTTCCGAGTTCGATACTCAAGCCTTTGGGCGGTGGCTCAGTGCAAATTAAACTCTGTCGTTTTTTACAACCATTTTCTACACTATAGCCGAGTGACAGAAAATTTAATAGACTTTTCACGGCATGTGGTTTATAAAAGCCGGGGATTACAAAAACCAGTCAACGACTTTTGTAACCCCCGGTTTTTGTTAACGGTGTTTATAAAAACCGGGGGGTTACAAAACCGGCTCTACACACGTCCATACATACACCACCGCCTGTGTAAACCTTGCCAATTTGTATAGGTTATTTTATTTGTATGTGAATATATCAAGGTGTATGATCACGTGGTACTAACAACAACAACAACACGTACTGAAATTTCCAGAATCCATCTGATTCAAAGCACGTATTTTTTGTATAGTGTCCTTATTACGTAACGTATTTTGATGAAATATGGCGCATCAAACGCGTCTTGTTAAGCTGCATTTGGGGGTCTCTGTATTTTCGCCCAAACTTCTGTCGTTTTTGCGAAGAATCGATTTCCGTGTCGCCACCAAATGCAGCTCATGAAGACGCGTTTGCTGCCTGGGAACGAATTGTTATTTCGTGGAAACGAATTCAACGGTTAAATTGAGGGAACGAATTGTTAATTCGTGGGAACGAATTGTTAAATTGAGGGAACGAATTGAATTGTTAAATTGAGGGAACGTATTGTTATTTCGTGGGAATTAATTAATAAAATTAATCCATGTCCCCTGCGGGGCTCCGTACGAAGGAGATACGTATACAATAAAAACGCTCCGCACCTTCGCAATGTTACGGAAGCCCATTAGGGCCACTTCACTTTTTTTTAATTTCCATTTATTCAAGATGTTTTCTTGAATTTTCAAGTTATTTTCTTGAATTTTCAAGTTATTTTCTTGAAATTCAAGAAAAGATCTTGAAAATTCAAGAAAAGAACTTGAAAATTCAAGAAAACATCTTGAAAATTCAAGAAAATATCTCGAAAATTCAAGAAAGGATAAAAAAAGGTGAAGTGGCCCTAATGGGCTTCCGTACAATGTATATACGCTTCAAAAATATACAAACTATAAATAAAATCAACAAATTAGTGGTGATTTAGAAGGAACTATTTTGCGATGTGAAGCGTATATACATGTAGTTGCGGCACTGACCAATATGGACTCACGAGACGTCAATATGGAAAAAGATTGACGGCTTGCGTTCCATTGTGTTTCAATGACTACGTATATAATAATTGAATTTAAAATACTTGAATATTGTGCTTGAAATCAAGCAGCTTAAGTGACTGAGCCTGAGCTTTTACCTTCGGTTGTCATTACGCGCTGCTATATGTATATTTGATATTGACCTACATTTGACCCGCAGCATTAACTTACTGATTATCAATGTTAAGTGTTCGTGTTTGGATCCGTTGTTTTATCATGTCTGTTATGCTTATATCCACGATACTTCTACAAAACATTGCATTATGGTGTTCATAGTGAACTGCTATGTACATTTCATTTGAACACACAATCTGACAACTGTGACCTATATATTTCGCTTAACTAAAAGACGTGGTCGCTTAAACTTATGTTATCCTTATTTGATTAATTTGACTATACATTGGAACCTCTCTAAATCGGACACCCTGGGAGGTCCCCATGGTGTCCGGTTTAGAGAGGTGCCACTGTCATTAAGCACTCATGATAGTTTTTGTCATTTTCAATCCTGAACAGGCACGACAATGAAATAATTAACAGTGAAACACAACGGGGTCGCCAGGGCGTTCGATTTAGAGAGGTTCCACTATATATATCACGGATATATCATACGAAATATTTGTCTGTCAAAAATTGGTTACATTATCGTATCTACTGACGTTTATTTTCCTCCGATTACTATCTATTTCGAGACGTTTAACACATTCAACAATAAAATCGCTGTCTTCTAATAACTCTTGTTGCGGGGCGCAGCATGTATGCTTGTCGACTGCAGTATTCGGCTGACATTTGAGACACGCCATGTGATTTTGTACCTTCGAACATCTGCGATATTTCATGAAATATATTTGCAGAAAATGTCCTATTTTCCGTAAATGGATCAGAAATTGACACAACTTTCGGAGTACATGCCGCATGACTTTTGTCAACTTTTGACTTACTTTACGAAAGAGATAGTCAATTTTGTAACCGTATTTCATGAAATTACGCAGATGTCCGAAGGTACAAAATTCCATGGTGTGTCTCAATTATGATGCATAGCTGTGACTGGAGAAATGGGCTTAATATGTGATTTGTGACAGTGTAGCTTCTGATCAAATACCATACTCCGGTAGCCTGATAGAGATATATATTGCTTGTTACACCCATGACGTGTTTCCTTGATGGAATGGCGAAAAATGCAAATCCTTATCAGACTGTGCGGACGCCATAAACCCAATTTCTCCAGTCAGAGCCAAATGTAACCTTGCGTTTATAACATTCCCAACGTATATTTTGGTATGCCCTTTGCTTTCGCTGTCGTATTTGACGTTTTTAGTATCGTTTAAAATGTTCAAACTGTCTGGTATGTTCAAACCGTCTGGTATGGGGATCTTTATTGCGAACCTGCTATTGTGTAATGTTGGTGCACGGGTTCAATCGATACATTAGCCTTTAGGTTGGCCATCACCATTGAAGTTTCCAAATATAACCTAACCATTGCCTACATATTTGTCTCTCAAGGTGTGGGATCACGTGGTTTCCTAACAAACGGACGGATTTTAATGATATGTAGCGCACCATAAACGATCGCATATGCGTTTTATGGATGCTCTGAAAGTTATTTACAATACATTATAACTTTCACAAAGAATAGAGAACCGTTTATTTCTTACATTCCAGTTTTTATTTACATTTACGGTAACCGATTCTTCGTCAAAACGACAGAATTATGAGATTAAAGCCGCCTATACAATAAAGGGCAACGTGTACCGCATTTGATGCGGTACTGATATTTCATAAACATATGTCACTCCATTAGAAAGATATTAAAGGAAATCTACAGTAAACACATCTAGTCGTTCGGAAACACGTGATCCCACAACATGTCTCTGCTACTTTTATGTTTCGTTTTGATGTTGTGAGACCTTTAACCTGCACCCATTCTGCTCTGGATATTCACTATTTAAAATATGGGTTTAATTACTGTTCGGAAAAAAGAAATTCAACCCCCTGTGACCACCCTGGCGGTGGCGCAACAATTCAGCGCTGGAATTGCAGCCACCTCACATGACAAACATTTTCCGAATGACAAAATAAACCCCAGAGATAAATATATGCTCGACAATAACGTAAATGATACGTTAAAGGTATATTCCCACTCAGTAGGCACATGCTGTGCCTACTGAGTGGGAATATACCTTTAATGTCTTTACATTAGAGACATCATCTCAGACATTTCTCTAGCAAAATAAACATTCATTCACCATTACCCTCCCACTCAGTAGGCACATGCTGTGCATACTGAGTGGGAATACCTTTAATGTCTTTATATTAGAGACGTCATCTCAGAAATTTTTCTAGCAAAATAAACATTCATTCACCATTACCCCATGTATTGATTGCCATTATTATACATCTTATATCAGACGGAAATTTCCACACTGACATCCAGGGCGATAACCGTGTTTCCTTAAAATGTTAACTGACATTGCTATTTATTATCTGTATTTATTTTTTGATGTAAAATGATCAAACTTTAGAATCTGTCGAAAATATTTTTTTTCCGGTGACGTATTTAATTGGTATAAATAATTAAAAAATATCATGCGTCATTTGCGTATGAAAATAGCCTGATACCACCGCGACTCACTAACAGTAAAATAAATATTACTAAATGATTATATATGTATAGCGGGCACTCGTAATTTTTAGAACTGGTGGAATAATGACACAATTATACACCTATTTAATTCCTATAAAGAACTGTTTGTGCCTACTGAGTGGGCATGTTCCTGTAACATGCCTGTGAAGTGGATTAGTACACAAATTGACCAATGTCTGCAAGTAAAGAGTGACTATCAGTATGGAATAGACATCTGGATTATTTTCTTTACCGTACTACACCGCGCATGAATATCTGATGATTTAGTGTGGTTAAACCTTCGGCACTAGATCTCCGGATATTCCAGAGAATACAACAGTTGTATATTTCTAAACAGGGGAGGTAATTTGATTTTGTATAACTTTGCATGTTCGCTATACATGCACCAGGGGGCCGTTTCACACGACTAAAATGTTCGTAAGTGCAAATTTTGGATCGTCTGGAAATACATGTATCAATTGATGGATTTACATTTATTGAGCATAGGCTGCATATGCAGCCTATGCTCAATAAATGTAAATCAAATAATTGTTTGCAAGAAAACATTGTTAGTGTGAAATTTACAGACTATCATAATTTTGCACTTACGAACATTTTAGTCGTACGAAGTTCAGTGAAACGGCCCCCAGTAAGGGAAAACTTCTTTATTGCTGGTTGTTAAATGTGACTGTGACTGGAGAAATGGGGCTTATGGGAATTGTGACCAGTGTAGATCCAAATAAAGTAGCACACTCATGTAGCCTGATAACGATCTGTATTGCTTGTTAGAAGCATGACATGTGTTTTATTGATGGAATGGTGATCAGTGCAGATCCTGATCAGACTGTGCGGATGCACAGGCTGATCCGGATATTCACTGGTCGCAAAACCCATTAGCTCCCTTTCTCCAGTAACAGCAATAAATTATCATACTATGTCACCGTTACAAAGACATTTCTAATAACTGCAACCGTATCGCAATTATTTCGCGAACAGGGGGCCGTTTCACTCAGCATCGTATGACTAAAATGTTCGTAATTGAAAACTTATGAGAGACGGTAAATATCAAATTAACAGTGTTTTCTTGTAAACAGGTATTGGATTTACATTTATTGAGCATAGGCTGCATATGCATGCAGCCTATGTTCAACAAATGTAAAAACATCAATTGAAATTTCCAGACGATCCTAAATTTTCACTTACGAACATTTAGTCGTACGAAGTTTAGTGAAACACCCCCAGGTGCATACATATAAGTCGGTCAGTCCGTGTGATAGCTAAGTTCGTGTACTGATGGCCGTGGCACTGGCCGTGTGGCACCAGTTCACATTGTCACATGACGATATCATCTGCCGATGACGCCACACTCATGACTGTCACGTCTCGGAATTACTTCGCAAACATGTACAGAAATGCTGTTAGTCCGATCGCTGATGGCTAATTCGAGTGTTATTGACATTTGGCCTGGCCATGTTGCATCATTGCCCCGTGTACATGATGATGTTGTCATCCCCATAACTGCAACCGTCTCGGAATTACTTCGCAACTTGTACACAATGCGGTTAGTCCGATCGCTGATGGCCAATGTCGAGTGTTATTGACCGTGGGCCTGGCCATATCGCATCATTTCATCTTGTCACATGACGATGTCGCCATCCTCATAATTGCAACCGTCTCCGAATCATTTCGCAAACTTGTACAGAAATGCGGTTTGTCCCATCGCTGATGGCTAATTTCGAGTATTATTGACCTTTGACCTGGCCATGTCGCATCATTTCATATTGTCACATGACGATGTCGCCATCCTCATAACTGCAACGTCTCGGAATTACTTCGCAGACTTGTACACAAATGCGGTTAGTCCGATCTTATTGACCGTGAGCCTGGCCATGTCGCATCATTTAATTTTGTCACATGACGATGTCGCCATCCCCATAACTGCAACCGTCTCGAAGTTGTTTCGTGACAACGTAAATAAATTTAAGTCGGTTAGTACGACCTGTGATGGTTAATTTCGAGTGTTATTGACCGTGGATCTGACCATGTCGCATCATTGCACATTGTCACATGGTCGAATGCAGACACAGACGATGACCTTCTTGGTATGCGATGCGAGAATATTGGGTAGACAGACGCCAGTTTATGTCGTTGTGGAGAAATTAGGCGTATGTGTTTTTCGACCAGTGTAGATTCAGATCCGCATAGTCTGACCAGTATCTACACTGTTCGCCATTCCAACAATGAAACACCAATCATACTTCTAGCACACACTAATGTAGATCGTTATCAGGCTACATGAGTGTGCTACTTGATCAGGAGCTACACTTCACACAAATCCCATAAGCCCTATTTCCCCAGTCACTGCCACTTATTTAACCATTTCATCACTACAGACCTGTTCAGCTGGTATTGGCAAACAGTGTATATCAAAGAAAGATTGACCGATAACTTTATGCAGGATTGGCAAGCCAGAATTAACGGATCTAGCAGAGCATTATTTTATAGAAATGTATGCGAATTCAAAATGCAATATTACTTAAAGGACATCACACTCACGAAATTTAGGTACGCATTTGCTAGACTAAAAGTTTCGTCCCATCGCCTAGAAGTAGAATCAGGCAGATGGAACAGAACTCCAATTGAAAACCGGAAATGTACATTGTGTGGACATTTGGAAGACGAATACCATTTTATTTTAGAATGCACAATGTATATGGATCTCAGGAAAACATATATAAACCGGTATTATTGGAACAGGCCAAGTATGGTTAAATTCATAGAGTTGATTAAATCGGAACATTCACAAACTGTAAGAAAGTTGGGCCAATACATATACCAAGCGTTTCAAATCAGAAATGAACATTTATATATACATCACATATACCTTCTCCCAATACATACATAAAGAAATACAGCATGCATATATATTTGCAAATATTAACTTGACATTATTGCATGATATCTTAAGTGTTCAGTTTTGTAGTACATGTGTAATGCACTACCCTATAGACTAATGCTGCAACGCCATAACTTAATGTATGTTTATAGATTAACCAAAACATTTTGTATGTGCTTATTGGGCATGCTATTCCACCGCAGGATATTCTCCATGTGATATGGCCAATGGTCGACGGTGGCATAGCTGCATCAAATACAATACATAGTAGCTGCATTCTTAAAGTTACGGTTTATGCACCGGCTGTTGTCTTTGTCACCCATAATTGTATGTTGTTACATGTGTATTGCTTCAGGGGCCATATGGCTTAAAGCGTTAATCTTTATCTGAATAAAACATCTTAACAATAAAAACAAAATATATATATCCAGATGAGACGGCTCGTAGCGAGCCGTCTCATCAGGATCTGCACTTTTTGCATGTAATTTTCACATTTTTGAGAACAAAAACACCCCTTTTTCATAAATGGACTAGTTTGAAAATCATATTATGACGATTGGATTGGCTGCAAAATTAACAAAATAATCCATTTCAGTTACTTTGGGATGAAAGGGTTAAGCAGTTTCCTACAGACGTATTATAATCGAGTCCGGCTCTGGAATTACCTCCCTTATCGAATTTCGTCGATATTGGTTTGGAAAACTATCCATAATTTCCTTAAATGACGTCGAACGCAGACAAAAATTGAATTCCGCATGAGCTCTGAATTGTGTGTCAATTTTCGACGTCATTTACGGAAAACATTACAAAGATTTATTCCTGAGTTTGTGATTTGATTTAAGTAGCATGCTACCCTACCCACTGGTCTGTCTGTCATATAATAAGCAATTTAATTACGGCAACCGCATTGAATATATAGAGGATATTCATATTTGTTCAACGAATATGACATATATGTTCATCGAGTGGTGTGGAATGTCCATATTTCACGAGTGCCTAAAGGCACTCGTGAAATATGGACATTTCACACCGCGACATGAACATATATGTCATATTCGTTGCAAAAATATGAATATTCTATTTATTATATACCGCTCCATGGAAATTAGCAGTTGTTTAGTCGTTTTTTCACCGGAAGTTGTTTATTCCATCGATGAGAACATATGACTTTTATTTACATCGTATAACTATGTATTTCATATGTAGGTATATCATAAAATGGGGTATGGGTATTTATGAGTGAAAGTGTAACATATTCATTCTTTGGTTATGAAAGCACAGGCACAGATACCCAAACTTTGACGGTTGAGAAATTATGACGATTCTAAGATTGTTTTCCTCACACGTGTATTCGGCTGTCATATTGTATTTACTGTCATCTAATGGAATTATAACACTGAAATTGTGTTGGACAAGGTGCATGATCACGTGGTTGCAACAACAACAACGTCACCCACTCCAAAGTAAATATTATTTGATATGTTTTCCTTAATATGCAAACGGATTTTGATGAAATATGGCGCAGCAAACGCGTCTTCATGAGCTGCATTTTGGTGGTCCAGGGAGTTCGGCAGACTTATGTCGTTTTTGCGAAGAATCGATTTCCGTGTCGGTAGACACGGAAATCGATTCTTCGCAAAAACGACAGAAGTTTGGGCGAAAATACAGACACCACCAAATGCAACTTAACAAGACGCGTTTGATGCGCCATATTTCATCAAAATCCGTTACGTAATAAGGACAATATAAAAGAATACGTACTTTGAATCAGATGGATTCTGGAAGTTTCAGTACATGTTGTTGTTGTTAGTACCACGTGATCATACACCTTGTTGGATAGATTCCTTTGTATTGAAAACATGGGTGTGGGAACTAAAATAAAGTTTCTAGAATAACTATGTATTACGGGAGGTATTTCTGAATTTGTGATTTGACATACTAATAATGCATTAATATGCTAATTAGGTGAATTAAGCTACATGTACATGTAAGAAAATTAGCATCCGGCCGTTTCTGATCAGCTCGGACCTATATACAGTGAAACCTCTCTAAACCGGACACCCTGGGGACCTCCCAGGGTGTCCGATTGAGAGAAGTTTCACTGTAAATCAGGCATTTGATCATTCAGAGTCATAGCTGTGTGCTATGCGATCATGAACAGGCATTATCCCCTGACATAAATGACTAAGAAACCCATTAAAAATAAGATCACAGATGTTGTCTTGGTGCCCGGTTTAGAGAGGTTCCACTGTATTACATTGGCAACAAAAAGTATTGGGGAAATCGACATATCAAGGTGTATGATCACGTGGTACTAACAACAACAACAAGTACTGAAATTTCAAAGTACGTATTATGTTATAGTGTCCTTATTACGTAACGGATTTTGATGAAATATGGCGCATCAAACGCGTCTTGGTCTTGTTATCTGCATTTGTTGGTCTCTGTATTTTCGCCCAAACTTCTGTCGTTTTTGCGAAGAATCGATTTCCGTATCTCCGACACGGAAATCGATTCTTCGCAAAAACGACATAATTCTTTGCCAAACTCCATGGACCACCAAATACAGCTCATGAAGACACGTTTGCTGCGCCTTATTTCATCAAAATCCGTTGCATATTAAGGAAAATATCAAATAATACTTACTTTGGAGTGGGCGACGTTGTTGTTGTTGTAACCACTTGATCATGCACCTCGATTATAATTCAGACCCAGATTATATGTACGAAACACGATGTACTTCACCATTTCTTAAGCAGTTAAGTTTGTGCAAAATTAAATATTGCTAGAAATGCACCTGCAAACCTATGAAATATTTAAATTGGTATTTATATAGCTCACTAATTGCTAAAATTATCCAAAAAAAAAATCCTTGAATCTTGCATTCAGTATTTTCGCAAACCGTCCCTTGAGACATGAAGTAGGTATCACTTTGTTTATATGCAAGATGGCTGTGGTACATTTCTCACTTATTTAGTTGCCGATATCAATAGTATACAGAGCACCGCCAAATAACAATTCGTTCCCTGAATTTAACAATTCGTTCCCACGAATTACCAATTCGTTCCCACAGGAACGAATTGTTCATTCGTGGGAACGAATTGTTATATCGTGGGAACGAATTGTTAATTCGAGGGAACGAATTGTTAAATTGAGGGAACGAATTGTCACTTCGTGGGAACGATTTGTTAATTCGAAGGAACGAATTGTTATATCGTGGGAACGAATTGTTAATTCGAGGGAACGAATTGTCATTTCGTGGGAATTAATTGTTAATTCGAGGGAACGAATTGTTATATCGTGGGAACGAATTGTTAATTCGATGGAACGAATTTTTCAATTGAGGGAACTAATTGTTATTTCGTGGGTACGAATTAATAAAAGAAATCCATGTCCGCTGCGGGGCTCCGTAATAGTATATTAATGTAAAGCATGTTAGCAAACAACAAGCTCAGCAATAACACAATACACGCTAACAGACAACACTTTGCTGCACCAGTTAGGTCAATACAACGCATCTCGGTTATCTGGATTAAACAAAAAGTAGTTTTTTCGATGATTCATTTAACGGATGACGTCATTATGACAACACAACGTAAATAGGTCCGCATTGCTGTCATACGAAAACCACACTATACTTGCTAATTCATTATTATGTAACATATATAATTACCTGATTAATTTAATACTGGACGAACTAGACTAAGTGTAGTTTGATATCAAGCTTATTACATGTAGGTTCGATCACGAAACCGTAAATAATCTCGGCAAGTTTCAAATTCAAAATTCCTAAACGTTTCGTCTCATCTGATGAATTTCATATCAACATAAACTATATCCTGTTCGTCTCTATTTCGTGTTCGTGTAGTTGTATCTAATTATTCCACTGCCAAATTATTTGACAGTATGATTCCAATACGTACCAATTTCTGATACAAGAGCAAACTATTGGAAAAATCGCTCCGCAAATACTGTTCCGAGGATATTATGTTGTAAATGAGCAATTGTGTGAGATTTTCAACATTATGGCTTATGATAAATTTCAGAAAATAATTACGGAGATTTTTTTTACAAATATCGTTGAAAGTTGTCGGAAATTGCCGAGCACACGCGTGAGATCGTGAATTTTCGTCAACTTCCGTGTATGATCGGGAATTTCCGTCAATTTTCCGAATCAATATCGGCGGAATCCGTCAATGAGATACTTCCGAAATTTCCATGCACTGACACAAATGTGTTTTCTATTACAGTGTATCGGAGTCTCGGATTTGGGAATTGTTTGACACAAAGCATGCACTCCGCTGTCGGCATCACAAAGACGGGAGGTCAGCCGAGAGATACTGCCTAGTGGTATAGTGCCGATGATATACGGACAAGGCCAGAGAAGAGAATCGTGAATTATCCTTTCCGAGAAACCTTATCGATTTATTCCTGTTACTCTGCATACAATGCCTAAACATACTTCGGTTGCCCGATCTGGAATCATAAGCAACACGTAAGAGAGTAGTTCACAGTGTCGCGTAGTGATTTTTCGTTTCGTTCGCACACGTGACATTCTGCGGCAGGATACACAGGTACATTTCAGTCGCGTGTGTTTATTTCTGTTGGGATGCACGTGAGGCTGCATCACGTGACATGGATACCGCATACACCGCGAGACTCATTCTACTACTGACGTCCCTGTTTGGTCGTATCAGGTACGTATTGTTCTGTCTGCATAAATACTGTTACGATGTTCAAGTGTTTGATCCTAATCAATGTCTAGCAATAATGACACGTATGTAATAAACATATATGTTTACACTAACACCAAATGACATGACTAACGTGAGGAAGATTATAACAAATAAACATTTCAATTGAAATATACTGATCTGGGGCCCGTTTCACTAAAGTCAGTTCGAATAATCATTCCTTAAATGCAAAACTAAAAATGGCAACAGAGTTCGCATTAACATCCGATGTTGGCAAATAGTTGGTGTAGTTACATAATTGTTGTTCAAGTTATATGCATGCATTTAAACCGCCAAATACGATCAAATAGCTGACATACATACGCGTAAGCGTTAAGTTTTACCTATATTTAGTCTTTAAGTCAATTTCGAAAGTAGACGTGCTTGCATGTGAAAGTGGCCACAAAACAATCATATCATCTTAACCCTTTGAACCCGAAAGCCCGCTATAGCGGTTTATGCAAACAGTGCAGATCCAGATGAGCTCGTAACGAGCCGGCTCATCAGGGGGCCGTTTCACTAAACTTTGTACGACTAAAATGTTCGTAAGTGCAAAATTATGATAGTCTGTAAATTTCACATTAACATTGTTTTCTTTTAAATAATTATTGGATTTAGATTTATTGAGATAGGCTGCATATGCAGCCTATGCTCAATAAATCTAAATCCACAAATTGACATTTACAGACGATCTTAAATTTGAATTTACGAACATTTTAGTCGTAAGAAGTTTAGTGAAACGGGCCCATGGAAACATTATTGTTTGTAAAGTTAATACTCTGTAGTCTACACGATATATATTAACCCTTTCAACCCTAAGGAACTGGAATGGACTGTGATATGCTAATGTTCCGACCAATCCAATGGTCACACACTGATTTTCAGACATGTCCATTTATGAAAAGAGGGTATTTTTTTTCTCAAAATATGAAAATTACTTTCAAAAAGTGCAGATCCTGGGGCCCGTTTCACTAAACTTCTTACGACTAAAATGTTCGTAAATTCAAATTTAAGATCGTCTGTAAATGTCAATTTATGGATTTACATTTATTGAGCATAGGCTGCATATGCTCTGGTGATAATGTCTGTTTGTGTTCGCATAGCACACAACTATGGCTCATAATTATCAAATGTCTGATTTGCAGTGAAACCGCTCTAAGCTGGACACCCTGGGGACCTCACAGGCTGTCCAGTTTAGAGAGATTTCACTGTATTTCTATTAGCCATAATGATTAATTTAAAAATAGCAACACATGAGGTTCTTTTTAGCGCGCCTTCCGAAGGAAGCCGTGCTTATGGCATACCCTCGGCGTCGTAGGCGTCCGTCTGTCCGTCCGTCCGTCCGTCCGTCGTCCGTCGTCTGTCCGTCCGTCCGTCCGTCTGTCTGTCTGTCAAAAATTATAATGGCCTATATTTTCTGTTTCCTTGCTTGGATTTGCTTCATATTTCACACACGTATTGCTCCAAGGGTCCTCTACTGCGCTGTAGCAAATCCACGTCCGTGTCGCCCCTTCTAAGCCCAGGGTCAAGGTCACATACTTTGTGCATCTCGAAACCTTAACGCTCGGACGCTCGGGTAAATCGCCTATATTTTCTGTTTCCTTGCTTGGATTTGCTTCATATTTCACACACGCTTTGCTCTACAGCGCTGTGGCAAATCCACGTCCGTACCGCCCCTTCTAAGCCCAGGGTCAAGGTCACATACTTTGTGCATCTCGAAACCTTAACGCTCGGACGCTCGGGTAAATGGCCTATATTTTCTGTTTCCTTGCTTGGATTTGCTTCATATTTCACACACGCATTGCTCCAAGGGTCCTCTACCTCTGCTAAGCCCAGGGTCAAGGTCAAATACTTTGTACGCTCGAAATAAATTTTGTTTCCCTTATTCAGCACGTTGTGTTTTCAAATGTGCCCTCGGTTCCTTTGCTGCCACCGGGCGCGCTTCGTTGTCCTCTGACAACTCTTGTTTAAATGTGTATTTGTAATTTCCTCGAATATTCTTCATGTATAAATTATTGCATGTTCTTTGTTTCACATCGCTTCCCTAGACTTTGCTCAATGTCTTTATAAAAACAAAATGTATCCGGAATGACTGTATCTCACTGTGGTCCAGAGCTCCAGATAAGCTACGTATTTGCTTAAATACCCAATTAAAATTGCAAAAAACACAATTGAAATCTGAAGTAGCGAGTATCAAAAAGCAATAACAATTTTGTGGTACCTTTATCATTCTGCAGAAAAGAATAAACAGACCACAAATATAGAATATTTTTCTTATTTTCCATGAAAACACTTCTTGGTATTTCATTAGAATTGTCTCCAAGAAGACAATTCTAATGAAATGCCAAGACATGTTTTCATTTCGAAGCACACTATTCAATACTTGCTGTATGTTGATGTGTAAACAGTAGTGTGATTTTATTTTATCCAATTAAAATTTTGAAATACCCAATTGCTTCAGAAATGATGGAGTGAAAATACTCAATTACTAATTCCTTATCTGGAGCCCTGGTGGTCAATGTTGAATAATTGAAGCCGAGTCCAATGATGTGTACACTAAATGGGAAAGCACGGCCAGTGTAGTGTGATCCAAGACTATCAGACTTATTACAGTTTTCGAGCCGACCATGATAAATTTGATATCAAAAATACACTATACATATTCTTCATGTAGTTATTAGGTAACTAGTTATGCTGTCAAATAAGTACGCATAAAGTTGTTGTCATTTTAAGAACACCTATGGTGGCTGATTAGGGACATTTCGCCTCGTCGCTCCGTCCTTAAACTTCGCTTCGTCGTTTGCTCCGTCGCTCCGTCGCTCCGTCGCTCCGTCGCTTCGTCGCCCCGTCGCTCCGTCGCTCCGTCGCCACGACGGAGCGATAATTATCGCTTCTTCGCGGCGACGGAGCGATAAACTTTGTGGCGACGGAGCGATAAACTAACACCAGCTTTAGAACTTTAGTTAGTGCATGCAATATACCATTTACTCAGTAAGGCATTCGTAAACAGTTCGGGAAAATAGACCATATAGTTACGTCAAACTGTAAGTTGAATAAACCGCTACATCAATGTGTATGATCACGTGGTCATAACAACAACAACAGTGGCTGAAAGTGTTGAAATCTTGCCCACTCCAAAGTAAGTATTATTTGATATTTTCCTTAATATGAAACGGATTTTGATGAAATATTGCGGAGCAAACGCGTTTTCATCAGCTGCATTTGGTCGTCCATGGCGCTCGGCACAGACTTATGTTGTTTTTGCGAAGAATCGATTTCAGTGTCTACCGACACGGAAATCGATTCTTCGCAAAAACAACATAAGTTTGGGCCAAGGTACAGAGACCACCAAATGCAGCTTAACAAGACGCGTTTGATGCGTCATATTTCATCAAAATCCGTTACGCAATAAGGACAATATAAAAGAATACGTACTTTGAATCGGATGGATTCTGGAAGTTTCAGTACATTTTGTTGTTGTTAGTACCACGTGATCAGACACCTTGTACATGTAATAAACATGATTGTCGGTAACCATGGTTTGCTTGATTTCAAGTGTACAGTTTTGCATAAGGAATCCATGACCAACGTTGAGCGACAGTTATTCACAGTTCGAAAACAGCTCAGTTTGTGGATAATGTCTGGCTTTATAGGTAATTGTTATATTTTAAAAAAAAATGTAATTTTTAATAAATTAGTTTAGAGCGATCGTAGCGAGCGCAGAAGTTAGTTTATTGAATGTTCAGTATGCGAACTATAACTATATCATCGTTTTCCCCGCCCTTCGCGTACACTGACACCGAAACGCGTCCGAACACATGTCACGTGAATTTCAGACATCAATGCGTGACGTCTGGTTATAAATATAACATTTTACATATTGGAACATTTGATAAAAAAATAGATATTGTCGAATATTGGAAATATGTGATTCATTGAGACGGAATGCTTTGCTTTCAGTTGTTGACAAACTAGGACAAATAATAAGTCGATACTAAGGTTGTTGTTTGTTACAGTGCCGGCCCTTTTTAACTATTTTAAGTCAGGGGCAGGTGGCCGGACTAGCTCAGCAGGTAGAGCGTCGGACTGCGGATCCAGTTCGATTCCCATGTCGATCCGCTGCAAATGGGCGATTAGACGTGTCCTTGGGCAAGACAACTTCGTGCTAGCCTAGTCCTAGCCTAGTCGGATGGGGACTTAAAATAGTCGGTCCCGGCATGCAAGGTCATTGAGCCAGTGCCGTCGTTAAATCAAAGCATTTACATTATTTACGGAACAGTAGCCGGAAAAATATTTAGAATGCATATACAATGTATATATAAAAGGGCAAGGAATGTAATTATTAATGTTATATAAACAAGAATTATGCATTTCTCATACTGTTGACTTCAACATGAACTTTCGATTTTGTTTTTCGTGTCGGATAGAGCTCGTTTGATACACACATCTCTAAATATTTGATGCACACATCTCTAAATATTTTGTTCTGTAGATATTCTCATTGCTCACCAAATGGTTATGTTGTTACCACTCAGATGAACCGTCTCGACGAGACGGTTCAACTTAGTGGTAACAACATACATGGTTGGTGTTCGGTGGGTGGGATCGATCCTTCGCCGGACCAATCTTATGATGCTTCCGACGCCCCTGAAAGTGCCAGCCAGCTATGACTTACATTACACTCTCATCTTTGAACTGCAATACTTCCCAAAGTAAATTCAATTTTTGGATTTACATTTATTGAGCATAGGCTGCATATGCAGCATATGCTCAATAAATGTAAATCCATAAATTTAACCCGCTTCAAATTATTACACAACTATAACACCATTGTACACTCCGTGTACCAATCGTAAACGGCTAGCAGACTTGCTTGTCAGACATCATGGTTTGCTTGATTGTGTCTTGAAAGTGCGCAGTTTCGCATAAGGAATCCGTGAAACCAACGTGGTGTGACAGTATGTTCATCGTTCCAAAACAGCTCAGTTTGGGGATACTGTCTGGCTCAATATGTTGATATTAAGGTGTCTGTGACTGTCTAACAATATATGTCACCCCTATTGAACTATTTAAAGTGCCAACCAGTTACGTCTTACACGACGCCCTAATCTTTGAACTGCAATACTTCTAAAAATAAACCCCGGTTTCAAATTATTACACCCATATAACATCATTGATAATACTAGGTATATATATACTAGTAATACGGCGAAATCCGCAAGTCATGTCACAACGTTCGTTTTCTCCGTCGGTCCACATACAGCAGTGGCCATCTATCAGCGTTGGCCCACATGCGTTTGCTTCCAACATGGTTTCGTGTGCTTCAGAATAATCGACTATTCGTCACTGCTTGTCAGTCGAGTGTGTGATTACAACCTAACAATAGCATGATAGCTAACTCGGCTGAGATATAAATATATTGCGTCATACTTGCCTTACCAAACAACACTATGAAGGCAATATGAATCGACATATCAGACAGCTAGGCTTATATACTCGACAGCCGCCGCTGTAGACACTAGACCATACCCTTATCACCCGGAAACACATCCTTATGATAGGGATATAATTATAACTAGAGCAGCTTGAGCTGCATCAACGGTTTGAGCCTCAAACATTGATTTCATGTGTAACTAAGCTTTAGCCCAAGGTGTAAACTATCGGTTGCAAAAAGAATTTCTGAAGTTTTAGAATGAACAGTCAAACATTATTGTGTTCGCATCATCACACCGATGTGGGGCCGGTTAGCTTAGAGGTAGAGCGATGGACTCGGAGCGAGGGATACCGGGTTCGATCCTCAGCCAAAGTTTTAGCTAAAGGACTGAAATATCGACTACAGCAAAAACAATTGAAATCGAATGATAAATAACGAAGCTGACGTCACATCCGTTTGCTCTATTTTGAAAACTTGAAAAAATACGTTCATCTTTGACATCGAATAGAGCCGTAAGTAGTCAAGATATAGCTCTGAAAATTATCATCTTTCATGCGGCTGACACTCCCCTATCACCCTGGCAAGAAATTATGTTGCTGACAGTACTGTACAAATTGGAAAACGTTTGTAAAGACAACCCGTTATCAGCCGAAATTCGGCAAAATCGTTGAAAAGTATGTACATTTTTCAACTTTAAATGCATATAGCTCTTTTATTTGAGCAGATAGAAGAAAACTGTCAGCGAATTTGAGATAGAGAATTTTGTCAGCTTTCCAATGCAAAAAGTATTCTTGAAATCGGTTGGAAAATAAGGAAGTTATAGGAAGTATGACGTCACTTCCGTTTTCGTGGAAAGTAGCTTTAAAAGATATCCGAAAATCTCTGAGTCTCTGCTCACACTTGATCCGAATCGGCATGCAAAATTTGAAGTCGATCCGACCAGCGGTTTGGTGTAGATGGAGGGAGCCCGTAAGTCAGCGGATGATTATTTTTCGATAGTTATCGCCCTTAAATTGCAGTTTACGCCATTTGTAAATACACCTAATAAAACGGAAATTAAATATGTGCAATATTCCGCCAGTGAAGTTTTCGTTTGTTTTTCACCATAGGCCGGGCACAAAGCGGGAAAGTTTTAGCTAAAGGACTGAAATATCGACCGCAGCAAGAAATTTTGAAATATATTGATAAATAACAAAGCTGACGTCACATCCGTTTGCTCTATTTTGAAAACTTGAAAAAAAGACGTTCATCTTTGACATCCAATAGAACCGGAAGTAGTCAAGATAGAGCTCTGAAAATTATCATCTATTATGCGCCTGACACTCCCCTATCACACTGGCAAGAAATTATGTTGCTGACATTACTGTACAAATTGGAAAACGATTGTAAAGACCACCCGTTATCAGCCGAAATTCGGCAAAAATTCGGCAAAATCGTTGAAAAGTATGTACATTTTTCAACTTCAAATGCCTATAGCTCTCTTATTTGACCAGATAGCCGAGAACTGTCAGTGAATTCGAGATAGAGAATTTTGTCAGCTTTCCAATGCAAAAAGAATTTTTGAAATCGGTTGGAAAATAAGGAAGTTATAGAAAGTATGATGTCACTTCCGCTTTCGTGGAAAGTGGCATTAAGAGATATCTGAAAATCTCTAAGTCTCTGCTCACACTTGATCCGAATCGGCATGCAAAAGTCGATCCGACCAGCGGTTTGGGCTGTAGACTGAACGGCTGAAAAAAAACCCAACGAATACAATAGGTTTTCGGCGCAGCTGAAAGCCGCCTCAAACCTAATTATCCCGTCAACACAGTGCGTACATGTATGTGCCGTGAAACACGGTGCCATGAAACACGGTGCCATGAAACATTTTTTATATCCTGTCAATACGAATTAATCACTGCGTATGAATATGTGCGGTGGCTGGGGTTATTTTTTTTTTCATTTTAAATCCATTTGTAGGTGTTGACGGGATAAATAGAATAGTTGGTTAGTGCCGTGAATGGGAAAAATATCTGGCGCGGCACGGAAACGGGATGGACTCGGCAGAGCCTCTCCCATCCTGTTTCCTAAGCCTTGCCATATATTTTTTCCCATTCACGGCTCTAAACTACTGTTCTCTATTTGATTACTAAAAAGCGAATGTTACACGAAATGTTCTTCTTCAAAGCCTCGTTTCTTACAACATATTTTGACACTCCGGTGAAACTCCTTGTCCCACACCAGTAGCCTATATCATCAACATTGCAAAGTATACGTTTCTAGCAAAGTATACGTTTTTGATAAGTTTATTAATTTTTATTATACTGAAATTATTACATTATCACAGCCATTTTGGCTGTAATAATGTAATAAATTCAGTATAATAATTCTGCGTACTTTTAATCATCAAATATATGCAGTTGTTAGTTTTATATGAAATAATGCATTTCAGGGAAAATAAATGATTACTCCCTGAAAGTATACTTTGCTAGAAAAGCGTACTTTGCAATGTTGGTGAAATCGGCTACTGTGCATATGCAGGGTACATATTAAGTGTACCGATTGAAATCCTTGTCCCGCACCAGTGCATTTTGAATTTGCTGTTGAGACTGTCCAATCAGAGGCCGCGATTAGGGATCAAAGGTGAACAAATAAAGGCCAAAAAAACGGCATTTCAGGTGTATTAGGTTACTGCAGATTTATAAACAGAATTTATTCAGCCCCCTTTATTATGCTACAAGGAGCAATGGTTGCGGTATAAATATAAAAATATCAGGCTAAAGTGTTTGATATCCAGTTGATCAAGCAAGGCTTTGAAAGATATAGGAATGTCGAGACCCAGAAATTCATACAATGACAAACTTGATATCCACATACAGTAGGCTGGTACTCCATGTACCATGGGACCGTTTCTCTAAACTTAGTACGACTAAAATGTTCGAAAGTGAAAATTTATGATAGTCTGTACATTTCATATTAACATTGTTTTTTTGTAAACAATCATTGGATTTACATTTATTGAGCATAGGCTGCATATGCAGCCTATGCTCAATAAATGTAAATCCATAATGGAAATTCCCATTTATGGAGCATCCATCACTTGAAATTTCAAGGCGTTCCTAAATTTGCACTTACGAACATTTTAGTCGTGCGATGTTTAGTGAAACCGGTCCCGGCTAACGCCTTATGCTAGCCGATGATCAAATACGAAATAGCTTTCCTTGAATAGATCGCGGACTTGTTTACGTTGCAGATCGTTATTACACTCACGTAATTCAGTAACATGATGTGACGTCGTTGGACCAATGCCAGTTTTCTCATCGTTGTAACCAGGATATGAGGCATTTACCTGATACGACATTATGTTACCAGTCAGTACGTATTGTGCCAATAGAAAACTCGTTACCTGATAAATTACATGAGCAGTACACCTGTGACTGGTGTCGGTATTATCACTGAGGTGTATGAATGGGTGGACGAGGCGATGGGGCTATACTTCTCACATGATATGGATGATATACATATGTACGTACATACATTTATTATATACATACCCATGAAATACATAGTTATACGATGTAAATAAAAGTCATATGTTATCATCGATGAAATAAACAACTTCCGGTGAAAATACGTCTTCTTCCGCTATCTATATTCATAATGCGCACCTGAAAGAAAACAGTGCAAATAGGCTGCAAATACATAATTCATTATCGTATACAGTCTAAACAACTGCTAATTTCCATGGAGCGGTATATAATAAATAGAATATTCATATTTTTGCAACGAATATGACATATATGTTCATCTCGTGGTGTGAAATGTCCATATTGCACTCGTGAAATATGGACATTTCACACCACTCGATGAACATATATGTCATATTCGTTACAAAAATATGAATATCCTCTATGTATTCGTTTAATGGTAAAAAATTATGATAGTTGGGGCTTTTATCAAATTGAAAATAAAAAGAATACATTATTAGCCTACCATAAACAGATACTATACATTATATAAAGCACACATTAGCATATAAAACATTCCTAATGAAGTATGTATAGGCGTATACAGACTAATCTAATTTGGCGCGAACATGTGGCATCACATCTCACGTGACCGTATCTATGCCAACCAGTCGATAATGGTGCAACACCATACCTCAGTCACAATGTCTGATGCCATATTGTTATTGTTGTTGTATTACGGGAAATCACGCGGTTTTTTACTTGGTGATCACCAGCCACGGATCCCGTAACATTCCACAAAGATTCTAGTTTCTCTTTCAGAAGTTGCATTTTCGATAGTTTTTTGTTCTGTTACAAGCATGGATTGAAATTCTAATTGTTTACGATAGTTAATATAAAATGTAAATCTGCATATTGCTCTCTTGATGGTTTAAATTGCCAAAAACAGCTCCTTTAACGTGCCCGTGACCATATTTATGTACAGTGGGATCAGCGTGTAAGTGCACACACGAACGATCACAGAAACAGGACCTGTGCACGTAATTTAATGTTACACGTGGGTATCAGCGTGTAAGTTGCACACACGAAACGAACTCGTCAGGTATTCGTGCACGTATTTATGTACAGTGGGGAATCAGCGTGTTACGTGCAACTCACGAAACGAAATACGACAGGATCCTGTGCACGTATTTATGTACAGTGGGATCAGCGTGTAAAGTGCACACAACGAACGAATCACGACAGGAAACCTGTTTGCACGTAATTTGTTGTTACAGTGGGAGGTCAAGCGTGTAAGTGCACTCACGAACGAACTCGACAGGACCTGTCGTGTTCGTTCGTGTGTGCACTTACACGCTGACCCCACTGTACATGTATCATTCACCCACCACTATCGGACGATGAATAATTCGACGTGTAAACATGCCGTTTAATATGGTCCCGATCATGTATGCTATACAATACATTGTATTGCCAGCTCAGCCACGTTAGTGCAGTGAAACCTCTGTTAACCGGACACCCTGATACCTCCCAGAGTGTCCGGTTTAGAGAGGTTTCACTGTAAATCAGGCATTTGACTATTGCCATAGTTGTGTGCTATGCGGCATTATCACCTGAGATAAATGACCAAGAAACCCGTGACAAATAAGATTACAGATGTGTTCTTGGTGTCCGATTTAGAGAGGGTCCGCTGTATGTATAGATCATTGGCCAGCTTCCCAATATGTTGTACAATACACGAGATACACACATACAATCGCTATGTTATACTATGTAATTCACCAGGGGCCCGTTTCACTAAACTTCGTACGACTAAGACGTTCGTAAGCTAAAATTTAGGATCGTCTGGAAATTTCAATTGATGGATTTACATTTATTGAGCATAGGCTGCAAACGCAGCCTATGCTCAATGAATGTAAATCCAATAATAGTTCACAAGAAAACATTGTTAATGTGAAATTTACAGACTATCATAATTTTGCACTTACGAACATTTTAGTCGTACGAAGTTTAGTGAAACGGCCCCCAGGTTCGTCCACTCAAATACTATTACAATGACAATGATAATGACAGCATTACCGCTTCTATTCAATGTAGCAACGCTATTTTAAGTGAAAACCATGTTGCACCTGTCCATCATCTAGCATAAAGCATTACCTGATATGTAGAATACGATGCTAGTTAAGGAATAAACACATGGGATGTTGCGTTTACTGTAGTGAGAACAATATATGGTATATTTAAAGTGCGAAGGACTCCTCGCAAACTTTAAGCAGACCAAATTTGTTTCTACTTTCATACAATATAAACTCAATACTTTGAATGGGCGTTTCCATTATGAATTTCCATGGTAGGAATTCCTCGACGTTTATACAACCACTGAGAGTAACATCGAGGCATTTATGTAATTATTGTTTACCCAGCCCATTCGCCAAGCTCCGCCTCTAACAGAAATTTCGAATCGCTATCCTAGTATGTGATTGGCGGTGTGACACGAAGTGAGCGCGTGCGTGGGCGGTAATATGCTTTGCGTCTCGTGAACTGATGACAACAAGGCATACAATCAGTTCTAAACATAACGCTGAACATTTAATGATTAATTTCATACATATTGGCGAAAGCGTCGCAACATGCCATTAATTGAGACGAAATATCGTTCATTCATTGGTCCAGAAACTAGGGTAAACGATAAAGTATGGTAAATACTGCAAATAAATAATAGGCAGGTCATTGTCAACACATGTACCAGGGTATATGGTCTAAACATGTGTGTATTACTCCTATTGTATGGTAAATACTTTAAATAAATAATAGGCATACCATAATCAACACAGACCGGTAATACATGCATTGAAAGTTATTTATCCCGTCAACACAGGGCGTATGTGCCGTGAAACATTTTTGATATCCTGTCAATACGACCTAATCACTGCGTATGCACATGTGCGGTGGCTGGGGTTATTTATTTTTGAATTTTAAAGCCATTTGTAGGTGTTGACGGGATAAATAGAATAGTAGGTTAGTGCCGTGAATGGGAAAAAATATATGGCAAGGCTCAGGAAACGGGATGGGCTCGGCTCTGCCGAGCACATCCTGTTTCCGTGCCGCGCCAGATATGTTTTCCCATTCACGGCACTAACCTACTACAGTGCATTCTCTATATATATAGAGGAATTAAGTATGGGCTAAACTTGTCTACATTGCTTACTACGTCTATAATTAAGTGATAACATTGTCGATCATCATTGAATCGTATGCAAATCCCTGGCGCTATTTTGTCGATATAAGGCAACATGTCAATTCGTGCCTCGAATGCGCAGCAGTCTGCCTGTCATATGTGAATATCCACCATAAGTAAACAATGATGTTACTTCCAGACTTGGACTTGCAACTCTGCATCCATAAATCGGGTGCCTCGTGGTAAAACTGGACCCGTTAGGGTCTGGACCGGTGTATGTCAACTGTATTGTAAATATTATATTGAAGTACAGTGCAGTGCATTGTATTGTATTATTGTATATTATACTATATTGTATTGTAGTGTAATATTGTAGTGTATTTTGTTGTATTAAATTGTATTGTATTGCGTTATATTGTATTGCATTGTGTTATATTGTATTGTATTATATTGTATTGTATTGGGCTGCGGTGCGTTGCACTTCTCTACTCTGGCCTACGCTGCGCAGTCCTGCATTGTATTGTACTGTATTGCCTACGGTATGGTATACATGTATATATATTATATTGTATTATACAAACAAGAAATCAGTAATGTAAGGGTTTATTATAGGAATGAATGGCCTTTTTGTGGAATTTATCGGGGTATAAACTTGGAAAAGCCACTTTCGCAATTGGCAATAAAAATAAACAATTGGCGATAAAAAATTACAATTTTTTTTTTTTTTCGAAAATTGTAATTTTTTATCGCCAATTGTTTATTTTTATCCTATTGGTTATTATAGGAATGAATGGCCTTTTTGTGGAATTTATCGGAGTATAAACTTGGAAAAGTCGCGGGAATACTGGACGAAGGCCGGAAGGCCTCGTCCAGTATTCCCGCGACTTTTCCAAGTTTATATCCCCGATAAATTCCACAAAAAGGACATTCATTCCTTATAATTCCAGCATTTGAAATAAATTCATCAAGAAAATGTGTTTATTTTCCGTTTTCTTAAGAATTATTTTAACTGCGCCTGACGGTTACGGAAAGTAGTTCGGCATGGAGTTTACTGGGATATAAATTCTGGACAGAGACGTGCTACGGACCAATCAAATGTTAGGGAATTGTGTAAATATTTTTGTGCTGGAATTATTCATTGATATTGCTCTCTGGAGGTAGTGTGTGTTTATGGTTATAAAATACAGACACATGCTTTTAAATTACAGCGAAATATGTCATTTCCGGACTCCCTGTCATTTGTATTATGTAGTGTTTGCCCTAGTTTCTCGACCAATGGAAGTACAGCATTTTGTCTCAGTTAATCTCATACTGCGATGTTTTCGCCAACATCTATTAAGTTAAAGATTAAATGCTGCAATAAGTAAAACGTTGTGAAATTTTTTGCGAAGAAACGATTTCCGTGTCGGTCGATTCATCGCAAAAATGGCATAAGTATGTGCCGAATTCCAAGGACCACCAAATGCAGCACATGAAGACGCGTTTGCTGCGCCATATTTCATCAAAATCCGTTGCATATTAAGGAAACTATCGTATAATACTTACTTTGAAGTGTGCAAGCTTTCAACACTTTCATTGTTATTGTTGTTGTTGTTGTAACCACGTGATCGTGCACCTTGTATTGCCTAAAGAACACATCCATGGCCGTATTGAATATACCTGAGACATGATCTGAGACACAGCGACTGTGTCTGGACGCTGCCATCATTGGATAGTCTGCAAGTCTGCTAGTTGTATCTAGCAGATTAATCACTCTGCCAGCGATGGCCTCCATCGGGAGATTTTAATGACTACAGCTTCGTCGATATTTTACACAAACGTCATTTATTGACCATTGTAATGTGAGTGTGGCTGTACTTGTGTGAACATTAATTTACTGTCTGTTTCACGAAAGCTGCCCAAATTTTTCGGCCATATAAACAATTCAAAAACCATATTTTTTTGATAATATTAAATTAAAGGAAAATTAAGCCTTCTTTTTATTTCGTGAAATTTGGTCAAATATTGATTTTATTGCGAAAAAAAAAATCCCCATGTTAAATCCCCATAGACATTTTCACGGAGTGAAGCTATGGGGATTTAACATGGGGAAATTTTTTAGAATTTCAGAAATACTGGACCGATTTTTAAAATTTAACTTTTGTTTTCTTAGTTATATTATTTCCAAGCTATCTAGCCCGGTTTCGGAGACAATTTCCAAAAATTTTCGTTTTTTGAATCCTCTCACAACACCTCTACCTTTTTTCCCCCATGTTTAATTCCCATAGACAAATCAATTTTTCGTAATAAAATCAATATTTGACCAAATTTCACGAAATAAAAAGAAGGCTCATTCTTAAATTTTCCTTTAATTTAATATTATCGAAACAAATATTGTTTTTGAATTGTTTATATGGCCGTAAAATTTGTGCAGCTTTCGTGAAACAGACTATAGTATGTATGTACTTTTGCAAGAAATTGTGTTAACATGTGCATATACACGTACGTGTGCAAATACTACTCTTAGTATATTTGTACATTTACATGTAATTTTGCAAAACATTCAGTCCGTATTGTGCAATACCTGTAGTACATGTATATATATATATGAATCACGATCTTGGACCACTGTACTAGTACATATTTATTACGTGATAAAAAGCCTGGGGTACCATGTGACGGAATATAGCGCGGTTGCGGGTGTTTCGGACGTCGAACGTGACTCATTCTGCAGATATTTTCCGCGTGATTTCTGGAGATGGTCAGTTACATGGACTGCTTGATATTGCATGATAAATTATATTCAGGATTGTACAGCCAAAAGCGAGGATTATTGCCGTGCGTGTAGATTTTCAGCGATGTCTAGATTCCGTTCACAGTGGCCTATAATCATCCAACCGAGTACACTGGTCATATACGGTGTATATATATAGCTGTGACGTAAATAATTGTGTAGTACAGTGGAACCTCTCTAAACCGGACACCAATACAATCCCTGCGATCTTATTGTTGATGAGTTCCTTGGTCTTTTATCTCGGGTGATAATGTATATTCAAAATCGCATATAGCACACATCTATGGCTCAGAATTATCAAATGTCTGAATTACAGTGAAACCTCTCTAAACCGGACATGTGTGCACGAACTACCGTTAGTATCAGAGAGATCGTATTTGTGTATGAATTCGAAGTCATGTACAATATATAGCCCTGTCAATATATCTTTACTGGTACATTGTACAACGACTCCTGTTTGTATGCATGCACATGCACACACATTCTTCTTAGTGTACATGATGTACTTGTGCAAGAATCCCTGTTAGTATACATGTACTTGTGCCCTGATCTTGTTTGTATACCCATTGTACTTGTGCAAGAATCCCTGTTATTGTATAAACATGTACTTGTGCAAGAATCCCTGTTAGATACATGTACTTGTGCAAGAATCCCTTTTGTATGTACTTAACCTGTCTTGTGCAAGAATCCCTGTTAGTGTATACATGTACTTGTGCAAGAATCCCTGTTAGTGTATACATGTACGTGTGCAAGAATCCCTGTTAGTGTATACATGTACGTGTGCAAGAATCCCTGTTAGTGTATACATGTACGTGTGAAATAATCCCTGTTAGTGTATACATGTACGTGTGCAAGCTATATACATGTACATGTACTTACTATATATTGTAACATGGCTGCCGTTGTTCGACACTACGGAGCCCCGCAGGGGACGTAGACTTATTTAATTCGTTCCCTCAATTTAACAATTCCTTCCCATGAATTAACAATTCGATCCCTCAATTTCACAATTGGTTCCCACGAAATAACAATTTGTTCCAACGGGAATGAATTGTTAATTCGTGTGAACTAATTGTTATATCGTGGGAACGAATTGTTAATTCGTGTGAACGAATTGTTATATCGTGGGAACGAATTGTTAATTTAATAAAAACAATCCATGTCCCCTACGGGGCTCCGTACGACACCGCTCACAGCCGTGTTCAAACGTACAACGAGTACTGTTTTTCCCATGGCTGTAGACAATGCTCATTCCGGGGCCAAGCCAAAATCTGCGTAATACATGTATCGCATGACGTTACTAGAACGCGCCATTACGTCACCAGACCAGTTCACAACGGTCGCACTGAACTTTTCAAATTGATGTGGCTGAATCACGCGACATGCACTGCGGCCCCGGAACATGTATGTGTAAATCAGCTGTTTGAACGAAACGCCTTATCACACTAGCGAAAGTAACTGCATATACATGTATGCTCAAATTTGAAATTACAGGATATTTCCAACGGAAATGTAACAATAACGTTCGAAGATGTCCAGCCGTGGGTAAACGTTTGCTGTGGCACTCGGGAACTGTTTGAACCCGCGGCCTGCGGCATTGGGATTCAAACAGTTCCCGCGTGCCACGGCAAACGTTTACCCACGGCTGGCCATGGTCAAACCTTATAATCACATGTAGTTGTGTACAAACTCCTGTTTACAGTTAATCACATGTGCATCTCTAATCATTCAATCAACGCGCGTTGGAACCAATGAAAACACATCTAAATATTCGTCTATACACGCCATGAGTGTAGAAATTAAGAGCAAGCCAACATGGTTTTATTTATTCTGATCGCTAACGGTGTTCTTTTCCGCCAAATATTGCTTTCCCATTTGCCAATCTCTTAAGTGATTTGCATACACCGATGCTCACTCAACATACGACTTACAGTTCCTGTACAAATTAATATCTGTCACGGTTGAATGTGATAAATATGAATACTAGATACGTGATGTATTATAGGAATGAATGACCTTTTTGTTGAATTTATCGGGGTATAAACTTGGAAAAGTCGCGGGAATACTGGACGAAGGCCGGAAGGCCTCGTCCAGTATTCCCGCGACTTTTCCAAGTTTATATCCCTGATAAATTAAAAAAAAGGCCATTAATTCCTTATAATTCCAGAATTTGAAATAAATTCATCAAGAAAATGTGTTTATTTTCCGTTTTCTTAAGAATTATTTTAACTGCGCCTCACGGTTACGGAAAGTAGTTCGGCGTGGGAGTTTACTGGGATATAAATTTTGGACAGAGACTTGCTACTGGCCAATCAAATGTTAGGGAATTTTGTAAATATTTTTGTGCTGGAATTATCATACAATAACGATTGTGGGAATCGACATATAATAGTGATAATACTACGTGAACCGACATCTATAACAGCAAAGGTCCGATATTGTAAATAGTATTTCCTGGTCCACTCTGAACCAGGCTCAACTTGGACTAATATGAGTACAAGTATGTTTTATCGAAACACTTTAAGCCGTATGGTCCATGAAATAGTACAACATACATTTGTTAACAAGTACATACGGTAACAGATGTCTTGTTATATCCTCGAGTCTACTTTTGGTACAGGTGATCTAGGCCCGTTTATCTCTTCTTTGTGCACATCTCTCTCTCTCTCTCTCTCTCTCTCTCTCTCTCTCTCTCTCTCTCTCTCTCTCTTGTGCGTGCTGCCTCTCCACCCGCATCTATTGGAAATTTTCGCATTATACTTCCATGTATTCTCTCTCTCGCTCTCTCTCTGGTCTGGGTTCAACTGTGCCAGAGTCGGCCCAATTATTGCCGTGATTTCTCGAATGTATGAGAGCCGATAATGTGAGATTATGGACATCGGTTTACAATATTGATACATCGACGAGAATTGCAAATCGGTACTGGTCTGGAACAAACTAATTCCCGACATAATACAGTATAATAAGCATGGCATACCACATACCACACGTCTTGTTTGCTTTATATTGTTACGCAATGTTGCCTTTCTCTTGATATATATGAGACGCGTCATGTTGTTTTGTTCGATATCTCGTGAAAAATATTTACAATATTTTTTCCATGAGTGACGTCAAAAGTTGACTAAATTGTCATAGCAATTCCGCATTTGCTGTGCAAATTTCGTCATCTTTCGCCGTCCTATAGAAGATATCACAGTTGCTGTGAATCCATTTTATACAAAATCGCAGATATTCTTAAGCACAAAAGTTCTACATACGTCGGTAGTAAACTTTATATTTACATGTAGACATTATTATGCTGCAAGTCGGACATCGCTGGTTCACAGAAACGTATTGTGAACCTCGTGTCACTTTCTGGTCATTTCAGGTTATTTTCCTCGGCATGCGTTCGAAAGACTTTGTTGTCATTTATGTAATACATGTATACATGGACACCGGGGGTGGGGGGGGGGGGGGGGGGGTTCACTAAACTTCGTACGACTAAAATCATTCGTAAGTGCAAAATTATGATAGTCTGTAAATTTCACGTTAACAATGTTTTCTTGTAAACACTTAATGGATTTACATTTATTGAGCATAGGCATTTTATAGGGCGTTTGGGCTATGAGACTGTTATACGTCGTAAATAAAATATAGGAATGGACATCAATTGCATGTTCTGTGCTGATATAGGTATATTGATACACATAGCAGGTGAATGTTTTACGTATTAATTTCCATAAAGTCACTCCATTTTGAATGGAAAATATCTAGTTTATCTTTAATAGTGGCAATAGTCCCTTCTATTATTATTGTTTGCTTCAGATATATTTTAAAACGGCCTATCGATGGTTGCGTTTCATCGTATTTGCACTTAAAAATAAAATATTTTGCTGGAAGAATTAAAAAGCTGATAAGCATTGTTTTATTTTTGCAGTCAACCCACACATACGGGATTGTGTAATCCCGTGGCCAATAGAAAAACGCCGAGAACCAATAGAACGCTCGTAGACAGCCCGTTTGCATGTGACCACAACATCGCAGGAGGGTGGTTTCATACGGACTTCCCACGGGCCACAAGCCCCTACGGCTGCCCACGTCCCACGGGCCCGGGACCATCCGTAGGTCTGATCTGACCTTAGCATAACTGTGCATGTTCAACTTTCAGCTACGGGCTATGCGGCACCACTACGGGTCTAAAAATCGTCGAAAAATCGTGCGGACCTGGGGCCCGTTTCACTAAACTCCGTGCACAATTATTATAGTCTGTAAATTGCACATTAACAATGCTTTGTTGTAAACAATTATGTGATTTACATTTATTGAGCATATACAGCCTATGCTCAATAAATGTAAAGCCATCAATTGAAATTTCCAGACGATCCTAAATTTGCACTTACGAACATTTTAGTCGTAAGAAGTTTAGTGAAACGGGCCCCTGCACGCTATGCAGTACGATTATCCACGGTTTCTCAGGGATTTGGCTCTTACGGGGCCAGTAAACTGCCCGGGAGATTCATGTGCTCGGGGCATCTGTATATTCCAGGTCCCACGGGTCCGAGTACTCCACGCGGTTCGGAAACGCCTCCGCGGCCATCGAGATGTTATTGGCCGGCTACGATATTAGACTCCGCCCAAATTTCGCAGGTACGTACTACACCTTCGCCTGCGCTAAACTTGCCCATTTGCGCAAATGTGTTTATTACAAAATACTTGAATATTGTGTTTGAAAGTAAGCAGCTTGATTGGCTGTGCCTGAGATGTGCTACATCTCAGGCACAGCCAATCAAACTGCTTCATTGCTAGTTGATATTAGCTGTTTCGAAACGTTGACATCTTGGCAAGATTAAAGCAGGGAGTGGTGTATTAAACTTTTTGTTCACGTGTAAATGTAGGATGTCTTCATGTTTCTCCTACTTTTGTTAAAATATGGTTATTTTCGATGTAGGGAAATCATGATTTGTTTACAGGTACTAGTGTTGTTACATGTATCAGCATACAAGGTGTATGATCACGTGGTACTAACAACAACAACAACAAGTACTGAAACTTCCAGAATCCATCTGATTCAAAGTACGTATTATTTTGTATTGTCCTGATTGCGTAAGTTATTTTTATGAAATATTGCACATCAAACGCGTCTTGTTAAGCTGCATTTGGTGGTGTTTGTATTTTCGCTAAACTTCTATCGTTTTTGCGGAAATCGATTCTTCGCAAAAACGACACAAGTCGGTGCCGAACTCCCTGGACCACCAAATGCAGCTCATGAAGACGCGTTTGCGTCGTCATATTTCATCAAAATCAGTTGCATATTAAGGAAAATATCAAATAATACTTACTTTGGAGTGGGCGACGTTGTTGTTTTTGTAACCACGTGATCATGCACCTTGAGCATAGCGTTCAGGGAAATTGGGACAATGCTCTGTTTCAACTTTGTCCTGTGAATTTTGAAGGAAATACTCCAACGTTTGGTATAATCAGTATTTTTTTTATTTCTTATTTCTTACATATTTCATACATAGAAAATAGTGAATAGCAAGTATACTCTAATTTATTAACCATCTGTGGAAGACAAAATTAGTGTCGCAGCACTCGTTATTTTTTCAGCACTTTTTCAAAAAAATGTTTTGCCACTTCCAGATTATTTTTACGAATCTATTCAACCGTGTTTGCGCCATTAACCCTATGCTAAGTTAAAAAATTGTTGTCTGCGGTTTATTTTTTTATTTCCATTGTCATCAACAAAACCATAGTTTGGCAGCACTTTAGAATTATTTCCAATTGAAATGAAATAAAGTGCTACCAAACCATGTTTTATTGATAAAAAAGACAATATCAAACAGCAGCAGATGACAGTTTTCATCCCCACGTTTTAAGGGTTAAATTACGGGGTATTGTTTTAGGGTTACAATGTACAATATTGTATAAATATACGATACACGTCTATAATTAAATTAAGTTTCACTAATCCTTCATCACTTGCAGGGGCGGATGTAGAGGGGGGAGTTCCGGGGTTATAACCCCCCCCCCCCCCCCCCCCCCCCCCCCCCCCCCCCCCCCCCCCCCCCCCCCCCCCCAACCCCACCCCCCCTTCAGCCACGGAGTTTACATAGATCACAGTTTACCACCAGTTGGAGTCTGAATTTAAATGCCGTAAAACACAGGAAAGTGCATTTCGAAGAGGTCAAAAATAGGACAACCCCCTAGTTGCGAACGGTAACTCTTGCAATTACAAGTAATTGCACGAGTTACATTCGCAACTAGACAACCCCCCCCCCCCTGTTCCCCAAATGCTGGATCCGCCCCTGACTTGCTGCGCATAATTATATTAGACCGAGTCAAGGCGTGTGTACTTCCCTCCCTATAAAAGTGTCTTATTTCTTATATTATTATCTTAATGTGTCTCGTCACACTTTTTCACTTTGTTTTTGCAAATTAACGTCCTATAAGAAGACTAATGTAATATAAATACTACTGGACGTGGTATAATCCCGTATCCGACCCACGTTCTGCCCATTAACCTAATGGAAACGTATAAACGTATGGATACGCAGGGCCGTATATAGAGAATACCAGGCTATAATGCGTATTTTGATATCAAGTTTATCAGGGAAGACTAGGAAACGCGTATGAATTCCGAGGCTTGTCGAGGCTAGCGTTGCATGATAAACTTGATATCAATAGACACTAGTTTGGTATTCTATTTATCGGTTAGTGTTTTATGCTAGCCGATGATGCCATATAAAATAGATTTCGTTGAAAAGAGCGCGGACTTGTTTCGTTGCGTCATTGCACTGACGTGATTCGGTAACGTCACGTGACGCCGTTCGACCAATGAAACGTTAGTTTTAAATTCATTGTAACCCCGATAATCATATCAGGTCAATGCCTGTTACGACATGATGTTATCAGTCTGTACGTACTTGGCCAATACAAATCTCGTTACCTGATAAAACGAGGTTCAATTCGTATGACCCAGGACTACGGTAAGAAAATGCATTCACGTAGATTGATCAGGTCCTATATTTTTGACATTCAATATAGGAATGAATGGCCTTTTTGTGGAATTTATAGGGGTATAAACTTGGAAAAGTCGCGGGAATACTGGACGAAGGCCGGAAGGCCTCGTCCAGTATTCCAGCGACTTTTCCAAGTTTATATCCCCGATAAATTCAACAAAAAGGCCATTCATTCCTTATAATTCCAGCATTTGAAATAAATTCATCAAGAAAATGTGTTTATTTTCCGTTTTCTTAAGAATTATTTTAACTACGCCTCACGGTTACGGAAATTAGTTCGGCGTGGGAGTTTACTGGGATATAAATTTTGGACAGAGACTTGCTACGGGCCAATCAAATGTTAGGGAATTGTGTAAATATCTTTGTGCTGGAATTATTATTTGAAGCTAGCCTAAGTATAGGTCGCACATTGTGTTGGAATTGTCAGATCGTGACCAAATTATAACACAATTAGCCGGTAAAATTTAAACCATCATTTTTTTGTCGCGTCCGCTTGCCGACAGCGCGATATACATGTAGTCGACACAGTCCGTCCATCCGTCCGTCTTTTCGGTATACTATCAAAGCCTCGGCGGGCGTGACATGCGGGCCGCGGCCATCTCGTTCTAATTCTAGACAGTCGTTGTTTACGGCTTCATTTAGATAGTTTATTACAATTATTGGCGTCTGCTTAAGCCGGGTCATGGACTGTGGCAATACTCGCCTTGATGCAATTTAACAATTGAGATCAAACCGTGCTTTCAATGCATTATGTTTCTTGTAGTCGTGGGCCGGCAATCGCTCGACTTGTCATGATTTGTTTTCCGTTGTGGCAAGTTTAACATTCGGAAACTAGTTACGCGAAGTTAGTGAAAAAAACTCCAATATTTCATTGATTGCAGAAGGACACACAACGTTCGCAATAATTCATCATTAACCTTTTAATTATAGTCTGTTTCACGAAAGCTGCCCAAATTTTACGGCCATATAAACAATTCAAAAACCATATTTTTGTCGATAATATTAAATTAAAGGAAAATTTAAGAATGAGCCTTCTTTTTATTTCGTGAAATTTGGTCAAATAACTTTCAGACTGAGCTACTGTGGTTTGCTGAAACCATACCATGTGATTGAATGTGCAAGGTATTTATTATCAACTCGTGGTACATGTTTGGATAGAACGTCGACAGGTAGACCGTCCGAGAATAGGTTACAACGGTGTACGACACACTTTGTGTCACGAATAAATTTCTCCTGCCTCATTTGCCTCAACGCTTTCTCCCAACTTAGACCTAAATACTTACACAGTAACCCTTTCACCCCTAAGTAACTGAATGGGCTGCGATATGTTAATTTTACAACCAATCCAATCATCGCAAAATGATTTTCAGACTATTCCATTTATAAAAAGGGGGTATTTGTTGTTCTCAAAAATATGAAAATTACTTTCAAACATTGCAGATCCTGGATCTGCACTGTTTGCATAAACCGATATAGCTGGCTTTCGGGTTCAAAGGGTTAAGACATGCATTTTTATAAATTGTATACGGTCACGGGGAAACTGCAACATCCCGAGTCGTTTATGCACTAATAATTATAAATACGATTTGTTTCTACAAAATAAAACGACCGTAATAACCCTAAATATTCGGACATCATTCATTTGGGGAAACACATACAACATAATTATGCCAGTGAGTGTGTCAATATTTAGGGTTAGTATCACAGTACTGGTTTAATGACACTAACAATATATTTGGATACAATTTGCTTTGGGAAACCCCTATATAATAGGGGTTTCCCAAAGCAAATTGTGTCCGAATGTTTATGGTTAATACGGGTATCGCGCATCGGCAGTGATATACTCTTAACATTTGCAACAATGGATCATTATTTTATCTGGTAACTCACTATCTATTGACCGAATACACGCTAGCTGGTAACAAATTGTCGTACCCTGCATTGATTAATTACGTACAAACACGTCACATTGGGTTCAAAGCTACGTGTGCTGATGTATCGTTGGTTCAATGACATCACGTGTCGTTACCGAATGACGTCAGTGTAATGACGCAGCGTAAACAAGTCGGCGTTATTTTCAACGAATCACGTTATTGCGCGCATTCTGCAATTATATAAGACGTTACCTGACAAACAAAATACCATTCTAGTGTAGTTCAAGTTTGTTAGGCTCGGCTTTGAAACGGCAGGAATTCCTCATCAAGCCTCTGAATTCCTACGCGTGTCTTATCCTTTCCTGTCGAATGGCAATATCCTGTATTTCTATTCTGTTTTCTCTATTTGTGGCTGTGACTGACGATACGGGGCTTATTGGCTTGGCGACCAGTGTAGATCCAGATCAGCTTGTGCATGCGCACAGTATGATCAGAATATGCACTGCTCGCCATTCCATCAATAACACCAGTCATGCTTCTACCAAGCGTTATACATGTAGGTCGTTATCATGCTACATGGGGTGCTATTTGATCTGGATCTACACTGACCGCCCACTAATCTCATAAGCCCCCTTTCTCCAACCATAGCCACATATACGTTTATCAATCATCCTGTCTGTGGATTTTCAGACAGTTAACGCAACAAACATGGATTTTACAGAACTTGTCCAGTTATTTTATTAACACCCCTCGTATGGCCATGGATTGATGTATGCCTGCTGTATGTACAGTGGAACCCTGTAAACCGGATAGGCCGGCAAATATGGATGTTTAACTAAGATGTATTTCGCTGTTTACAGTGGGGTCAGCGTGTAAGTGCACACACGAACGAACACGACAGGTTGGTTCCAACCTGTCGTGTTCGTTCGTGTGTGCACTTACACGCTGACCCCACTGTAATATGTATCTCGGATTACAATGACTGTTCGTGATTGAAAAACACTAGGATGTGTGATGAAGCGCTAACATGTCTGATATACAGTGGAACCTCTCCAACCCGGACACCCTGTGGACCTCCCAGGGTGTCCGGTTTGGAGAAATTCCACTGTACATGTCAGCATCTAAATATGGAACACAATAACCATCAGTAGACTACCATCGTAACTATAATTCTACTCTGAGGACGCTGAAGATTTAAAGAGGTATATCAGGATTTTTTTTTAACAAAAATACTATCAAAAATAAAAACGTTATTTATTTATTTTTTAAATCCTGAAGAAAAAACATTCAGCGGTTCTAGTATCGTCATATATCTTCAAACAAACCACTTTACACAGGACCGTGATGAAAACACGTTTTTATTTTTTATTTAGTATTTTTATAAAAAAATCCTGATATGCCCCATTAAGTAATGTGTTCCCATAATGCATACATGAACGACAACGCTCAAAATAAAATACAAATCTGCATAAAACTGGTACAATGTCACCCATGCATAATGTCGGTTACGAACTACAGAACGATTAAATGCAGATACAAACCTACCGTCTGTTCTACATTTTTCTGCCGACGAACTTATGGCACTTAAACATTATTAAATCTAAAAAAATATTTAAATGTTAGTACTTTTTCGTCAGTAACAAAAAAGTCACTCTCCCCAATTTTTTTTAAATATTTTATGAAATTCCATCAGATATTAGTTTTCATTTTACTGCGAAAAAAAAACATTTCCTATGGGAATTTAAGTAATATGGGACAAAACTGAGCTGGGGTGTGACAATGAGATACTGAAAACGAAACATATAATAGAAAGTGGCTCCGAAACGTGGCTAGATAGCTTGAAAATGGTGTAACTAAGAAAACAAAAGTTAGATTTTGAACATCGATTCACACATTCCAAAATTATTTTTAAGAATTTTTTTTAGTTTCACCAACATTGCAAAGTATACTTTTCTAGCAAAGTATACTTTGAGGGAGAAATTTTCAATTTTAGGATAAATTTATTAATTATACTGAATTTATTACGTTATCACAGTCAAAATCTGTGATAATGTAATAAATTCAGTATAATAATTCGGCATACTTTTAATCATCAAATATATGCAGTGGTTAGTTCTATATGAAATAATTAATTTTGGTGAAAATAAATGATTACTCCATCAAAGTATACTTTGCTAGATAAGTATACTTTGCAATTTTGATGAAATCGGCTACAGGTTAATATCAATAGAAAAATTGTATTTTCCTTATAAAATCAATATTTGATTGGGGAGGGTAACATTTTTGTTATTGATTACAAACTACTTACATTTAAATATTTGTTTAGATGTAATGCGTTTAATAGCAAATGTGTTCGTCGGCAATACAACGTGGAACACACAGCAGATGTGAAAACTACTAATCAATGTACAATGACGAAGGCAGGCCTATTTGCATAGGGGAGAAAATTCGAAACGGCATTACAATTGATTAATGTGCTACATGCTGTAGAATTACGATCTAAACACGTGATAAATGTATTCCGAATCAAGACGTATTGAATTTAAAATGGGAGAATGTCGGAATGGGCATGCGATATGACGGTGTGTTTTTTTTTGGGCCGGCTACAGAACTGGCAATGTGTGAGGTGAGCATGTAGCAGAACAGCTGTTCCATGCACTATTATTCATGTGTACATGTAATTTGCTGTCAAAGGCGACATCTTTGCGAAATTGGATCAAACCTAACAAGTGTTTTATTTCTTCTATTTGCATACGATATTGAGATCGGTAAAGAAAATGCGCAACATAATCCGCAAAGACAATTCTGGAAACAAAATAGAACGAATAAAACTTAATGCTGTAATTTGGTGGTGGGTTCTGTACTGAATACACTGATATTGGCGGCTATGTCTCTAAATATACAGTCAAAATTCTCTAAACCGGACACCAAGAAAACACATGTGATCCTATTTTTGATGAGTTTCTTGGTCATTTATCTCATAATAATGATTGTTCGTGATCGCATAGCACACAACTATGGCTCAGAATGATCAAATGCCTGATTTACAGTGAAACATATCTAAGCCGGACACCCTGGGGACGTCCCATGGTGTATGGGGGCATTATCATTAAACTTCACACGACTAAAATGTTCGTAAGTGCAACAGATAAGATTGCAAGTATGTAAGTTGACAAATACGTGTTTTCTCTCACAGATAAATCCATGTATATACTAGCTTGAAATGTAATAAATAATTTACTTACTACCAATTTACTTACCAAGTAACTGATGTAACTCCAATATGGTGGGTGGGTGGCTATGGGTACATGTGATTGGGTAATTTGACGACCGGGGTGTATCCTTACCGGAACCCCGACCGGATACATGTAGCCTATTTCATCAACTTTGCAAAGTATACTTATCTAGAAAAGTATACTTTGAGGGAGAAATTTTCAATTTAAGGATACATCTATTAATTTTTATTATACTGAATGTATTACATTATCACAGCCATTTTGGCTGTGATAATGTAATAAATTCAGTATAATAATTCTGCATACTCTTAATCATCAAATATATGCAGTCGTTAGTTCTATATTAAATAATGAATTTTGGGAAAAATAAATGATTACTCCCTCAAAGTATACTTTGCTACATAAGTATACTTTGCAATGTTGATGAAATCGGCTACTGGTTTGGCCCTCAGGTACGTCTTTGGCATTATTGTATGTGGGGGGGGGGGGGTTTAATTTGGCTTGTATGAGTAATACGATTATTCCTAATCCTATTACCTTTAGGGGAAAGGGGCCAAGTGACTTTGGTGTGGTATGTATCTGGCACCAACGTAGGTTATTCTAATTGCAGGGCTGAATATATTTATTTCAATCTAAATATCCCGTTCTGATTTTGGGATTTTCCCCAATGCAGCAGGTTACATACAGGACTTTAAATGACCTTAGCTGTTGATAGGCAGTTAAACACCAATAAGTCAAATATATAAATTCACTATGGTGGCCAACGTGCTAATGTGAAATATTGTCTAGGAGTGGTTAATTCCCTGTCCATTCCTATAACGGTTGCAGTAATATAATAACCATCAGACAAATTGTATATTGTCCAGACAAGTAATTGTTTCTATATCAGGAAACAATTAATTCTGATATATCACGTAAATGAGACGATCCGCAAGGTAATATGGTTAAGGCAACATGAGCCTGTTGTCGTCATATTTGGGATCGCTTTCGAAACTTCAAGACTTCACTGGGGAACCGAGTTACACTCTAAGTTTGGATGCAACTCGGTTCCCCAGTGAAGCCTCTGTGATCACACTACCGCCTGCACTATTCTCGCCAATATGTGTCCATTCATTTATTTAAAAAATACTTGAATAGTGTGCTTGCAATCAAGCAGTTTGATTGTCTGAGCCTGAGCTGTGCTACAGCTCAGGCTCAGACAATCAAATTGCTTGATTACGATTTGACGTTGCCGATAGATGTTCGAAAACGTTGATACTATTTGCAAGATTAACGGAGGCGGTTGTGTAGAACTTAGCGTTTGCCTGTTTGTTTTATGTTGTCTTAAAGGTATATATGCCCACTCAGTAGGCACAAACTGTTATTTATAGGAATTAAATAAGTGTATAATTGTGTCACTATTCCACCAGTTCTAAACATTACCAGTGCCCGCTATACATATACATGTATAATCATTTAGTAATATGTATTTTACTGACAGTGACTCACGGTGTTATCTGTCTATTTCCATATGCAAATTAGGCATGATATTTTTTAATTATTTATACTAATTAAACGTGTCACCTGAACAAAATAATATTTTATACAAATTACAAAGTATGATCATTGCGCATCAATAAATAAATACAGAGAAATATCCGTTAACATTTTAAGGAACATGGATATCGCCCCTTATATCAGTGTGGAAATTTATGTCCGATATAAAATGTATAGTAATGCCGAGCAATACGTGGGGTAATAGTGAATGAATGTTTAGTTTGCCACAATATGTCTCAGATGATGTCTGTGATATAAAGAACATGTTGTGCCTACTGAGTGTGCATGTACCTTTAAATGGTTATATTTTAGTCTACCCGGGTTCTTCGGTCTCCTTTGGGTATTTTATTTGCTAAAGCAAGCCAACCGCGCGCGGGATGTTCGAACATGGACGCATGTAACACCATTGCCCATAAGTCTATATTCTCCTGGAATTTGCTTTGTTCTTTATTTCTACGTACACCTGTCCGAGCGAAAATACAGTATAATTGACAATAAATGCAGTTTCGTAGCCAGCAACAAACAGCGAAAACATGTTCCTTATATCAGAGCCATCATCTGGGTCATTTAAAAAATAGCCTGATATCACCGGGAGTCGCTATCAGTACAATACGTATTACTAACTGATTATTATAATATCTCTATAGCGGGCACTCGTAAGTTTTAGAACTGGTGGAACAGTGACACACTTATGCACTTATTTCATTCCTATAAAGAACATTGTGTGCTTTCTGAATCGGAATGTACCTTTAAGATAGTTTCATCAAATGCAGGACTCTCCACCCATCTGATACATTGTATTAAGAAAGCAACATATCCACTCTTCGACTATTATACTGTATATAGCGAAAAACACTTTGTATTTAACCCTTTGAACCCGAAAGCCCGCTATAGCGGTTTATGCAAAAGGTACAGATCCAGATGAAGTTGAGCGCCGTGGCGTAATGGTTAGTGTGTCGGACTACTGATCCAAGGGTCGTGGGTTCGAGCCTGACTAGCGGCGTGCGTTGTGTCCTTGAGCAAGACACTTTATCCACACTGCTCCAGTTCACCCAGCTGTAAATGGGTACCGATAATTCGTAGTTGCTCTGTAAATACGAATTACCGGCTTCTCTCAAAAATCTCTACCTCCGTTCTTTCTCCCATTCTTGGGAGACGGCATGCAAGGTCATAGAGCCAGTGCCGCCGTTAAATATAAGCTAAAAAAAAAAAAAAGATCCAGATGAGCCGGCTCGTGACGAGCCGTCTCATCAGGATCTGCACTTTTTGCAAGTAATTTTCATATTTTTTACAAGAAACAACACCCCCATTTTCATAAATGGACTAATCTGAAAATCATTGTGTGACGATTGGATTGGTCGGTAAATTAACATATCAGAATCCATTCCAGTTACTTAGGGGTGAAAGGGTTAATGCTAATGCATATTATTGTATTATATTGCATGTAGTGATCGCTTCATGCCTCCAGAAGAAGAAAAAACACCAAAGCATTCGCTTCAATGCTGCTACAGTGGGGTCAGCGTGTAAGTGCACACACGAACGAACACGACAGGTTGGAACCACCCTGTCGTGTTCGTTCGTGTGTCTACTTACACGCTGACCCCAATGTATGGCCATGAAGTGTCACTGTATTTTGCTGCAATTGTTTGCACATCTGTGGGCCGTTTCACTACACTTCTAAAATGTTCGTAAGGGCAAATTTAGGATCGTCTGGAAATTCCAATTGATGGATTTACATGTATTCAACATAGGCTGCATATGCAGCTTATGCTCAATAAATGTATATCCATTAATTGTTTACAAGAAAACATTGTTAATGTGACATTTACAGAATATCATAATTGTTCACTTAAGAACATTTTAGTCGTACGAAGTTTAGTGAAACGGACCCCTGGCAGCATAGGCGAACGACGACAATACGTTAAGACATATATTCCCGGAACTGGTGCCAATTTCATTTTGTTTCTAATCATTATTAGCAAGTCTGTGTCGTGTTGTTCTCGGTGCCTGGAGGCTTTCACAATCCAATTTAGCGCGTACGACTGTCGATGCCAGACACCGACAGGTCCCAGTTACCGTCACTCTCACCGTCCGTCTGGACTGTATACTCCAGTGGCAAGACATGTACCCATTATAGTAGTGAGCCCCGTAGGGGACGTATAATTCTGTTTTATTAATTCGTTCCCACGAAATAACAATTCGTTCCCACGAAATAACAGTTCGTTCCCACGAAATAACAATTCGTTCCCTCAATTTAGCAATTCGTTTCCACGAATTAACAAATCGTTCCCACGAATTTACAATTCGTTCCCTCAATTCAACAATTCGTTCCCACGAAATAACAATTCGTTCCCTCGAATTAACAATTAACAATTCGTGGGAACGAATTGTTAATTGTTAATTCGAGGGAACGAATTGTTAAATTGAGGGAACGAATTGTTATTTCGTGGGAACGAATTTTTAATTCGAGGGAACGAATTGTTAATTCGTGGCAACAAATTGTTATTTCGTGGGAACGAATTTTTTATTCTAGGGAACGAATTGTTAATTCGTGGCAACGAATTGTTATTTCCTGGGAACGAATTGTTAAATTGAGGGAGCGAATTGTTATTTCGTGGGAACGAATTGTTAAATTGAGGGAGCGAATTGTTATTTCGTGGGAACGAATTAATAAAAAAAAAATCCATGTCCCCTGCGGGGCTCCGTAGTATAGTGTATAATATATTATAAATTATTTTAATGAATACCAGGCTCAATGTGTATGATCACGTGTTACTAACAACAACAACAAGTACTGAAATTTCCAGAATCCATTTGATTCAAAGTAAGTATTCTTTTATAGTGTCCTTATTACGTAACGGATTTTGATGAAATCAAACGCGTCTTGTTAAGCTGCATTTGGTGGTCTCTGTATTTTCGCCCAAACTTCTGTCGTTTTTGCGAAGAATCGATTTCCGTGTCTCCAACACGGAAATCGATTATTCGCAAAAACGACATAAGTCTGTGCCAAACTCCCTGAACCACCAAATGCAGCTCATGAAGACGCGTTTGCTGCGCCATATTTCATCAAAATCCGTTTCATATTAAGGAAAATATCAAATAATACTTTCAAGATTTCAACACTTTCAGCCACTGTTATTGTTGTTATAACCACGTGATCATGCACATTGAGGCTAGTGTACACAGTACATGTACCATGTGTACGTTGATATCAAGTTTGTCAGGTAACGAACTTTGTATTGGCCGAAAAATGACTGACTGATAACATGTTGCTGTATCAGGCATTGACCTGATACGAATATCCGGGTTACAAGGAAGTTTCATTGCTCGGATGACGTCAAGTGACGTTACCGAATGACGTCAGTGTAATGACGAACGTAAACAAGTCCGCGTTTCGTCCATAGATAACGACGTCATATGTGGTCATTTTCGAGCATAAAACGTTACCTGATAAATAGAATACCAGGCTAGTGTCTTTTGATATCAAGTTTATCAAGCAAGCCTCGGAATTCCTACGTGTTTCCTATCCTTGCATGCCTGATGAACTCGGCAAGCCTCGGAATTCATACGCGTGTCCTATACTTGCCTGATAAATTTGATATAAAAAACTACCCTGGTATTCTCTATTTCTCTTTTTATTTGCCGAATACGATCTGACTGATAACATGTTACTGTATCAGGCATTGACCTGAAACGAATATCCGGGTTACAACAAATTTAGAACTGACATATCAATGGTCGAACGGCGTCACATGACATTATCGAATTACATCTGTGGAATGACGCAAAGGAAACAACAAGTCCGCGTTCTTTTCAACAAAAACAACACAATTATGTAGCCAGAAGCGTTACCTGATAAACATAATACCATGCTAGTGTATTTTGATATCAAATTTATCAGGCTCGGCTCGGAAACGGTGGGAATTATTGGGTAGTCTCTATATACCAGGCAAGGCTAGGAAAGGCTTTAGAATTCCGAAGCTTGCCTGATGGTCTGCACTAAAATCTATAGCTATGCATACACATCAACATCTTGTATCACATATGTTATTCGTATTCGTATCATATCCTTCAAAATCGCGCATATGCACGTGCGATATACTGACGTTTTAACTTGCAATTTAATAATAATTCCATATTCAAATCTTACCAATTTCATGGAAGATCCTAGTATGTTTTCACTGACTAGTATATGGTACAGTTGGCCATCATGAACGTCTGTATTTCCTCAGGATTTGTCTAAAATTGTTTCATTTATTTCCTGTATAAATTACTCATTTCCACCGTCTCCATTCGTAACTTGCGACAATACCCCATCATCAGAAATGCTACTACGTTGCCCGGATGTCCGCACTGTGGCATACCAAGAGTCTTCCATACGATCCTGGGGGCCGCTTCACTAAACTGCGTACGACTAAAATGTTCGTAAGTGCACAATTATGACAGTCTGTAAATTTAGCATTAGCAATGTTTTCTTGAAAACAATTATTGGATTTACATTTATTGAGCATAGGCTGCATATGCAGCCTATATGCTCAATGAATGTAAATCCATCAATTAAAATTTCCAGACGATCTAATTTTGCATTTTAGTCGTACAACTGAAACGGCCCCCAGGAAGGCAAAGGCAAGCTATGCATTTTTTCTGCTGTCGGTTTTGATTTATTCATTTATGGCCGCTACATATGAATGCTCGCAATGTTTCATATGTAGGAACAAACTAGTAATGCGATGTTGTGGGAATTCTGATCGAAATCCCGATCTGTACGAAGCATGTATCGGATTGTGATGCAAGAAATAAACATCATTTCTCCAGAATAAATCACATGTTTTTGCGACTCTCTTGGGAGTCTCTTGATGTTTTCTGCAAAATAATATATTTTGGGAGGATAAATGGGTCTTATACCAAAGATGGGATTCGTCTCGTTATATGTGGCTGATTCTGGAGAAATGGGGCTTCTGGGATTTGTGACCCGTGTCACTTCTCCGAGTCATCAAATGTCACATTTCTGTGGCCTGATAGCGATCTGTCGTGCCTGTTAGAAGCATGACGGGTGTTTCATTGACGGAATGGCGAACAGTGCAGATCCAGATCAGACTGTGCGGATGCACATGCTGATATGGATCTACACTGGTCGCAAAACCCATAAGCCCCATTTCTCCAGTCACGGCCACAAATGTGACGCGTCACGATGAAAAGGGGTTTGTTGAATTTGCAAACAGACCAGTGTAGACGCCGATCAGACTGCGGCCCTGATTAGGGTCTACAACGTTTGGTATTGAAGTGAAAAAAAACACTACTGATCCGTCTGACTAAACGACTGAACGTGTCTGTTGGAATATCATGATATTCTGAAAACGCGATAGTTCAAAAATCTAAATCATTTATATTTTTCTGCGCATTTGTATTGTTTGCGAAGTCACCCGGGAAAATGGCATTTACGAATAAGGTCCAGAACAATTAAAATTTTGCATTGATTCTGTAAATTTCAAATGCGAAAGAATACTTTACAGTTTATATCCTTGTGTTCCCTTTTCGTGTGTTATGTGCGACGTTCTGCTTTCCATCATTTTGTTACAGTGGAACCTCTGTAAACTGGACACCAAGGCAACCTGTATGATCTTATGTTTGATGAGTTTCTCGATCATTTATCTCAGCTGTTAATGTATGTTCATGATTGCAAAACACGCGAATACATTTCAGAATGGTCATCTGCCTGATTTACAGTGGAACCTCTCTAAACCGGACACCCTGGGATATCACAGGGTGTCAGGTTTAGATAGGTTTCACTGTATGTGGCGATGAGAAATGACCGCTGCATATCATATATCACGTGACGAGAGCTCTCAAAACGTCATAAAAATAATACGCGTGTGTATTGTCGTATGCGTTTTGTTTTAATCTGCAAAAGGAGGTATAAACATATGGTTTCAATCAATTTAAAAACGAATTTTTAATTCGCAGGAACGAATTGTTAATTCGTGGAAACGAATTGTTAATTCGTGGGAACGAATTGTTAAATTGAGGGAACGAATTGTTATTTCGTGAGAACCAATTGTTATTTCGTTGGAACGAATTGTTATTTAGTGGGAACGAATTGTTATTTCGTGGGAACGAATTGTTATTTCGTGGGAACGAATTAATAACAAAAATAATTCTACGTCCGCTGCGGGGCTCCGTGCATGTCCGTATTGCAGAACATGATTCAGTTTGTACGAGACATCACCGTATGTATAGTTTGCATAATGGTTATTTTATTGACAGATTTCCACCAGGAGGTAGTATACCGAGGTTACCGGTTACCAGGGTACCGTGGGGGGGGGGGGGGGGGGGAGGCGGGGCGTTTCACTAAACTTTGTGCGACTGAAATGTTCGTAAGAGCAAAATTATGATAGTCTGTAAATTTTTATTGAACTTACATTTATTGAGCATAGGCTGCATATGCAGCTTATGCTCAATAAATGTAAATCAATGAATTGAAATTTCCAGACGATCCTAAATTTGCACTTACGAACATATTAGTCGTAAGAAGCTTAGTGAAACGGACCCCAGTATCGGAGAGCCGATGTTTACATGTAATAAATGTCCATGGTAACACTTTTGAGAAAATTCGTGTCTCTACAAAACCGACTGTTTTAATATTGCCAATCTTGCCATGATTTTCAACGTTTCTGACCATCTATTGACAATTATATTCAGTGTACCACGTGACGTTGATATATATATTCGAGATTGTTTGAATAGATAATTAATTTATATTTAACCTCTTAATACAATGGTTTGTCTTGCCAACTTGTGTAACGGGTGAATAAATAACGTGTACCTCCTTGATGCGTTTTTAAATAGTTTCAGTATACATTGTATATATTGTGTTTTAGTATAGGAATGAATGGCCTTTTTGTGGAATTGATCGGGGTATAAACTTGAAAAAGTCGCGGGAATACTGGACGAAGCGATAAAAAATTACAATTTTCGAAAAAAAATCAAAAATTGTTATTTTTTAAGGCCTCGTCCAGTATTCCCGCGACTTTTCCAAGTTTATATTCCCCGATAAATTCAACAAAAATGCCATTCATTCCTTTTAATTCCAGCATTTGAAATAAATTCATCAAGAAAATGTGTTTATTTTCCGTTTTCTTAAGAATTATTTTAGCTGCGCCTCACGGTTACGGAAAGTAGTTCGGTGTGGGAGTTTACTGGGATATAAATTTTGGACAGAGACTTGCTGCGGGCCAATTAAATGTTAGGGAATTGTGTAAATATTTTTGTGCTGGAATTATATAGTATTGTACAATTGATGAGACGTATGTAAATTACATGTATCTATCTAAATTATATATCAATTTATCCCGTCAACACAGTGCGTATGTGCCGTGAAACACGGTGCCGTGAAACATTTTTGATATCCTGTCAATACGACCTAATCACCGCGTATGAATATATGCGGTGACTGGGGTTACTTTTTTGCATTTTAAAGCCATTTGTAGGTGTTAACGGGATAAATATAATAGTAGGTTAGTGCCGTGAATGGGAAAAATATCTGGCGCGGCTCGGAAACGGGATGGGCTCGGCAAAGCCTCGCCCATCCCGTTTCCTAAGCCTTGCCAGATATTTGTTCCCATTCACGGCACTAACCTACTATTCTCTATATACAATCACTGCATATATCACAAGTTCTAACCATCGCCCCAGTTCACCACGAACAACGGTCTATGACACTAATCTGGATAATTGTGTGTCCGATGGACAGAGATGGTCGTGGATTTACTGCCAATTAATCAGTCAACTGTCCAATTAAGCCGCCTGTCTTACAATGGCGATTTCTCCGCGGAACTATCCACGAAACTTTAGCCGCTCGTCAGTGAGCAGTTTCACCAAACATCGTACAACTAAATTGTTCGTAAGTGCAAATTTCAGATCGCCTGGATATTTCAAATGCTGAATTAACATTTGTTGAACATAGGCTGCATATGCTCAATAAATGTAAATCCAATAATTGTTTACAAGAAAACATGTTAATGTGAAATTTACAGATTATCATGATTTTGCACTTAATAACGTTTTAGTCGTACGAAGTTTAGTGAAACGGCGGGATGAACACCGGCGGTTGGATACTTTTTAACCGTAATAGGTAGGGACTTAAAACTTGGTGTGTGCCTTCCTTATGGTGTGTAGATGCGCTAATATCTTCGATGTTCGACTCAACGCCCGGTCATGGGTTATCTCCCTCTTTTTGAATGAGAATCTCACAATTTTGCCTTGTAAGAAGTAAAACATTTTAACCATAATAGGTAGGAAAAGATGGTATATTGCGACTGTGCTCTGGTAGGTTATAGAGAATAGCAGGTTAGTGCCGTGAATGGGGAAACATATCTGGCAAGGCTCAGGAAACGGGATGGGCGAGGCTCTGCCGAGCACATCCCGTTTCCGTGCCGCGCCAGATATTTTTCCCCATTCACGGCACTAACCTACTATTCTATTTATCCCGTTAACACCTACAAATGGCTGTAAAATGCAAAAATAGTATTACTTGACTTTAGGAGCGTAGTATCGTTGCGCGGCGGAACGAGTGGTATATATCCACATACACATCAAATAACTTTTTTTTATTATTATAAGTACATCACTAGCAATATATATGCGCCTATACAAAAAATACATAGACAAAAATATAAATAAAATAAACAAATTAGTGGTGATGTAGACGGAACTATTTTGTGAGGCGAAACGTAGTTCCGGCACTGACCATTATGAACCGAGGAGACGTCAATATGGAAAAATATTGACTGATGCGTTTCATTGTCTTTCAATGGAAAACCAAAGTACGTTCTAAGTATCAATACGTAACAAGATATTCATGCGCGGTAGCAGTTCGTAAAGCAATCCGAATATTTAGGCCATTTACGTACGTTGTTTACTGGCATAACATGGTCAATTGTTGTACTAATATATTTCATAAACATTTGAATCTGCATTTGTCATCACTTGCACGCATACCTTTGAGTATTTTCAAAGCATTGTACACATGTGTGTCAGGCCTGTACGCAGAGGGGGTATGACGGGTGCGTACGCACCCCCTTAACGCTTTCAACACCATCCACATGCCTGTATTGTTGTATTGTTAAAAAGTGTAGATCCAGATGAGCCGGCTCGTGACGAGCCGTCTCATCAGGATTTGCACTTTTTGCAAGTAATTTTCATAATTTTGAGAACAAACACACGCCATGTGGATAAATGGACTGGTCTGAAAATCACTTTGTGATGATTGGATTGGTTACAAAATTAACATATCAAAGTCCATTCCAGTTACTTAGGGGTGAAAGGGTTAATCTGCCGAGATCTGTCCGTGGATGAGCGAAACAAATTGTTAGCGCTTCGCGCCGTCGATAACGCACCCCTCTAAATTAATTCCTGCCTGCCTGCTTGTTAACGTAGTTTCAAATCAAGCCACTGACATATTTAGTCATCACAGGGTGGCACTAGGAGATTGAAGCTATCTTTCTTAACAATAATTAAACCTATTCCTATCATTTAATTAGTGTATATCCTGGACAGGATGATGCAGAGTCTGAAATAATAGGTCACACAACATACATACGAAAAGAGAAACTAGCAGAGAATAACCAAGTCCGCAGTAAACGGTTACATGATATTGGCTTCATGTACATGGCAACATTCACTTTAGCTTTATGCTTGTTGCACACCACCATCGGTGCGATGGTGGTGTGCAACAAGCCTAAAGTTCGATCGCCATAACTAATATGGCTGGTGACTGGAGCAATGGGCTGTATGGGGTTTGCGACCATTGTAGACCCATATCAGCCTGTTTGATCAGGAGCTGCACTGTTTATCATTCCATCGACGAAACACGGGTCATGCCTCTAGCAAGCAATATTGATCGTTAGCCGGATACAGGAGTGTGATAGTTGATAATGAGCTACACTGATCAGAAATCCCATAAGCCCCGTTTCTCCAGTCACAGCCACCTATATAGACCAGCTGGGGCCCGTTTCACTAAACTTTGTAAGACTAAAATGTTCGTAAGTGCAACAATATGATAGTCTGTAAATTTCACATTAACAATGTTCTCTTGTAGACAATTATTGGATTTCCATTTATTGAGCATAGGCTGCATATGCAGCATATGCTCAATAAATGTAAATACATCAATTTAATTTTCCAGACGATCCTAAATTTGCACTTACGAACATTTTAGTCGTACGAAGTTTAGTGAAACGAGCCCCTGCTTTCTACCGACCTAGTTTTAAGTTGATATTATCTACAATGTATCAGTTCGCGGATCTCGGTCTGCAATGATCGCGGTACATGTATATGGAAGGTAATATCCACCATAATTATATTAGGCTTGATGATTGCTTGCTGATGACATTCTAAGTTCTATCCGTCTTATTACAATTCTATGTGGCTTGATGCTTGCTGATTGGTGCCATTACAACTTACTTTAATGTTATTGTATTCGTCATTCGTGTTTGTGACATTTGAAATCTTCTTGGTTGTAGTCTAAATTGCATGTGCATTTGGATTGATGCTTTATTCATTCGCACTGTTTCAAGTGACATCCGGAGTTCCATTATTGATTATTGTATCGCTGTTTTGCCATGCGTTTCGGTCACCCTAAACACCCCCAAAGGCTGGAAAAGGCTACAAAGGCTGTTCGAAGTTGCTTGTACGTCCGTTAGCGGATATTTATACCATACATTGTCATTGAATTGACTGAATTAGTATGTGTTATGATCATGTTAATCATTTAATCATTTGAATGCAATAAACTACCACAAATATACGTGTTTTTGGTAAATTATCTAAACGCGCACCTGCGCCGATCGGGCCGCGCGGAATAGGACAAAGAGTGATTAACACCTATTAACCTATTCATTCATTCATTCGGCTCATATTTAAGGGTGGGAATTGGCTCGAACACCTTCCATACCCGGTATTATTAACCTATCGTTTAGCATGCTTTATGTATCAACACATTACGTGAACATAGGACGAATGCCGAATTTTGAGGCATCAGCTAGTTATCTACCTTGAAAATGGGTATCCACACGGTGATAAACAATATGTTTATGAGCGCTACGTACGGCTCTGCAACGAATATTTCCTCAGATTGCGGAAGCAAAATCTTTTATTTACACGGCCGAATAAACGTGTAACTAGTTGTAAAAGACATTTACGCTAGCTGACATGTTCCATTCAATGAACCCATAGTATTTAGCACAGTTTATTCCACGAACATTTTCCTTCCCGTGTTCTGTATTTGTAATTAACGTAATTACGTCAATTATTAGCAGTAAACTGTTCCTTTTGAAATTTAAAATTAAACTTTTATTTTCTGTGACGGGAGATGCTGGTACTGGAATAATAAAGTAGGCAACAGGTAGTTATATATGTCACCGACTGGGGCTCACACGCTCTTATATGGCGGTGGTCAATAATGTAGAGTTGGCTCTACACATAAATTCCCCACGCGGGTCCTAATGGACCAAATTACAAGTAAACGCCCACTGTCTTCAATCTCTGTAATTATACGATCTGTAAATATATATGAAATATATTTAAGTCAATGTAATAATATAGGCATCTGAAGTTGTGAAAACACAACTTCAATCACACAGGTCTATGGAAAAGTGCAACGGGGCATAGCGCGTAGCATGCATTGTGCATATTAGTGATCACATGACCTGAACGTGTACAAGGGCCCATTATTGCAGTACCGTTATATACACGGGATGTAAATAATAACAAACGAGGGTCAATACAAAAGTAATTTTATTTCAGCCTACGACATACTTCCCTGCTTTATAAAATGTCGTCCCGACATATTCAGTACCAAACTGACAGGTTCTGAGACAACGGAGTGTAACACACTACGTTAATACAAAATGTACATGAAAAATACGAAGATAACGAAGATCGCTCACTCAAACACAGACATATTAAAACAATGATGATGATGATGATGATGATGAAGATGATATTCTTCGAATACCAATGTGTATCATGGCCTAAATTGTGACGACCGTGCTATCCGGCACGGTGAACACATGCTCCTGTCCGATACGCCAGTTGTCGGGGTCGTATCGCTGTGGCGGACGGCGATTTCGTCTTGGACGCTGGACGGCTTCTGGCGATTCTGGTGGAGAGACCGTACGTGGTTGCAGTCCATGTTCTCCTGGCGACCTCTGCATTGGTATCTTGTACTTAGCAGATTCCACTCGGTCAGTCTCCTCCACAGTGCTACCAGAAGAGTCCAACTCGTCATCCGCCCCAGAGCTTTCCGGTGGTGTCGGCTGTTCCTCTCGACCAATCGTCGTCGTCGGTGCAGGCAAAGACATGAATGGGAGCAGGTGGTTGCGGTGCAGAGTCCGCAGTCTTCCAGATGAATTTTCCTTCTTCACTTGATATACCGGTATATCACTATCTGGTTGACTGATGACAATATATGGGTCCTCTTCCCAACGGTCAGCAAGCTTGTGCTTCCCCTTCAATCCAACATTGCGGACAAGCACTCGGTCTCCAGGCTGCAGATGGTTCTCCCGGACACGCTTATCGTATTGTGTCTTGTGCCTGCCGGCCTGGCGAACGCACTCCTCATTTGCCTCGTTGTATGCGACCTGCAGACGACTATCCAACTGCTGGGCATAGTCTTCATGACTCTTTCTGTTCCTTGGTTCTTGCTTGATTCCCAGAAATGCATCTATGGCGAGACGGGGCTGCCTGCCGAACATGAGGTAGAAGGGGAGGGGGAGAAGCCAGTGCTCTCGTGTCTTGTTGCATTATATGCATGGACCATCGTTGGCACATGAGCCTTCCAATCCACCTTCTTGTCATTTTCCAGTGAACCTAGCATCCGGATGAGTGTCTGGTTGAATCGCTCAACCTGACCGTTTCCCATAGGATGGTATGGGGTGGTCCTTGATTTCTTTATCTTGGCAATCTTGCAAAGGTGACGGATAGTCTTTGATTCAAAGTTCTGTCCCCTGTCACTATGTAACTTCGAGGGAAATCCATATGGAGGAAAAAACGTTCAAACAAAGCCCTAGCCGTCGTCCGTGCTGTCTGGTTCCTCGTCGGAATGGCCATGGAGTAGCGCGTGAAATGATCTGTAATGACTAGCACGTTCTCGTAACCGCCCTTGGAGGTTTCGAGAGACAGATAGTCAATGCAGACAATTTCCATCGGAGCGGTCGACTTGATCGGGACCAATTCAGCTGCCCTCTGTGCTGGAACCTTCTGCCTAATACAGCGATCGCATGTCTGCACCTTCCGCTTGATGTCGCCATCCATCCCTGGCCAGAAATATCGCTCCTTGACGAGAGATGTTTGTGCGATCCCGGCCCTGGTGTCCCAGGTCGTCGTGTAGGGCACTTAGTATGGTGTCTTTGGCAGATTCCGGAAGAACGGTCTGGGTGATATCTTGTCCTCGAATGTTAGTTATCCTGAACAGGATGCCATCCCGGAGTAGCAGCTTATCCCACTCGCGAAGATACCTTCTAACTGCTGGGTCTTCGTTCGCGGCTTGCCTTGCAGTAGGTCGCTGATTGGACTTCTTAAGTCTCACTACTCTCGAAATTGCTCTGTCTGTATCCTGTCCGTTTCGCCAATCATTCGATGACAAGGCGCATGCCGCCAGTAGGTCTTCCGGAATGTGGCATTCGAATGACGTGTCATGGTCTGTAGTCAGGCATTCCTCTGCGGGTGCGTCCTCAGAAGTTGTCTGTGTCATGCTAAATATGGCCTTCATGTTATCTGGGAAGATTGTCCGCTCCTCTGTTTCCATTGGCATTTGCCTTGATAAACCATCGGCGTCGTTGTTCTTCTTCCCACTTCTATAGGTGATATGGAAGTTGTAGTTGGAGAGAGCAGCTATCCATCGTTGACCAGTAGCATCAAGCTTAGCCGTAGTTAACACGTATGTAAGAGGGTTATTGTCAGAGACAGCTTCAAAGGTGGCACCATACAGATAGTCATGAAATTTGTCTGTGATGGCCCACTTCAAAGCTAAGAATTCCAACTTGTGGGCCGGATAATTCTTCTCTGACGGCTTAAGACTCCTGCTTGCATACGCGATAACCCGGTCAATGCCGTTCTGCTTCTGGTATAGCACGGCTCCCAATCCATTCAACGAGGCATCCGTGTGTAGGATAAATGGCTTATCATATTCGGCATATGCGAGGATTGGCGGCGATGACAGCTTCTCGATGATCGCATCGAAGGCCTGCTGCTGTTCGTTGTCCAGCGGAATGGTGATTGACGTGTCTTCTGCTTTGATTTCTTAGTGCACTGACCTACGAGGAGATCGTTAAGAGGGACGCACAATACTAGCGTAGTCCTTAACAAATCTCCTGTAGTAGCCACTGAATCCGATGAAGCGCCTAACGTCTTTTGTCGATGTGGGAACGGGCCAAGTTTTGATGGCAGATATTTTCTCTGGATCTGTCTTGATTCCGTCTTCGGATACAATGTGACCGAGGTATGTGACCTGTCGCTTGAAAAATTCACATTTAGATGTCTTGAGCTTCAAATTGTGTTGATGTAATCTCTTGAAGACAGCTTCTAATCGATCCAGTTGTTCATCAAATGTAGTTGAGAGATGATTATATCATCGAGATATATCAAACACTGTTGAAGGTTGAGGTCACCCATGCAGCGTTCCATGAGTCGTTGGAATGTAGCCGGGGCGTTACATAGTCCGAATGGCATGCGGTTGCACTCAAAGAATCCCAAGTTTCCGACCTGGAAAGCGGTTTTCCTTTTGTCCTCTTCTTTCAGTTCAACCTGCCAATATCCGGCTTTCAAGTCCAGTTTTGAGAAGTATCTGGAACCGGCGAGAAGGTGCAGGGAATCTTCAATCCTCGGAATGGCGTACGCGTCCTTGATCGTGCGGAGATTTAGCTTCCTGTAGTCGATGCAGAAACGGATTGTGCCGTCCTTTTTCTGACTATCACGACATTGGACGAGTAACGGGCTCTCCGATGGACGTATTGCATCAGCTGCCATCATCTCGGCTAAATGTTCTCGAATCTCTTGGATCAGTGCTGGTGCTATTCTTCGGTAGGGCTCCTTGAATGGTTTTTCTTCCGTCAAATGAATCTCATGTTTCACTAGGTCGGTATGTCCCAAATCGGTCGGGCCCTTCGAGAATATGGACTGCCACTTACAGAATAGGCGAGTAACCTTGTCTTGTTGAATCTGTGAAAGATCGGAATCGTCTAAATCAACGCCTAGCTTCATAGTGATGGCTCGTTTTCTGTGGCATTGGCTGGTATATTAACAGACTGTTTGGCAATGACAGCAGGTGTAGACAAAGGATCACAGGACCGAAGAAACTTTGACTTCTTGTAGCTCGCAAAGAGGTGAATGTGGCTGGATGATCACTACTTTTGCTGACATATTGTATAGTCTGACGGGGATCCTGGTGCTCTTTCCTGGTTTATCCAGCTTCACTACCCTAGGGCATACTCCAAGTTTGGATGAAACCCCATCCGCCGTCTCTGTAACTGCTGTATCAACAGTTCTGTTTTTTCTAACAAATCCGTTGACGGTTACAGTTTCCATTGGTTGGATCTCAATTCTGCGATTAGTTGACATTACTTTTCCGACACATCCATGGTGTACTGCTTGGAAAAGCATCTATCCATTCAGTCGGTACAACACTGTCCTCTCCAGTCGCTTTCTCACACAGCCGAATGACATTGGTTCCGACGATAACAGGAACATTCAAGTTGTATTCTGTTGCAGGGACTACAAGGACGGGGACAAACAGCTCACTGTCGTTGATGAATGCTGTCTCAATTGTAGCCTCCACATATCCGATGTACGGAACTTGTCCTCCGTCCGGTCCTCTCAAATCCAAGTCTTTCAATGGCTTCATTTCAGGTCGCGGCTGGAGGGAATTATAGAAATCCTCGGATACAGTGGTCACCATAGACCCACTGTCAACTAATGCAGGTGTGTCGCTACCACAAAATGTTATCGTGGTTTCATTAGCGTGACCAACCAATTTGGTGAACAATGTTTTCTTCTGTGGGCGCTTTTCTGTGCTGTCTCCAGTTCGCGCTTCAACGGAGACACCTGTCAGTTTAAAGGCTTCTTATGTTCACCCTCCTTCTTCTCGGTATGCAATTTGTCTACTCCTTGGTTTGTCTGTGATTCTGTTTGTGGTGCTCGTCAAGGTGTTCGTCTTCTCGGTCTTTTTCGCATCTCTTGCATTTGTTTTTCCAGTGATGTTATCTTTTTCATCATCTCGTCTAACTTTGTCCCGTCCGGTGTTTCTGTTCTTATTTGTTGGTGTTGTACTCCCGTTGTCAATTTCATGTCGTATTCCTCTGCTCTAACTGCTCTCTGTAGTTGTTCAAATGTTCTGATATTTTCATAGTGTATCCTTGACGCCATCTTTAACTTCTCACTCCTCAAGGACCTCCAGAATTTCGATCTCAGCATGTCGTTCCGGTCTTCTTCACGAACATGTCCTTTATCCATGGCTCTCTGAACTATCTCCTCTAACCTTAATCCCCATGCTGCTATCGATTCTCCTTGTTTCTGTGTGGTGGTGTAGAATTCCTGTAACACGCTTTCGCCAGCGGCAACATTTCCGAATACTCCTTCCAGCTTACTGAGTATTTCGTCCACTGTGACATGCGTTCCCATCGGCAGCAAAACTCTCTTTGCTTGCCCCCTTAGGGATTTCCGAATGGCCTGTGACATTACATGTTCAGGGTAAATATCTTGTCGGCTACAAGCGACTTCATATTTCCATTCTTCATAGGAGGCCTCCGTTCTTGGTTTAGGTTCCTCCCCCGAGAACACCGAAAACTTCGGGAACGAGTTGTGCCATTCCTTGTTGCTAGATTGGTTGTCCTTTCTGTCGATTGCGATGTTACTACTGTTACGATCATCCAAATTGTGTTTCCTTTCCTTAAGGTCCTTCTCTCTCCGTTCTATCTCGTTCATCTTCACCTTCAATCTACTCTCCCTCTCTGTTAGTATTTCATCATATTGTGCATATTTCTGCTGTCGTGAGGCTCTCTGTTCCTCTTCTTTCATCCTGCTCTCCATGGCTTCTAATTCCTTCTCTCGTCTGAACATGTCATCTTCCTTGGTACGCAGTGTCTGTAACCGTCTTTGCTGTAGTTGAACTTCTGAACTTTCGTCCATATAATCATCACTATATGATGTATAGTAGTCGTCTCTTTCCTGTTTAATAGGGTGAGTCTGTCTGCCACCGGTAACTTCAGCATAGTCAGTCTTCGATCTTGATAGTGGTGCAGCTACTCGTCCCACATATCTGTCTTCTTCCTTTGTTCTCGTACCCTTAATTCTCGTCTGTTCCATGGTGTCCTCCTCTTCATCACTCGTCTCGTTCCATCGCTCATAATAGTGCTTTTCAACATGAGGAATATGTCTGTCCTTCCTATACGCTCCACTCTTTGTACCCATTCTGTCTGATCGAATGTTGTCAAATGACGTTTCTGTCCTACTACTGCTTCTCGTACGTCTTTTGTGCTCCTCTTCTTTATATCTTCGTTCGTGTATTCCAAATGTCTGAGCTTTTTCCTTTGTGGTCAGAGCTAAATCTTGCATCGCTTTTATGTTCTCTTCAATTTCTCTATTTAAATATATCCACTCTATGTCTTGTTCCTCTCTGTCGTCTCCATCTACTCCACTCGATCTACTTCCTCGTTTTTCCTGGTGTCCTTTGCTCATTTTCATTGTGGACTCATGTCTCTCTTTCATCTTCTTTCCTGGTTGGCTTTCCATCTCGTCGTTTTCTGATATACTCTCCTCATCATAGAGCTCTACTTCGGTCCGTCCCTTTCTATCAGCCTCCTTCTGTCTGTTCCATAGTTCTCCTCTGTATTGTCAGTAACTTCGACGTTGTGTCTCCTTGTCGTGCTTCTTCCAGTCGTTCTCGATTCAGATAATTCCCTAAGACGGCGAAGTACATCTTCATCACCATGATATGATCTCTCGAGTTGCGTTTCACTATCTTTATTTGAACACGCACGACTCTGAGAATCACTGGCGAATCGCGACCGATACTTTCCAACACTGTTTAGATCATCACGACCTTGACGTTCTCTTGAAGAACTGTTTCTCTCAGTTTTTCTTTCCGCTTCTCCTCTAATTCTCCTTCTTGCTACTACACATTCCTCACGTTGCCTTCGTAATTCTACCATTTCCGCCTCCATGCTATTCCGTACTTCCTCCTCTGCTATCCTTCTTTCCCTCCTTAATCTCCTCCGATCTCTTTCTTCCCGCTTTTCACAAAGATCCGCCATGATCTTTCAATTCAAATCAGCACAATATAGGTAAATAAATTGTCTTTGGCTTTTGGATGTCTCACTATGAATAATCACTATTATATATATATACTACCAATGTATATGTTCACTGATTGTTCATATCCACGTCCGTTGGACTTGATCAAGTTCACTTCACTAAATAAGTTTCCATTGATGTTGCACTACGTAGATAAATGGTTCACTTTGTATAAACGTTCAGTGTATATTTCCTCACATACGTGTCCTTCACAGTTCCCAGAATTACTCTCACGTGGCTCCTGTACTAAATTGGAATTTCACTATGCAAATGCACTTCAGTTCATCCAACAAGCAATTATTTTGTTTTGTCGTTTCACTGTAATCCTGACGTCATTGGCGTCGGTTGCTGATCAACTTTCAGCATTTACGTCACGTTTCCAAATATTTATACCACAATAGTTCACTATTTAGTTTAGTTCAACTTCACACGTTGTGTGTACAACTTCCAGAGTTCAACACCGTATTGTTCATGAAATGAATAATGATAATGGAGGAGATGATGTGTTTAAAATTGCCAACTACATACGTCCACTCATACTAGCACACACACACTAATAACAACAAAATACGCGAAAATACGATACGATACGGCGCGGCGTCGCGAGTCAGAGATAGATACTAAGAAAATTATTTGAGCGGTTTCCGCTTTTCAAATAATTAACTGGATCAAGGTACCTGTATACTTATTTACTTTAAATAAAAAAAAATCAGAATTGTATTTCTGGGGAAAAAAATAGAACACCCTAGCGAGCCTCGAACCACCGATAAACTTCTCACTTACAATCCACAACCTGGCCGCCGACCTCGCTGACCACTGCGCTAGTCGGACAATCAACAAAACCTATTGAGTAGTTTACGATGTTATCGATTCTTTAGCGAAAAACGCGCGAACAGGGGAGTTCATGGGAAAACAGGGTCGGAAAAAAAAAATATTGTCACAAAATCAGAGTCCGCAACTATGAAAATCTGGTCGATCGGATTTTCCAACAAGAAATGTACAAAATTATTTTCCCAAAGAAGCAATATCAAGCAGTTTGGTTAGTAGTGAAATGCAGCGCTGGGCGCGGGCGATAAGTCAAGCTATATGGATGGGGTTATATGGCTGGGCTATAGGGCTGAGCTATAGGGCTGAGCTATAGGAATGGGCAGGATATACAGATATATTGGCCCAAATGTAACGGAACATATACCATAAGAATATGTGACTTGAGATACAATATCGACAGAACAGATACAACAACCCAAAGCTCACATAATCAACTCCATGGTGTCAACAATTCCACAATTCAATACTGGTATACACAGATACACGTGCTAACAATCGGACCGCATGTACAGATTCCACATGTGCAGTGAATATGTAGTATCGATACAATTGCCAGGTAAAGGCGTATACCGTCATGGATTGTCTGAATTGTTACACAATCACTGACAAATAACTGTAAATTGACAGACTATGTGTCCTATGAGGTCACCCGGTCATGACAACATTGCACGCAATCAAAACGGATATGAAACTGCAAAAACAGAGAAAATTGACTCACCAACAGCCGACTAGTATAGTAAATCCATGTATATATCACAGTCACAGTAAAGTATCTACACCTAAATAATCCACACAAATGTAACTGTCACTAATCATCTGGTCACAGATAATCCAAACGCGTCCGTGGAATAACGTTCGCAACCAATCTTCAGCTCCGTCGTACACGATTCTATGTGTTGCTGATGTCCCGTGTCGCCGCCTCCTTCTTGGTGATCACCGGTACAACAGTTTATATGTGGATCCACTCTATCTAACACGCACGTGTAGTTGTTTGTTTACAAACAATCTCAGGGAACCGGGTGGAATATAATATATCCAATCTGATTGGCTGGTCGGTGTGAGTGACGTCACACTACACATCTCATACATATTCATAATCCAGAGAATACACGATGTTTACTCTTTGTGCGATTCAAATCACCGGTTTTGGTCCAATTTCACTGGCCACCATTTGTCACCGACTGGGGCTCACACGCTCTTATATGGCGGTGGTCAATAATGTAGAGTTGGCTCTACACATAAATTCCCCACGCGGGTCCTAATGGGACCAAATACAAGTAAACGCCCACTGTCTTCAATCTCTGTAATTATACGATCTGTAAATATATATGAAATATATTTAAGTCAATGTAATAATATAGGCATCTGAAGTTGTGAAAACACAACTTCAATCACACAGGTCTATGGAAAAGTGCAACGGGGCATAGCGCGTAGCATGCATTGTGCATATTAGTGATCACATGACCTGAACGTGTACAAGGGCCCATTATTGCAGTACCGTTATATACACGGGATGTAAATAATAACAAACGAGGGTCAATACAAAAGTAATTTTATTTCAGCCTACGACATATAAATTATAAGAAAAACGGGTGGAATAGTTACACAAATACGTGTTTAGTTTTCGAAGTGACATTGTAACACCATACATTTCATTTTTCATTTAACACAATGTGCGTACATCACGTGCGGATACTGAAACGTTTGCAAACTGATATTTACAGATGCACACATACGAGGGTAATCCAATATATATATAGTGAAAATGGCTCAGTATTATCATCACCGTGTTCATGACCCTTGACGTATGTGATTATAACGTCACATGACTATGACGTCATACAACGTAGTGACGTAATACAATGCGACATCATTGACGAAGTGTCAATATAGCGGTAGGCCAAATTTCATTCAGGTATATGCAAAATATATCAACTTATATTCGTTTTCACTATTTATTGGATGACCCTCGTATATGCACATATTAAATTATATTTATAGATAAAATACGACCGTTTAATGATTATGGATCCAGCTTGTGACAAATTTAACAAGCCCCAATTGTGCATGGTCAGCTGCACAGTAATATTCATTTCGGGTCAAGCTACAACTATGCATTGTTTGGCATTGTAGTTCGTAGTTATCGATTATTTCGTTTGAATAAACATAGTAAAACTATCAATTGGGTACACAAATAATAATTATTAATAATAATAATAAATAAATAATTATTAATAATAATAATAATTAATAATATGTATAGACTATTAATAATAATAATGAATACTAATAATGAATAATAATAATAATACAAAGTAATAATAATGCAATAATGCAATAAGTATAATCGGTGTTAATCACTCCAATTCCGCGCGGCCCGATCGGCGCAGGTGCGCGTTTAGACAATTTACCAAAACACGTATATTTGTGGTGGATTATTGTATTAAAATGATTAAAATTCATAAAATGATCATAACACATAATAATTCAGTCAATTCAATGAAAATTCATGTCATAAATATCCGCTAACGGACGTACAAGCAACATCGAACAGCCTTTGTAGCCTTTGTAGCCTTTTCCAGCCTTTGGGGTGTTTAGGGTGACCTCGATAAGCCACGCCCCTTGAACAACAATTGCAACAGTAATTTGGGAAGGTAATATCCGCCATAATTAATTCTATGTGACTTGATCCTTGCGTGCTGATGACATTACAACTTATATTCATGTTATTTTATTCGTCATTTGTATGTATTACATTTGAAATCAGCTTGTTGTAATTGTATTTGTCTTTCTTACATGTCCATTCTGCTGATTGTTTTGTTCATTCGTCTTATTTACATTACAATTATTGATACGTCCTTATGCGTGTGTCTGTTTTATTGCACTAAGCATTTGCAATAGAAAGTAAGAACAAAGCACTTAGCACTTTGAATAAGGCCGAAAGCAGTAAGGACAAATGAATGAAACATCAAGCCAAATGCGCATGCAATACAGACAAATATATACTACAACCAAGATGATTTCAAATGTCATAAATACAAATGACGAATATAATAACATGGATATAAGTTGTAATTCCATCAGCAGGCAGGCACCAGGCCACATAGAATTGTCATAAATACAAACGGTGAATGCAATAACACGCATAGAACGTGTAATGTCATCAGCCAGCAAGCATCAAGCCACATATAATTGTAATAAGACGGATAGAACTTAAAATGTCATCAGCCAGCAAGCAGCAAGCCAAATATAATTATGGCGGATATGACCATGAACATGTCAAGCGCTGATCCAACTGATCAGTAGCCGATTTCATCAAAATTGCAAAGTATACTTATGTAGCAAAGTATACTTTGAGGGAGTAATAATTAATTTTTCCCGAAATGCATTATTTCATATAGAACTAACAACTGCATATACATGTATGTGATGATTAAACGTATGCAGAATTATTTTACTGAATTTATTACATTATCACAGCCAAAATGGCTGTGATAATGTAATAAATTCATTAGAATACAAACTAATAAATTTATCTTAACATTGAAAATTTCTCCCTCAAAGTCTTCTTTGCTATTAGATAAGTACACTTTTCACTTGGCTGATTTAATAAGAAACTCGGCTTAGCCTCGTTTCTTATAAATAAAAGTCAGTAAACTCGTTTAATAAATATCATATTAAATCATCACCCGTGTTAGATCCTCTATTTATAATATTCACCTTTTCAGTCCTTTGAACAATGTATATTACAGGTTTGCCGCTTTCCATCGGAATAGAGATTATTCTGGCCAGTTTTGACGCCATATCCGAAGTCAACATGGTAAGTATTCAACCATGCTGTGCATTTTGCTAAATATATTGTCATGTATCATTGTATTATCATTATATTTTATGATTCAGGGCTGCAGATAAGGAATTAGCAATTGAGTATTGTCACTCTATCATTTCTGAAGCAATTGGGTGTTTCAAAATTGTAATTGGGTAAAATAAAATCACACTACTGTTTACACATTAACAGACAGAAAGTATTGAATAGTTTGCTTCGAAATGAAATTTATCTTGGCATTTCATTAGAATTGTCTCCTTGGAGACAATTCTAATGAAATACCAAGATATGTTTTCATGGAAAATAAGACAAATATGCTATATTTGTGGTCTGTTTATTGTTTTCTGCAGCACGATAAACGTACCCTAAAATTTGAATTTATTTTTGATACTCGCTACTTCCGATTTAAATTGTTTTTTTTTTGGCAATTTTAATTGGGTATTTAAGCAAATACGCAGCTTATCTGGAACACTGTATTATTGTTGGTTCTCGTTGTGCCGAGCGTACACTGCGAGTTGTGTGAATGAGTACACGCTATCGCTTGCGCTTCTCCTGCCAATATATGTCAATTTCTTTATTTAAAAACACTTGAAAGCTATACTAGAAACTTGATTGGTTGAGCCTGAGCTGTGCTACAGCTCAGACTTAGACAACCAAAGTGCTTGATTACAAGTTGGCATTGTCAATATATATTCAGAAATGTTAATAATCTGGGTAAGATTAACGTAGGCGGTTGTACAACATCAGCGCAGATGACTCGAAGCTATTCACTTTTCATTAGCATATTCCACCAACATTGCAAAGTATACTTATCTAGTATACTTTGAAGGATAAATTTTCAATTTAAGGATAAATTTAATATTTTTTATTTTACTGAAATTATTACATTATCACAGCCATTTTGGCTGTGATAACGTAATAAATTCAGTATAATAAGCATGATAAGTGTGCATACTTTTAATCATCAAATATATGCAGTCGTTAGTTCTATACGAAATAATGCATTTCGGGAAAAATAAATGATTACTCCCTCAAAGTATATTTTGCTAGATAAGTATACTTTGCAATGTTGGTGAAATTGGCTACAGCACACAGGGGGCATAAAATATTTCAAAATGTACATATGCTTAAAAGCATTCCGAATGCAAGAGCTCAACTAAATTTGAACAGGACAATTATTACATCAGGGATTCCGCTGGGGAAAATAAAAAAATTGCCACTTGAAAAAAACAAAAACAATTGGCGATACAAAATTACAATTTTCGAAAAAAAAAGATTATTTTTTTTTCGAAAATTGTAATTTTTTATCGCCAATTGTTTATTTTTATCGCCAATTGCGAAAGTGGCGATCGCCAGCGGAATCCCTGTTAGTTTAAACAATATTTATTTCAAGTTGTGGCAAGTGATATATATACATACCATTGAATCTCTGTTACATGTACGACTACAAATTTGCCGTTAGGACGAAATCGGCTACTGGAAATGTTGCTGTGTATGAATAGACAGATACATTGAATTTGATATCGTCATGTTGCGTGACAATATATCTGCGCCATTCGGAACTACATTTGTAAGCGGACGTCGATATTGACAAAAAGAAATAACACTGCGGATGTATCCTGCGTAGAAACTGTCGGGCTATTGACCCCCTTAGCGACAGACATCCAACTAACAGAGGTTTATAACACACATTTACATTATCAACGGACATCTGTGACGGAAATGTGACTGAGTCTGGAGAGAAATGGCGCTTATGGATTTTACGACCAGTGTAGATCCAGTAAATCGGTTAAAACATGGTCTTGTGGCGATAGCAATCGAAATTGAGACGTTATGCCGGTTTTAGAAACGTCGAAAACATTTAGCGTCGGCATCATATCCAATAGGTAGGGCATAATTGTCCGCACCACCGAGACTTTTAGACCTTAAAGCGACTGCCTCAGATGAGGTTTCAGATATACACTATGTGGTGTTTCGCTTCATGCACAGTACATGACATATATAAATCACTCGCACTGTTTGATCACCCAAATACGTGCGTTTAATTCAAGTACATACGAGCTGGGCCCGTTTGTCTAAAGTTCGCATGACTAAAATGTTCGTAAGTCCAAATTTAGGATCGTCTGGAAATTTCAATTAATGGATTTGCATTTATAGAGCATAGGCTGCATATGCAGCCTATGCTCAATAATGCAAATCCAATAATTGTTCACAAGAAAACAGTGTTAATGTGATATTTACAGACTATCATAATTTTGCACTTAAGAACATTTTTAAATTATTCGTACGAAGTTTAGTGAAACGGCCCCCAGAAACTGTTATAGGCAGGGGAGATACTTTGGTAACCGTCGTTGCAAACGCTAGTTAATTTCAAGTATAAACAGGGTTTTTTCAATCTCCATTTTTTTACAGGGGACTTGGGTCCAGAAATACGATGCTAATCTACAGTTGAGTTTTTTTCCTATTCTGTTTCATCACTTTATAGGCATATCAGGGGGCCGTTTCACTAAACTTCGTACGACTAAAATGTTCGTAAGTGCAAAATTATGATAGTCTGTAAATTTCACATTAACAAAGTTTTCTTGTAAATAATTATTGGATTTACATTTATTGAGCATAGGCTGCATATGCAGCCTATGCTCAATAAATGTAAATCCATAAATTGACATTTACAGACGATCTTAGATTTGAACTTACGAACATTTTAGTCGTAATAAGTTTAGTGAAACGGGCCCCTGAGACCCAGTGCCTTTACGGAAGACGGCATGACGTGTATGTACAGGGCATAACAGGGGCCCGTTTCACTAAACTTCTTACTACTAAAATGTTCGTAAGTGCAAATTTAAGATCGTCTGTAAATTTCAATGCGGCCTATGCTCAATAAATGTAAATCCAATAATTATTTACAAGAAAACAATGTTAATGTGAAATTTACAGACTATCATAATTTTGCACTTACGAACATTTTAGTCGTGCGAAGTTTAGTGAAACGGCCCCCAGTTGCCTCGTGTGTTGAATTGTCTGTGTATTATAATGGACGAAGCAAGTGATGTTGATACTGACGCTTGCAAGCTCGAATCTTGTTCGCATCTTATTTATGCGTTTGCGTCGTAATAGTGTTCCGTTAGCACTGCCGTAGATACCACCACGACAGCCACGGCCACCACCACTTCGTAGTTAGTGTCGTTTTCTTTACTGGCTGTTGATATGTTGTACGCTGAAAGGATACAAAATCTACCAACGATGGCCTCTACAATGTTGGAAACACCATTTTGAGGGTCAGAAAGCCAATATCCCTCTGTAACCCCACTCCCACCATACTAGAAAAACACATGGCGATTAAGTGCTACGTATACACCTTGTTCTGTCTCGGAACTAAGCGCCATTGCTTGTGACCAGTGCTTCAGTTCGATTTCTGTCCCGGCCAGACAGACACGCTAACATTATAAGATACGATATCTTAGCCACTAATCTGAACGAACAAATATTGCTGTAAAATGGCCCAATCTCAAAACATGATGGATCTTCAATATGTGATAACAGAATCAATTTGCTGTTAAGTGTAAATATTTGGTGGCACCTTTAAGGTCGGTGTGTAAAAGTAGCACCTTGTGACGCTTACAACCAACGTAGTCTGCAGATCAGACTGCGCATGCGCATGCGCATGCGCATGCGCAGTCTGATCAGGGACTACATTGTTCGTCAATCATTCACGCGAAAATACCTGCTGTACACAACGAACATATTGAATTATTCTTCAACCGCTCAACAATGTCCAGAGACAACACTTTTAGCGGTAAAATGTGTAGGTGACTATCTTGTGCGCGGATGGCGATTTAGCGCCGCCATTGGGGTAAGCAATCGGTGACGATGAAGTTACAATGGACTCTGCTGGCAGCCACGTCTGACAGTTCTCATTTACATGATACATACGCTGACACGGCGCGGGAGATGAATGGATGAAGTGAACATCCCGTAGTACCAACGGTCTAGTTTACCGTGTAAATAGTCTGCATCTATGTCGCGATAATGATTGCTTATCGGGCTACGCCATCAATAAATAGCGCGACGTGATTTTTTCCAGTAGTACAATAGCGATATGAAAACTATGATGTAGAACGGAATTGCCCACGCATAATTGGTGGGTTAATTGAATAAATAGATGAAATATATATTCAGATTCAAATCGAACACTTTATGTATTTTCATAATAACACACTAAAACAACACGTTGCGGAAAAAAAACCTGATGCTAACTAATTGTATTTGCATAAAAGGTATTTCCTTACCGATGCTCGATAACAGTTGTCTATTTTAAATTACGCGCGAAACTATCATGTATACAGTTTCATCATGTAACGAGTATCTGCGCCCATGCGCGCGCATAGACACTCACCTATAGACATGAGCAAACATGTGTTTACTTCCGTTATGCAAATCAGATGCATGCCATCTCGTGGACAGCTACATGTAGTGTGCGAACTGAAAATAGATTCGGATTCTCCACCGGTTGAAAATTTACGTTTTCTCCTAAGCTATGTTTTCAGAAAATACTATAGGAATGAATGGCCTTTTTGTGGAATTTATCGGGGTATAAACTTGGAAAAGTCGCGGGAATACTGGACGAAGGCCGGAAGGCCTCGTCCAGTATTCCCGCGACTTTTCCAAGTTTATATCTCCGATAAATTACACAAAAAGGCCATTCATTCCTTATAATTCCAGCATTTGAAATAAATTCATCAAGAAAATGTGTTTATTTTCCGTTTTCTTAATAATTATTTTATCTGCGCCTCACGGAAAGTAGTTCGGCGTGGGAGTTTACTGGGATATAAATTTTGGACAGAAACTTGCTACGGGCCAATCAAATGTTAGGGAATTGTGTAAATATTTTTGTGCTGGAATAATATACTTTTGAGTATCTAAGAGTTGGTGATATTCAGTCCGTACATGTTCATGCCGATTCATCAAGTAGAATCTTAAACTTAATAGAAGGGGTCAATGAACTAATGAGGAGTTAGCCCCCTTCTTTCGCTGACCCATTAATGGCATTGGCATAAACATTTGTTATTAAAGTATCGTTTATATGATATCTGTGGTTATCAAACAGTATAAAAGAGTTGGCATTTGTCTTCTCAATACTTCCAATTGCAATCAGTCTGGGCAACGATCACCGGATATCGTATAAAGCGTCTAGTCTCGTGAATAACAGCGAAATGATCCAGTTGAAATAGAAACGCTCTTGTTTACGACGGAAACATGTAAATGTATTCAAGCTATTGCCCTGAACATTGTGCCTTGTTTTGTCAATTACTCGGCACGTACTTGTACTCGTGCAGTTGACTGCGGCAAATAAAGTGGGCGTCGCCAGCTTCCAAATATGGCGGTTGGGGCTGGTCTTCCAATCATACGTAAATCATTGTATGTAGAACCGAATATTGTTCACCAACGCCTATAATAGGTGTTGGTGAACATTATTCGGTTCTACAAAGTATATTACCAAAACATTCTGCCACAACATTCTGACAAAATTAGTCAATATTATTCGCGCATATTGTGGACCAAGACCAATATGTGCATCAGGGGAGTATCTAGTACAAATATAGACGATTTACGATTCAACGTCGCAACCGTTCACATAAACGGGCGAAACGCGAGTCGGTCTACGAAGAATTGTATTCAAAACATATTATCACAGCATTCTGACAAAGTTAGTAAATATTATTAATTTTGTGGATATTGTAGACGTCCATTTAGACCAGCAGGCGCATCAGCGCAGTCTCTGTTCAGGATATACACGATTTACTATTCAAATAGCGAACGTTGCTACCTTTCACAGAAGTGTGTGAAACGGGAGTTGGTCTACGGATTATACGCAAAGCATATTATCACAGTATGTATCCTGGCAAAGTTTGTAAATTGTATTGCGGATAGTGTATACCTATACCGGTATGCGCGGATGGGGTGTGGTATATGGGTTAGAACACCTGACTTCCAATCCGGAGGTTGTGGGTTCAAATCTAACCTTGGATACCAAAAATACTTTCATATTATACCCATTCCACTGGTCTGTCCGATGATACTTGAGACTCTGGTCCCGTCTCTATATGACCTTATTAGTTGTTGGTGCTGGGACGTTAAACCCTTTCACTTCACTTTTGGTACGGATATACACGATTTTCTATTCAAATAGCGATTGTCGCTACCTTTCGCAAACGTGACGTGCATGTGGATATATTTGATTTCAAAATGGCCGCTCTTGATTTGTTTCTGTTATCGTCACTCCATATGGACTAATATTTGTGTAGCAATAATTACATGATTATGACAAAGATTATGATTATGCCACTTGAATTAGTATTGAGATGTCGGCCATTTTATAATTTATTATAGGAATGAATGGCCTTTTTGTGGAATTTATCGGGGTATGAACTTGGAAAAGTCGCGGGAATACTGGACGAAGGCCGGCAGGTTGATTCCGGAAGATGCACACCAGCAGTCACTGTGTACATTTAGAGGCATTAATGTAAACGCATTTCTTAGAAATTCGATTCATATCGAATTTCTAAGAAATGCGTTTCCATGGATACAAGTCGAACAACGGGATTCGTTCAGTCATCACCATAGGCGTGGATAATACTTACACAGTATTTCCATCCCACTGGTCTATCGGATGAGACTTTAAACTGTGGTCCCGTCTCTATATGGCATTTTCTGACGTTAAACCCATTCACTTTCAATTCTTCTTCGTTCGCCCCCATCGTATTCCCCCTAGCAACGCCAATTGGAGTCCTGCAATTGACTTCCGCGAATATCGACATGGCACTCCGCATGACATGCGCATGTACAAGGCCCCTAATTGACCAGCGGCGAGACGTTAATTGCCACTGGACATCCCGACGCTCGAATAATGGAGACATCGACCACCGAATACATGGATCTGGACAACTCAATGGAAATGTAACGGAGCCGCTATTGATTGCAGATGTCCATCCAATTCTAGTCCGGACAAATTATCAACAAACCGAGACATGGCGTATATACAAAAATAAACTTATTGGTTTGTTTGATTGTTTTATACTTGCAAGTCATATAGTATTGGAAACCGACATCATTTCATCAATAAGTATTTTACATAATTCAAGATGGCCTCCATTATGGCTGTACAAACGGCAAAATAGTATTTGTCTGAACGCATTTGCTCATGGAATAGTCATTGCTGTTTCTATTTCTCATAAAAAGTTCATGATATGACAAACATTTGAATCTTCGTTACATTTCAAATGTGTGGTCGCAAAAAAAGTAGAAATATGATAGAAAAATAAACAAATTACGTTGTGACAAACAACTTCATAGAAAGTGTAATAAATACATATAATAAAATGATTACACAACGGTATGCAACTGTGTGGACCGATTGGCACTGATTTTGTGGATAATCGACAATACATGTACAGTCAAACCTGTCTAAACCGGACACGCTGGGAGGTCCCCATGGTGTCCGGCTAAGAGAAGTTTCATTGTAAACGACGCATTTGATAATTCTGAGCCATAGTTTTTTCTTTTGCTTATAATTCCAGCACAACAATATTTACACAATTCCCTAACATTTGATTGGCCCGTAGCAAGTCTCTGTCCAAAATGTATATCCAAGTAAACTCCCACGCCGAACTACTTTCCGTAACCGTGAGGCGCAGTTAAAATACTGAATTCTTAAGAAAACGGAAAATAAACACATTTTCTTGATGAATTTATTTCAAATGCTGGAATTATAAGAAATGAATGGCCTTTTTGTGGAATTTATCGGGGATATAAACTTGGAAAAGTCGCGGGAATACTGGACGAGGCCTTCCGGCCTTCGTCCAGTATTCCCGCGACTTTTCCAAGTTTATACTCCGATAAATTCAAAAAAAAAGGCCATTCATTCCTATAATATTTGTCTTTTTTTTTTCACACAAAAACATGTAAAAACAAGTCATATCATTAGTAGCTCAGACATTCCATTCCATAGTTCTAAATTACTGATTAAATATATATTACACATGTAATTACCTGATTGTATATGTATCTGTTTGAAATTTTTTATAAAGGAAAGAAAAAATACAAACAAAATAGTGATCAATTAATAATAGGGAGAAAAATCAAAGAGAGGAATACAAAAAATACGCCCATAGAAAACATACAACAGTTTAATTAAATAAGCTCGAGCAGCATGATCATATGTTTGCATTATTTTTTTGTTGGATTAAATATTTTAAGGGAAAGAATGCTAGAAGAAATAAGTTAGTCTAGCGGTAAACCATTCTGAGCCATATTTATGTGATATGTTCACATACATTATCACCTGTGATAAATGGCCAAGAATCTCATCAAAAAGAAGATCACAGGAGTTTTCTTGGCGTCCGGTTTAGAGGGGTTCCACTGTATTCACATTTCTGTACTGACACAAACGCTGTATAATTTTACGACGTCTGAGTAATAAAAGGATTTAATTTGAGCCTTTAAATCAGGGAATCTATGACGATTCATTGAACAGTTTTACAATACATGTGCTATCAACATGCATATGTTACTCTGGGGCCACATTGGTTTCAAACTTATGGGGTCAATCACGCCTTTGAACTACACTGGTCTATATTATATGTGGGCCATTTTCGCTATTTGACGGTACGCAAATCTAGACGCTAGATGCAGAGTTGCGTCTCTCTGATACAGAATTTCTCGCAATTCTGGATGATTTATGTGGGCGAGTGAAGTCTCAGGCGATATAAAGGACGAGTTATTGTCGGGACGATCCAGCTCCCGATTACAACTCCTCGGGATGGTTTATTGCCCAAATGGGGATAAAAAGTTCGAGTTGTTGACGTTGTGGGTTCGGTGGGCTATTTGCATCAATGGTCAACACAATAGGGACACAATTCATCCTCGGACACCATTATAGTGTATAGAGGATATTACAAGAGTGATGATTTAATATGTTATTTATGAAACTGTTTTTTCGATTTCACAAGAAACGAGGCTATGTCGATTTTGTTATGAACTCAGTCAACGATAAATGAATTGGAAAAAATATCCGGCAAGGCTCAAGAATTTCTTTATTTCTCATCAGAAGTATATGTTGTGACCACTCATTTGAACCGTCTCGGCGAGACGGTTCAAATGAGTGGTCACAACATATACTTTGGTTCAGAAATAAGGAAAATAGATAGAGAATAGTAGGTTAGTGCCGTGAATGTCAAAAAATATCTGGCAAGGCTCAGGAAACGGGATGGGCGAGGCTCTGCCGAGCACATCCCGTTTCCGTGCCGCGCCAGATATTTGTTCCCATTCACGGCACTAACCTACTATTCTATTTATCCCGTCAACACCTTCAAATGGCTGTAAAATGCAAAAATTGTATTGATGGATATCAAAAATGTTTCACGGCAACATGTTTCACGGCACATACGCACTGTGTTGACGGGATAAATTTTAATATACAGAGAGGATCTTACATGCGAGGTGACTTAATATGATATGTATTAAACGAGGTTGCTGGGTTCATAAGAAACGAGGCTATGCAATTGCGAAAGTCACGCAAGATATATTAATACCGTACTCCATAGCTCGACACTAACAAGATGTATGATCACGTGGTTACGACAACAATAACAAGTACAGAAACTTCCAGGAGCTCTCCGATTCAAAGTCCGTATTCTTGTATTTGTCCTTATTATGCATTTGGTGGTCTCGGTACTTTGGCCCAAACTTCTGTCATTTTTTCGAAGAATCGATTTCCGTGTCTATTGGAACTCGTTTCATCGCAAAAACCACATAAGTACGTGCCGAACTCCCGCGACCACCAAATGCAGCTCATGAAGACGCGTTTGCTGCGCCATATTTTATCAAAATCCGTTGCCTATTAAGAAAAATACAAAATAATACTTACTTTGGAGTGGGCGTGCTTTCAACACGTTTAGCCATTGTTGTTGTTATTGTAACTAACCACGTGATCATGCACATTGACTAGGATCAACGACAATGGTGCTATTGATTTACATAAAAACACACATATTGGATATTTGAGACATCATCTGAGACACAGTCACATTAAAATATGTAACTCTTCAAATCTGTATTTATTAAGTTCCCCTCGACAGGAAAAGTCGCGGGAATACTGGACGAAGGCCGGAAGGCCTCGTCCAGTATTCCCGCGACTTTTCCAAGTTTATATTTACATTGAATGACATTAAAACTGTTGTTTGTTTTATGCAAATATGATTAGTATCCTGGTTGCAATAAGTAATGTACTTTGTACACTTCTCACATGTCTCTCAGACATGGAATTAACGTTCAACAACGACATATAGACGCCTTGTGTCGTAAGCAAGGACAGTTTAATGGTCTTTGCGAAACAATATGTTGCTCGCGTCACGTACGTAATTATTCTAAGTGAGAAACAAGATAAAACCGATTCATAATTAATAAAAAAAATTAGGCAATAAATCAAACACTGCCACCGTATTGCGGTATTCTAGCTAGCGTCTGAGATAATTCTGGACATTTATTACTCTTGGTTTCGGATATGCGCAGAAAGCGACGAAACTGGGAGCCGTTTTACTAACCTGCGTACGACTAAAATGTTCGTAAGTGCAAAAGTATGATAGTCTGTAAATTTCACATTAACAACGTTTTATTGTAAACAGTAATTGAAATTTCCAGACGATCATAAATTTGCACTTCAGAATATTTAGTCGTACGAAGTTTAGTGAAACGGGCCCCAGATTCTCAAAAATAATTTAATTGTGGGTTTGTATAATATCAAACCGAATTGTACCTATAAGTTTCTTAAAAGAAACGGAATCTAGTAAAACGTTCATCTATAATTGTTTTAATTAACTTGACAAGTTTCTTGAATGGAAAGCCAAATGTATTGATGGTACAGCAACTACTGTCTGTTTCACGAAAGCTGCCCAAATTTTACGGCCATATAAACAATTCAAAAACCATATTGTTTTCGATAATATTAAATTAAAAGGAAAATTTAAGAATGAGCCTTCTTTTTATTTCGTGAAATTTGGTCAAATATTGATTTTATTGCGAAAACAAAATTTCCCCATGTTAAATCCCCATAATCTTTGAAGATGTCTATGGGGATTTAACATGGGGAAAATTTTTAGAATTTCAGAAATACTGGACCGATTTTTAAAATTTAACTTTTGTTTTCTTAGTTAGATAATTTCCAAGCTATCTAGCTAGGTTTCGGAGTCAATTTCCAAAACAAATCGTTTTTTGACTCCTCCCACACTCCTCTACCTTTTTCCCCCCCGAGTTAAATTCCCATAGACAAATCAATTTTTCGTAATAAAATCAATATTTGACCAAATTTCGCGAAATAAAAAGAAGGCTCATTCTTAAATTTTCCTTTAATTTAATATTATCCAAAAAAATATTGTTTTTGAATTGTTTATATGGCCGTAAAATTTGGGCAGCTTTCGTGAAACAGACTATAATGTCACAACTGAACATGTTATTCTTCAGTCTTAAGAATATATGCTTCTGTGTTTACTATGTGTAATAGCGGGAATGGGTTGCCAATCTGCCACCGCTGTTTATTATCCCCTCGCCGAGAATAGGGATATAGCGTTAGTCCATGTACTTGTGTGTGTGCGTACGTGCGTACGTGCGTACATGCGTACTTGCGTGTGTGCGTGCGTTAGTAACATATTTCATAGTTCAATAACTTATGAACCGCTTCATCGGTTTTGATAATATTAAGCCACAATGTGTGTCTAGAGATGGTGCTTTGTTTTGCGTACTAGCCACGTCCGACAACGGTCAAAGTCACTGAGGACTTATGTTCAACTTGTAAGTTTGTTCGTTTATTCAATAACTTCTTTCATTACCAAGGTTGCTAGCGAAGGGGTTAGCTTAGTGATAACGATGACATTGTTCTGATATTATGTAATGGAATAAAACACAAGCTCCTTAAAATTTGATAAAATAAAATGGTGCGTTTCATTGATATAGCATATTCAATATCGGAAATAAATCGGCGGTCATATTGTTTTGTCGCAAACTTACGGAGCCCCGCAGGGGACATGGATTTTTTTTTATTAATTCGTTCCCACGAAATAACAATTCGTTCCCTCAATTTAAAATTTCTTTCCCACTAATTAACAATTCATTCCCACGAAATAACAATTCGTTCCCTCTAATTAACAATTCGTTGTTCGGAACGAATTGTTAAATTGAGGGAACGAATTGTTAATTCGTAGGAACGAATTGTTAAATTGAGGGAACGAATTGTTATTTCGTGGGAACGAATTAATAAAAAAAATAATTCTACGTCCCCTGAGGGGCTCCGTAGAAACTAGTGTAAGACAGATAATATTATGTCATGTTTCACGTAGAATAAATGACGTACACACTCGCAGGCACACAGCCTCTGGTGTTTGATATATCTCGACGAAATGCTAATTAACAGCAATAATTAAATTATACCATTCATTTAACGTCAAAGATGCACTCAGCGTTTGGATAAATATACTAACTGGAAGTAGATTCGAAGCGACACTTGTCTATCGCACCTGTTAACGACAGGTAACCACACTTATCGAACTGGGCGCACTGCATGGAACTGGCATTATAGACGTGGCTTAAATTGAACAATAATTGCCGAGTCAACAGGTAAACTACGTTTAAGGAACCAGTCGGCCAATAAATAATGTGACCGTAAACCAGTCCTGGTACAGCTTAGCAACACGGAGTAAATTCTCAGGACAACGGCATTGATTGTTAGTATTATGACAGAGATAAATAATATAGATGCTGCAGGAAAGGTATGTCTGTGCCAAACATTTCATTATATTATGTGCATGCTCTACGCATGCAGGTTAAATTATTCTGTGTGCGACTTGATGTGGGGGTGAGATAGAGATTTCGAACGTGAAAGTTGACTGTTCCGTCAAAAAAGGGGAAATAACTCGGATTACCTCGTGTTTGGCATGGATCTAGAACCGGCTTAGGTCACTGACTCCAGGAATGGAAGTAACAAACTTGATTTTGTCGCTGGTAGTCTGTTTCCTTAATGGCCCTATACTGGGTGCTGATAATACATAGTGACACACGTTTATCAGGTTAAGTAGATGGCATAAATATGCCACCATATGATAATTAGTTTTCTCGTCTTCTGTCAGCCTGCCACATTGACTGGGCCATACCATTATATGTGGCTGTAACTGGAAAAATAGGGCTAAACGGTTTTGCGACCAGTGTAGAACCAGATCAGCCTGTGCATCCGCACAGTCTGCTCAGGATCTGCAATATTCGCCATATTCCATCAATGAAACACCCGACATGCTTTTAACAAACACTATATATCGTTATCAGGCTACAGGGGTGTGTTATTTGATCAGGAACTGCTCTGGTTACCAATCCCATAAACCCCGTTTTTCCAGTCACAGCCACATATGTCCAGTCTGTTTAGGGCACTGGTCAACGGGCCCTGGCACCGGACCAGGCGTCGGACAGCGTAGTGAATAATATCGACACGTCTACTGACTGCCAACGGGAAACGGATGCAAACTGTTCTTCCTATTTGTGACTGTGACTGGAGGAGAGAAATGGGGCTTATGGGATTTATGACCAGTGCAGCTCCTGATTAAATAGCACACTCCTGTAGCCTGATAACGATCTATATCGCTAGTTAGAAGAATGAGTGTTTCATTGATGGAATGGCGATCAGTGCAGATCCAGATCAGACTGTGCGGATGCACAGGCTGATCTGGATCTACACTGGTCGCAAAACCCATAAGCTCTATTTCGACAATGACTGAATTCCTTGTTGGAAGCATGCCAGATGTTTCATTGATGGAATGACGAATAGTGCAGATCCTGATCAGACTGTGCGGATGCTATTTTGTCAAATTTTAAGTTTATTTATGAAAAAATATTGCAAATTTTGTAAACGTATTTAATGAAATTACGCAGAAGTACGAAGGTACAAAATCACACGTCGTGTCTGAAAAATAATGACTGCCTGTTCCACAGTTTGCTGCCGACGAACGTTTGGCTATTTATTCTGCCAGAAAATGTCTCAGATGATGTCTCTGATATAAAGAACATTTTGTGCCTATTGAGTGGGCATGTACCTTTAAATGTCAGCAGTGTAAGGGTCAAAGGTGTAATACGCTCTGCTATGTTCCAGGACTACACAATCACCATGTATTTGAACCAGTACTGGGCCGACGATCGTCTCGCATTCTCTCAAAGCGAGAACGAGAGTATGACGTTGTCGGGAGACTTCGCCGAGAAGATCTGGGTGCCAGACACGTTCTTTACCAACGACAAAAACTCCTTCCTTCATGACGTCACCGAGAAGAATAAGATGATCCGCCTGTTCGGGAATGGCTCGATTATATACGGAATGAGGTGAGTGAATGGATCACAAGTATACGGGGTTATACGGAGTAATGTTATACGTTAAAACTGTATGAGTTTATATACGGAAGAAGGTTACATGTGGCTGCGTCTCGAGAAATGTGACCGATGTAGATCCAGATCAGCATGTGCATACGCACAGTCTGATCAGGATCTGCACTGTTCGCCATTGCATCAACGAAACACCCGCCATGTTTCTAATCAGCAATGTACAAGTATATCGTTATCAGGCCACAGGAGTGTGCTAATTGTTCAGGAGTTACACTGGTCATAAAACCCATAAGCCCCATTTCTCCAGTCACAGCCACATATATTGAGTTTAAACATGGTATCACTGTCAGCTACTATCTAAACATAATTAGGATTTTTTATTCGAGGGCTAGCGAAGAATCATACAATTAACATCCAACTTTAAGGTCTTACATCGTTTATGCAAATGAGTGTATGTCGCAGCACATATTCCGTGGGTTGAACTTTTTAAAAACACGGGTCTTACGCCATAAAAAATAGTTCTAACAACTTGATCGCCTTTTCAGTGTGATAAAAATGTTTGTTTGCTTGCTATTTTGTGCTAAATTTATGTTATTGCACATGCTTCTGTAGTCAAAGGGTGCGACGATTAACTGCCATACTCGATTATTCGCGATTCGTAACTCCATGGTTCGGTGCACGAATACAATCTTCGATTTCGGTTTAGAATAAGTCTCAGAATATAAATCAATTTATCATTTTGGGTTTTCTATGGTGTTGTTGTTGGTGTTGTTTTTGTTGCGGCTGTGCAATTCCCGAGCTTATTTTTCGCGAAACGCTTTCCACTCGAGATTAATTATTAGTCTATGTGTCATCCACAAACACATATTGCGAATAATTTCAGGACGTTCAGTCCTTTGATTGACCATGTTACCATCCATACCACGCGTTATTCATTTTTATCTAGAGTCGGTAGTATTGTTTTCCATGTGTACACGAGCTTTGTACAACGACAGTGGCAAATGTCGCAAATGCAGTACAGCAACAACAATGTGTATGCATTATGAACATTTCTCACCGCGCAATGTTGTTAATATTGACAGCAAATTGACTTGCATGGTTTCTATTGGTATTCTGTTCATTCTGTGTGGATTTATAACAAAACACGACAGATCGGACAACCCTCACTGTGTGTCCACCTGGGTACCGTTTCACTGAACTTCGTACGACTAAAAAGTGAAAATTTAGGATCGTCTGGAAATTTCAATCGATGGATTTACATTTATTGAACATAGGCTGCGTATGCAGCCTATGTTCAATAAATGTAAATCCAATAATTGTTTACAAGAAAACGTTGTTAATGTGAAATTTACAGACTATCATAAGTAATGGTAACTTATTTAGAGCTAGCTCCAAATTATTTAGAAAGCCCTTCAGATGATTTGGAGCTAGCTCTAACTATTTAATTATTTAGAGCTAGCATTAATTATTTGAGTTTATGTATAGTTGGCGTTCCATAATGAAGCGCAAGAGGACCAACATCTCAACTCGTAGTAAATGTCGTAGTGTATGTATCTCTTCTCAACCGACGGCACATGTACGCTCGTCGGCTCCACGAGTCGTCGGGATTCCTGACCATGCTGGAAAACAGCGCCCGACTGTGTTCATCGGTATTGCATGCGAGTCGAACAACCCCAGCACCGTGTCCATCAATCACAGAGTCGACGCTCGCAGAATTTGAATGGAACCTCCCAGCCAGTGATTTCTATATAGGTCAGAAAGCCAACTGACGAGTATGCATACGTTAGTTTATTTCATAAAAATGTAAATATACGTCGATGTTTTCTGATAGAAATGAATAATTGAAGTCGTCAGAGGAAAAAGGGGCTAACTCCATCATTGAGTTAGCCCCCTTATTCCACTGGCGTTTTCTATTATATCTGGCTGTGACTGGAGAAATGGGGCTTATGGGATGTGTGACCAATGTAGCTCCTGATCAAATAGCACACTCCTGTTGCATGATAACGACATGTATTGCTTGCTAGAGGCATGACGAATGTTTTATTGATGGAATGGTGAACAGTGCAGATCCTGATCAGACTGTGCGGATGCACAGGCTGATCTGGATATACACTGTTTGCCAAACACATAAACCCCATTTCTCCAGTCACAGCTATATATATATCATCACTTCGCATTGCTGACGGCTCTGTCACCAAGTAAGATACTACCATTGATAGCAGCGCCGTCAACAATAGCAGCCACAACAGCATAGGCAAATGATCACTAAAAGTAAAATTGGGCAGACATGGCAAAAACAGCAACGCGGAACAGCATAGTCACAAGAAATGGCAATTACAGCATGCACTGTATATCAGGGTATGGGATCACATGGTCTATTGTTTACACTGGATCAATGGCGGCGCCCATGAGGTCTCAGGTAAATCTTATTTGTTATACATAAGACTCATTTTAATGATGACCATGTTCCAGCCGTTAACACTACGAGTCCGCCAATACCAAATTTAGCAGCATTACTTGAAGTTATGTAGTTAGTTAGAACATTCTGCAGAGAAATTTGAATCGGATGGAATCGAACGTTGTTTAAACTCTGATATATGCTATCCAATGAGCCACCGTGACAAAACTAATCAGTCCCAGTAGGACACAAAACAAAAAGATGCATATTAGAACATTAGAAATAAGACGCTCCCTCCAAGAAGACAATATTCCCATTCGGGTAAAAACAAAATTATTCCTCTTATTTCGAATAAGACTATTTGTGTCGCGCCCGCTTGCGGAAAGCGCGATATAGTCGGCACTTTGGCGTACGTACGTAAAGTATTTTGGTTAAAGTTGTTCGTTATACTATATCTCTTTTTTTAGTGTCCATGCCTCGCCCCAAGGCGCGACATGCAGGCCGCGGCCATCTAGTTTATCATACTTCTGTCTCTTCCACGTTTTGCTGCCGACGAACTTTTGGCTGTTAGACATATTAAATGTAAAAAATATTTAAAAGTAAGTACTTTTTTATCAATAAGAAAAAAGTCACCCTCCCCAAAAAAAATTATTTGATGAAATTCCATCAAATATTGATTTTATTGCGAAAAAAAAGATTTTCCTACGGGAATTTAACATGGGGGCTAAACAAAACATTATTTTTTTTTTTTAGATTTATTTGTGGACCGATTTTCAAAATCTAACTTTTGTTTTCTTAATTACATAATTTTCTCGTCAGGTTTCGGAGTCAATTTCCAATTTTTTTTTAATTGACTCCCCATGTTCAATTCCCATAGGAAAATCGTTTTCTCGCAATAAAATCAATGTTTTGGGGAGGGTGACTTTTTTATTATTGATGAAAAAGTACTTACTTTTAAATATATTTTAGATTTAATGTGTTTAATAGCCAAATGTTCGTCGGCAGAAAAACGTGGAACAGACAGTAGAACAGACGTGGAATAGTGGAACAGACGTGGACTGTCGTTTTCTCGATGGTTCATTGCGGAGTGTTTACTGTTGGGATTTCGTTTAATTTACGTCATATATTACACGCAATTTTGCCTTCCCTTTGGGACCGTACGTCGCTGGTCGTGGAGTGCATGTTTATGGCTTATTCCTCGACCAGTCATGTGTGAGAGTGATGTCACTGATATAGTGTAATACACTCCTTTGTTGTATTGATGCATTTGTTTCTTTGGGTATGTTGTTATCTTTCTTGTTGAAAATAGGTCACCGGACTGATTCAGTTTGATTTCATTAGGAACCGAATGAAATTATTGCCTGACGAACTTACCAATACAGTGTATATTACAATACATGTATTTGCATCATATAAGTACGTCATTACGTACCTCTTCCTACCCCAATACGTGATCTGGAACTTTAGGATCGGTAGGGAGGGATTGTTTTCCATTTGAGTTAACCCTTTGAACCCGAAATCCCGCTATAGCGGTTTATGCAAAAAGTGCAGATCCAGATGAGCCGGCTCGTAACGAGCCGTCTCATCAGGATCTGCACTTTTTGAAAGTAATTTTAATATTTCTTAGAACAAAAACACCCCCTTTTCATAAATGGATGAATCTGAAAATTATTTTGTGATTGGTCGGAACATTAGCATATCACAGTCCATTCCAGTTCCTTAGGGTTGAAAGGGTTAACAAATATAATATAAAGTATATTCACTCCATATTCACATAGGATGTCGGGCAATTAGTATACATAATGAAAATTATATTTGTAAAATATTATATTTGTACCATTTATGTTTTTCCAAAGATCTTTGGACAAGCAGACAAGGTACAAAATAATTATGTTTTCAAATGTCATCAGTATCAAAATAATACATATCTATATATAATCATTCTACATCACCTACCATCACTTCTAAAGCCTAGTTCGCGGGATCGAAAACATTAATTAGTTGATGGACGACATAGCCATGTACTTTAGTTATTAGTTATTGTGACAAGTGCAGCCAAAAGCGCCATAATACCCAGATACATATTATAGTAAAATGTACGTATTTACGTAAACACATGGTTCGTAGACTGCGTCTCTGGCGTCAATACTTTGAATGATTAAAAGCAAACACCGAAATGTAGTGGCCATGTCACGCTAGTCCCTTAGGGAAATCACTGCCATGGAAGGCGTAGCCTCTGGAACGTCTAGAGTATACGCAATAACTGAGACACGCAGTTTGATTTTATACCTAAGAAGATGAGCGATTTTTCATGAAAAACATTTACGGAAACTGTGATATTTTCCGTAATTGACGTTCAAAGTTGACGAAATATTCACACGTAATTCTATTACGTAAATATGATTCATCAGATAGTACATAGGTAGAACATCGCATATGTGACTATGACTCGTGGAACTACACGAGTGTACTATCTGATTTGAGCTACACTGGTCACAAGTCCCATAAGCCCCATTTCTCCAGTCACAGACACAAAGTACCCCTGGCGTAAACGCTCTACCGGTAGCTATGAACTGTGTGCACATTGTACCCATACTTATCCGTCAATATGAGACACGACATGTGATTTTGTACCTTCAGACATCTACGTAATTTCATATCAAGTTGACAAAATGTTCAGAGTGGATGCGGAATTATATTCCGCATGCACTCTGACAGTTTTGTCAACTTCTGACTTTATTTATGAAAATTATTGTACTTTTGTAAACGTATTTAATGAAATTACGCAGATGTCTGAAGGTACAAAATCGCATGGCGTGTCTCATATTTCAGGTTCATGACAACACAGGCGTGTATGATGGACCTAAACAGCAACCCACTTGATGTACAGATATCAAAGGACATGTTTAGGTAACGTTTTAGGCGACAGACTGATCAATTATAACGTTGTTTTCGTTCCAGGTTCACGACAACACTGGCCTGTATGATGGACCTACACAACTACCCGCTCGATGTACAGAACTGCACCGTAGAGATAGAGAGCTGTAAGTCGTCGCATAATAAAACTTATAAAAATAATAAAAAATATAAAAAAATAATAAAAACTAAAATTAAAAAAAAAAAAGTCGTCGCATTGTATTCTTTGGTACTGCAATCCGCGCCTGTGTGTAATGTTTCACGTCGAAATAGGCACCGGATTCCTGACAACTTCCTATTCAGCTACATTTAGAATATACTTCTTAAACACATTTTCGTGTAGCAACCGGCGCAAGAAAATCATACATCGATGTAGCTACGGCCATGGAATTGCTCCATATATTTGGTAAAATAATGTATGTATATTAGGTTTATTATCTACAAACGATGTTATATACCATTTGCGCCTGTCTGCGTCCCACGTAACCGTGTTATAGTACCGTTAGTGGTATGGACGGACTATATTACGTGGGTGTCCATTGTGCCCATTACTTCCCATTTCGTGATCATTGTTTTTATGGAAATGGTAACAGTATTTGTGTGGACGGTTCATGAACAAACGGGCCGGCATAAAGGACATTGCGACGTGTGTGAATAACTTAGTCCATGATCATACTGCGCTGCATCCGCCAAGTATCACCAGGGACTAAACTAGTTGCCTGGACCAGGCGCCCGTTTCACTAAACTTCGTACGACTAAAATGTTCGTAAGTGCAAATCTATGATCGTCTGGAAATTTCGATTGATGGATTTACATTATCTTGAGCATAAGTGCAAATTTATGATTGTCTGGAAATTTCAATTGATGGATTTACATTTATTGAGCATAGGCTGCATATGCAGCCTATGCTCAATAAATGTAAATCCAATAATTGTGTTCAATAACACATTGCTAATGTGAAATTTACAGACTATCATAATTGTGCACTTACGAACATTTTAGTCGTATGCAGTTTAGTGAAACGGTTCCCTTGTTGCTCAAAGCTTCTGTTAGCTTAACCTTATTAAGGATTTAACAGTCCGTTAAGCTAACAGGGCTTTTGAGCAACTGGGCCCAGGCATTCGAACTGACGCTGTACATGTCCGAAATAGCAAGATCTGATGATATTATTTACGGTATGCTTGTAAATGGTGGTGAGGGTCTTCGCTGGTTACATATGACCTCAGGTCCTTTATCAGTATTTAATGATTGGTGATCAGTGTAGATCAACAAAGACGCTGGTGCCGCAAACACGACCAGTGTCGCAGTCCCATCAATATATGTACACTGCTTCATTTTTTAAGCACAGCACATTCGTGTAACAAAACGGTCGCCTCTCTCGATCCTGACCAGACTATGTGTATAACACCATCTTAATGAGGCTACACTGGTCACAACATGTGTATTGTACAATTTTTGTCAGATAATTACTGTCCCGCCACGACAAAAATGGTAAGATTAGGGTTTTTTACCAGTGGAGTTCCCTATATTCTAGATCAGATCAATCTTGTGGTCTGACACGGAATGGGATCTATACATTTTATATTGACAACAAAAATATATCTGCAACTCTACAGGTATTAGTATATACGGTGGAACCTCTCTAAACCGTGCAACTCTACAGGTATTAGTATATACGATGGAACCTCTCTAAACCGTGCAACTCTACAAAGTATTAGGTATGTACGGTGGAACCTCTCTAAACGTGCACTCTACAAGGTATATTAGTATACGTGGAACCTCTCTAAACCGTGCAACTCTACAGGTATTGTACGATGGAACCTCACCTAAAGGTGCAATACCGGTAGGATTTCGATGGAACCTCTCTAAACCGTGCAACTCTACAGGTATTAGTATGTACGTGGAACCTCATTATAAACGTGCCTCTACAGGTATTATATATACTAAATGAACTGGTATTGTGCACTAAATAAGGTGTATACGGTGGAACCTCTCTAAACCGTGCAACTCTACAGGTATTAGTATATACGGTGGAACCTCTCTAAACCGTGCAACTCTACAGGTATTAGTATGTACGATGGAACCTCTAAACCGTGCAACTCTACAGTATTGTATGTACGGTACTCCTCTAAACTGAACTCTCAGGATTAGTATATACGAACCTCAAACCGTGCAACTAGGTATTAGTATATACGTGGCCTCTCCTAAACGGTATTTATACGGTCTCTAAACCGTGCAACTCTACAGGTATTAGTATTACGAGGAACCTCTAAACCGTGCACTACAGTATATATATACGGTGGAACCTCTCTAAACCGTGCAACTCTACAGGTATTAGTATGTACGATGGAACCTCTCTAAACCGTGCAACTCTACAGGTATTAGTATGATACGATGGAACCTCTCTAAACCGTGCAACTCTACAGGTATTAGTATATACGATGGAACCTCTCTAAACCGTGCAACTCTACAGGTATTAGTATATACGGTGGAACCTCTCTAAACCGTGCAACTCTACAGGTATTAGTATATACGATGGAACCTCTCTAAACCGTGCAACTCTACAGGTATTAGTATATACGGTGGAACCTCTCTAAACCGTGCAACTCTACAGGTATTAGTATATACGATGGAACCTCTCTAAACGTGCCAACCTCTCTACAGGTATTATGTATACCGGGTGGACTCCTCTAAACCGTGGCAATCCTACAGGGTGTATTAAGTATTACACGATGGAACCTCTCTAAACCGTGAACTCTAACGGTATTAGTATAAACGGTGGAACTCTTCCTTACGGTGGCACCTCTACCAAGGTATTAGTATAAAAAAAGTAAACGGTGGAACCTCTCTAAAACCGTGCAATAAACTCTACACGGTAATTAGTATATACGGTGGAACCTCTCTAAAACCGTGCAACTCTAAACAGTATTTGTTAATACGAATGGAACATCTCTACCGTGACCTACACATGGTATTAGTATGTACGTGGAACCTCTCTAAACCGGTGCAACCTCTACAGGTATTAGTAATTACCGATGGAAACTCTTCTAACCGTGCAACTCTACAGGTATTAGTATTATAGTGGGACCTCTCTAAACCGTGGAACTCACAGGTATTAGTATTAACGGTGGAACCTCCTAAATAAACCGTGCAACTCTACAGGTATTAGTATTAGGGTGGAACCTCTCTAAACGTGCACTCTAACAGGTATTAGTATATACGTGAACCTCTCTAAACGTGAACTCTACAGGTATTTATATAAAACACCTGGTGGAAACTCTTCTTAAACCCGTGCAACCTCTACAGGTATTCTAGTATGTTACCATGGAACTTCTAAACCGTGCAAACTACAGGTATTAGTATAACGGTGGCTCTAAACCTGTAATTAAGTAATATACGATGGAACTCTATAACCTAAACCGGTTGCAACCTTCTACAGGTATTAGGTATTTATACGGTGGGGAACCTCTCTAAACGTGCAACTCTACAGGTATTAGTATATACGGGAATGGAACCTCTAAAACCGTGCAACTAATACAGGTATTAGTTATACCGTGGAACCTCTCTAAATCGGTGGCACCTCTACAGGTAGTATATACGGTGGAACCTCTCTAAACCGTGCACTCTACAGGATTAGGTTAACCATAACGGTGCAACTAAATACCAGTATTTGTATTAACGGTGGAACCTCTCCTAAACCAGGTGCAACTCTACCAGTATAGTATGTAACGATTGGAAACTCCTCTAAACCGTGCCAAACCTACAGGTATTAGTATGTTCGGGAATGGAAACCTCCTCTTCCGTGCAACTCTACAAGGTATTAGTATATACGGTGGCCCCAAACTCTACAGGTATTAGTAATATACAGTGGAAACTCTTCTAAACCGTGCAACTCTACAGGTTATTAGGTTTGGTAAAACCGAAATGGAACTCTCTAAACCGTGCAACTCTAGGAATTAAGTATTACATGGAACCTCCTCTAAACCGTTGAACTCTACAGGTATTAGTATGGTAACGATGGACTCCCTCTAAACGTGCATCTCTACATTGGTATTGTATATACGGTGCATCTACAAGGTATTAGTAATATACGTGGAACCTCTCTAAACCGGTTGCAACTACAAGGTATTAGTATATACGGTGGAACCTCTCTAAAACCGTGCAACTCTACAGGTATTCGTATTTCGTGCACCTCTCTACCGTGCAACTATACAGGTATTAGGTATATACGGTGGGAACCTCTCAAAACCGTGCAAACTCTACCAGTTAGTATAATACGGAATGGAACTCTCTACGTTGGCCACCTCTACAGGTATTAGTATATACAGTGGAAACCTCTCTAAACCGTTTGCAAACTCAGGTATTTTGTAATTTACGGTGAAACCTCTCTAAACCGTGCTCAACTCTACAGGTATTTTGTATATACGTGGCACTCTACAGGTATTAATTATAATACAGGTGGAACCTCTCTAAACCAGATGCATAACTCTACAGGTTATTAGTATGTAAAACGAATGGACCTCCTCTAAACCGTGAAACTCTACAGGTTTAGTATCTTCGTTGGAAACCTCTCTAAACCGTGCAACTTACAGGGTATTAGTATATACGGTAAAACCGAAATGGTACAATCTCTAACCGTCGCAAACTCTACAGGTTTTATTAGTATATACGAATGGAAACTCTAACTACGTGCCAACCGCTACAGGTAGTGGTAACCTACCGTGCAACTCTACTGGTATTAGTATATACGGTGAACCTCCTCCTTAAACGTCAACTACAGGTATTTTTGTATATATCGGTGGAACCTCTCTAAACGGTGCAAACCTAAATAACAGGTTTTTAGTTATAATACGGTTTGGAACCTCCTCTAAAACCGGGTTTGCAACTCTAAAACAGGTTTTAGTATTTATACCGAATTGGAACCTCTCTTAAACCGGTTGCAAACTCTAAACCAGGTATTAGTATATAACCAAAGTGGAACCTTCTCTAAACCCGTGGCCAAACTTAATTTGGTTTAGTATATACCGAAAATGGAACCTCTCTAAACAGGTGCAAAACCTTAAACCAAAGGTATTAAGTATATACGAATGGAAACCTCTCTTAACCGTTTGCAACTTCTACAAGGTAATTTGGTATTATTCGGTGGAACCTCTCTAAAACCGTGCAAACTCTACAGGTATTAAGTATAAATTAACGGTGGAAACCTCCTCTAACCGTGCAACTTAAAGGTCAATGGTAGTTATACGAAAATTGGAAACCTCTCTTAACCGTGGCAAACCTTCTACAGGTTTTTGGTTATATACAAGTTGGAACCTCCTCCTAAACCGTTGCCAACTCTACAGGTTTTGTATATAACCGGTGGAATCTTTTCTCTTTAAACCGGTGCAAACCAAAATCTACAGGTATTTAGGTAATGTAATTACGGTTCAACCTCTTTAACCAAGGAATTGTATATACAGGTGCAAAATTTAAACAGGTAATTAAAGGTTAATATACGGTTGCAACCTCTAAAACCAAAGGTATTAAGTATATTACCGGTGAAAAACCTCTCTAAACCGGACACCAAGAAAACATCTGTGATCTCATTTTTGATGAGTTTCTTGGTCATTTATCTCAGGTGATACTGTCTATTCATGATCGCATAGCATACAATTATGGCTCACAATGATTGAATACCTGATTTACAGTGAAACCTCTCTAAGCCGGACACCCTGGGGACCTCCCAGGGTGTCCGGTTTAGAGAGGTTTCACTGACCTGGACAAATACTGGTCACAAAGTCAATATGCAACATTTTGGCATAGCCAATCTGAATTCCGGCCAGACAGTGCTGTGCTTTATCTACGTCAAATATGTTATGTAACATTGTATAACTACCGTTATAACATTTGCCGACTAAAAGCCCTATGTGTGCACATTAACGGAATTAGGGAATGCCGTACGTATATTTACAACCCAATAATTCCAGCACAAAAATATTTACGCAATTCTCTAACATTTGATTGGCCCGTAGCAAGTCTCTGTCCAAAATTTATATCCCAGTAAACTCCCACGCCGAACTACTTTCCGTAACCGTGAGGCGCAGTTAAAATAATTCTTAAGAAAACGGAAAATAAACACATTAACTTGATGAATTTATTTATAATGCTGGAATTATAAGGAATGAATTGCATTTTTGTGGAATTTATCGGGGATATAAACCTGGAAAATTCGCGGGAATACTGGACGAGGCCTTAACATAAATTACAATTTTCGAAAAAAAAAGTTTTCGTGCCATTTTTTATCGCGACTTTTGCAAGTTTATACCCCGATAAATTCCACAAAAAGGCCATTCATTCCCATAGTCAATTTCATCAATTTCTGTACTACATTCCGTAATATATGTAATAAATACAGCAATATTGAGAGGTTTCTTCAATCATTCATAGAGAATAGTAGGTTATTGCCGTGAATGGGAAAAAATATATGGCAAGGCTTAAGCATTTCTTTATTTCTCATCAGAAGTGTATGTTGTGACCACTCATTTGAACCGTCTCGCCGAGACGGTTCAAATGAGTGGTCACAACATATACTTTGGTTCAGAAATAAGGAAAATAGATAGAGAATAGTAGGTTAGTGCCGTGAATGGGAAAAAATATCTGGCAAGGCGCAGGAAACGGGATGGGCGAGGCTCTGCCGAGCACATCCCGTTTCCGTGCCGCGCCAGATATTTTTTCCCATTCACGGCACTAACCTACTATTCTATTTATCCCGTCAACACCTACAAATGGCTGTAAAATGCAAAAATAGTATTGACTGGATATCAAAAATGTTTCACGGCACCGTGTTTCACGGCACATACGCACTGTGTTGACGGGATAAATGTACTTCCTTGCACCTATAACTATGTAAACGTTGTTATGTCAACTTGACTATTGTACTCTGTGATATACAGCAACCTCTCTATACCAGACACCCATGCAACCTACATTTGTTTATTTTGATAGGTTTCACTGTCATGAATATGTAATGATACTGTAGGTGCATGACGGCAACGCACTCAGACAAGTCATGCAGTGTCCACATGCCATAATTACAGTGGAACCTCTCTAAACCGGACTCCATGGGGACCTCCCATTGTGTCCGGCTTAGAGAGGTTCCACTGTATTGTATTCGCTTCCACTTTTCTGTCAATACGTTCTCAGCTGCTCAATCACAAATTAAACAAAAAATTGCAAACCTGTATACTTTTATGAATACTACAATTATCCTCCTATGTCTAAGATATATGTGAAAAAAGAACTTCAAATGCATACGGCCAGAGACATAGAGAGAGACTTAAAATCCTTTGTACGGGTTTCCCTTATTTCGTCTAGTATGTGCAAACCTAGGACTTTTAGTCAGCAGATTATATAGTGGTATTTATGGAATAATTTACTTGACGTAGATAAAGTGCTGGCCGACAGGAATTCTGACTCTCGTTGCCAAATAGGAGCACATTAACTTCACTCTATTAATACTTGCAAGACGAAAACACACTTACCGAATAAGTGTGGAACAGAGTGTGTGAACTTGTTACCTCGTTGTCAATACCGGTACATGTACCATGTCAACACTACAGACCTGCATAGTGGAACGGGCAAATAGTGTAGATCCAGATGAGCCGTCTCATCAGGATCTGCACTTTTTGCAAGTAATTATCATACATTTGAGAATAAAAACACCCTCTTTTCATAAATTGACTAGTCTGAACATTAGTTTGTGATGGTTGGATAGGTTGTAAAATTAAAATATCAAAATTCAATCATTTTAAAGTGTTACATGTAGAAGAATTTTGCTACTATACGAAGGAAACAATCGCAATGACTCCATTCCCCGTGAATGCTCGAATGATTTCAGAATTTTAGTACATTAGAACCTCTCTAAACCGGACACACCGTCAGTCTCTGTATCCTTAGTTTCATGGCTTTCATCGCCACCTATCGCTGATGATACTGCCTGTTTAAATTCGCACAGAACATCCGCATTCATTGGTATAGACACATAGAGGAATCTCTAAACCGGGCACGCAGTCAGTTTCTGTATCCTTAGTTTCATGGGTTTCAGTGCCACCGATCGCTAATGATAATGTTCAAGTTCGCAAAGCACATCTGCATGTCTGATTTGCAGTGGAGCCTCTCTAAACCGGATACCCTCCCCAGGGTGTCCGTTTTATGTCCCCAGGGTGTCCGGTTCAGAGAGGTTCCACTGTACCTGAATGTTATGCCACTTCTACCTATATTCCTGAGTATTTACCCGTGTTACAGTAGAACCCCTCTAAACCGGACACAGATACACTTTGTTGCGCTTAATTTAGATATGTTTCATTGTCATTTACCACCGATAATAATGTATGTTTATGATCGCCAAGCAGCCACGCTGTGTCTTGAAGTCGTCATCTGTCTGTGTTACAGTGAAACCTCTCTAAACCGGACACCATGGGGACCTCACAGGGTGTCCGGTTTAGAGGGGTTCCACTGTACTAGGTGAACTAGACAGAATATGGACATGGGCGTGAGATAAATCACTTAGATCATGTTTGTAGCTGACGCTCGCTGATTATCTTCTCATTCATGCGGACGAACAGTGTTACTTCTCTCCCATGTAGATGGGTACGCCATGTCCGATGTGTTCCTCTACTGGCGCAGCGGCTCCGTACACAACGTGGACAGCATGGAACTGCCCCAGTTCTCCATTGTCGAGTACCGCGCTATAGAGAAAATAGAGTCCCTCCTCACAGGTATGTCCATAGTCGAGTACCGCTATCGAGAAAATAGAGGCCCTCTTCACAGGTATGTCCATAGTCGAGTACCGCGCTATCGAGAAAATAGAGTCCCTACTGACAGGTATGTCCATATTCGCCATAGAGTAAATAGAGTCCCTACTGACAGGTATGTCGAAAGTCGCCATAGAGAAAATTGAGTCCCTACTGACAGGTATGTCCATAGTCGCCATAGAAAAAATAGAGTCCATACTCACAGGCATGGCCATAGTGGCCATAGAGAAAATAGAGTCCCTACTCACAAGTATGTCCATAATCATAAGTTTGCACTTACGAACATTTAGTCGTAAGAAGTTTAGTGAAACGGCCCCCTGTTTCCTATATAACCTAACCAAGTATCACAGATTTTGCTATTCTCTGCTACTTTTAATTTTGTACATGTATGTTGTGGGATCTATTTTCCCATAGCCTGTACCCATTCTGCTCTGGACATTCACTAATTAAAATATAGGTTTAATTATTGTTCTAATGCACTCTATAAATATCACGCAATCTGATTGGTCGATGGTTATACATTACAGGTATTTCATTGTTGATGAACGGTCGCAAATTATTATACCCCCCGAAACGAGTGGGGGGGGGGTATCCGTACGTCCGTCCGTCCGTCCGTCCTCCGTCCGTCCGTCCGTCCGTCCGTCCGTCCGTGCATCCGTGCGTCCGTGCATCCGTGCGTCCGTGCGTCCGTCACTAAACTTAACATCAGAGAAATATTGTTATAACTTCTATTTCCTTCATCTAAGATGCTTAATATTTCACACATGCATTCCTGTAAGGCTCTACCACCATGCTGTGCCAAATCCACGACGTCCAACCCACGCTGATCCCAAGGTGAAGGTCAAATACTTAGTCTCTTTACAAAACTTAACATCAGAGAAATAAGTTATAACTTCTATGTCCTTCATTGAAAATTCTTAATATTTCACTCGTGCATTCCTCTAACGTTGTACTATCATGCTGTGACATATCTACGACCGTCCAACCCCGGCTGATCCCAAGGTCAAGGTCACACATACTTAGTCTCTTTACAAAACTTCACATCAGAGAAATATGTTATAACGTCTATTTCCTTCATCTAAAATGCTTAATATTTCACACATGCATTCCTGTAAGGCTCTACTACCATGCTGTGCCAAATCCACGACCGTCCAACCCCGCTGATCCCAAGGTCAAGGTCAAATACTTAGTCTCTTTACAAAACTTAACATCAGAGAAATATGTTATAACTTCTATTTCCTTCATCTAAAATGATTAATAGTTCACACATGCATTCCTGTAAGGCTCTACTACGATGCTGTGCCCAATCCACGACGTCCAACCCCGCTGATCCCAAGGTCGAGGTCAAATCTTTACAAAACTATTTCCTTCATTGAATATTCTTAATATTTCACTCGTGCATTCCTCTAAGGTTGTACTATCACGCTGTGACATATATACGACCGTCCAACCCCCGCTGATCCCAAGGTCAATGTCACACATACTTAGTCTCTTTACAAAACTTAACATCAGAGAAATATGTTATAACTTCTATTTCCTTCATCTAAAATGGTTAATAGTTCACACATGCATTCCTGTAAGGCTCTACTGCCATGCTGTGCCAAATCCACGACCGTCCAATCCCCGCTGATCCCAATGCCAAGTCCGTCCGTCCGTCCGTCTGTCCGTCCGTGCGTGCGTCCATGCGTCCATGCGTCCGTAAACTTAACATCAGAGAAATATTGTTATAACTTCTAATTCCTTCATCTAAAATGCTTAATATTTCACACATGTATTCCTGTAAGGCTCTACTACCATGATGTTCCAAATCCACGACCGTCCAACCCCCGCTGATCCCAAGGTCAAGGTCAAATACTTAGTATCTTTACAAAACTTAACATCAGAGAAATATTGGTATAACTTATATTTCCTTCATCAAAATTGCTTAATATTTCACACATGCATTCCTGTAAGGCTCTACTACCATGCTGTGACAAATCTACGACCGTCATCTAAGGTTGTACTATCATGCTGTGACAAATCTATGACCGTCAAAACCCCGCTGATCCCAAGGTCAAGGTCACATACTGAGTCTCTTTACAAAACTTAACATCAGAGAAATATGTTATAACTTCTACTTCTTTCATCGACAATTCTTAATATTTCATGCATGCATTCCTCTAAGGCTGTACTATCATGCTGTGACAAATCCCCGCTGATCTCGTGGTCAAGGTCACATACTTAGTCTCTTTACGAAACTTACCATCAGAGAAATTGGTTATAACTTATATTTCCTTGCTCGGATCTGCTTCACATTTCACACACGCATTGCTCCAATGGACCTCTACCACCCTGTGACAAATTCACGTTAGTTTAAACATATTTTATTCGCATATTGTTTACAAGTTCCTTGTCAATGTCAATGTTACTATATACAGGACTATGCAAATGGGATTGGATTGAAAGCAAGCTTATTTAAATCCTTTCCCTTACATGTGACTAGATATCATAGGATGCCGAAACATTCCTGCCATCAGTTTTAGAACAGTTTATATTGTGTGATAATTTATATTTTCTGGATTATAAGTTGTTCTGGTTTCAGCATCCTCTGATACACGGCAATTACATTAAAGCAATTAAATTTAAAATTTCCGAAAAATATAGTATTGACACAAATGTACAGGCAATATGTTCTATATAATCCATTACGTGATACATGAAATGGAAAAAAAATATAGAAAGAAGCAAGCCACAATAGGAGTCAATTAGTGATAAGTATGTGCTCATGCAGGCATCATTATATGGTGCATTAAAAACGACCGGTGTTTTGTATGAATAGTCTAACTGATGCGAAAATGGCTTCATTGGAGTTATTGTCAAGTTGTTTGTTACCATAGAGTATAGTGTGGAGGGTGGGTTGGCAAAAGTGTGCATGTCGTCTATTAGTTGGGCTCTATGTGCTCCATATTGAGTGCAGTGGAAAAAGAAATGGGTGGCATCTTCAACTTGTCCACAGTTACAGTTGGGCGAGTCAATAATGTTCTTACGATATAAATCATGATTGAGAGAACTGAATTTCGTTCGAAGACGTTGGGACCTCTCCGGTATTTGTTTTTATAGGTTTTGGGACAATATTTGTTTTTGGATGTGATTGGGCGTTCCGTGTGTCATCTGAAAGAGAGTCCACTCCCGGATTGTGGATGGTAGAAACGAGTTATAATAAAGGGTGGTTCTGGACCGTAAAATCTGTATATTCTCAGGGTTTCGTAAATTGTAACGGGACGTATCTGTTTCCGGTGGAAGCACATCGACCAAGTAACTGGGTGAGATGCCATTTTTCATTTTGTAAAATAGGGACAATTTGTGGGAGTGACGTCTATTTCCTAATGTTTCCCAGCAGGTTTCTATATATAAGGACTCGATTGAAACAAGCCGAGTGTCACCTGTAGCGATACGTGCTGCTTCCATCTGAATTTTTTCTACGGCATCCTTCTCATACTGGGTACAATTATCCCAAACGACATCCGCATATTCTAATACCGGTCTAATAAAAGTAAGATAAATTATTTCAAGGCATTTTCTATCGAGTATGTATTTTAATTTTATCATAACATTGATCCTACGCCATGCCTTTCCGGTTATGTAGTCTATGTGTTGGTGCCATGTTCCCTCGTTATTAAAATACAAACCTAGATGCTTGTGACTATCAACTTCTGAGACATTAACATTATTCATGAGGATTGGGGGATGTACTTCTCTATTACGTTTACGTGTTATAAGTAGTGATTCAGTTTTCATTGGATTAAATGATACAAGCCAGGTATTAGACCAGTTAGTAATTATATCAAGATAGTTGTTTATAGACCTGGATGCTGTTGCGGGCGAATCAACAATAAGATATAAACTGGTGTCGTCTGCGAAAAGTCGAATATTAGAGTTTATGTCCGTAACAATATCGTTTATATATAATATAAATAACAAAGGGCCGAGAATAGATCCTTGCGGGACGCCATCCTTAATTTGGTTCCAGTTAGAATAAACACCTGGTAATACAACCCTTTGCTTGCGATTATTAAGATAACTTTTAAACCAGTCGTGAATATTATTAGTAACACCTGCGGCTCTCAGCTTCAAAAGAAGACCTGTATGCCAAACTCGATCAAATGCTTTGCTTATGTCGCAGAATACCATACCACCCTCACCTCTTTTCCATCGTCTAATGCACGACAGAATGTATTGCAAAGGAATGTCAGTTGGTTCACAGTTGAGTCGCCAGGTACAAACCCTGGACTGTAATGGTGTTAATATAGTATTGTCATTAAAATGATTGTACAAATACTTGAAAACCGCCCTCTCAAGACCTTTACTAACAGTGTTAAGCAGAGAGATGGGACGATAATTCGAAGTGAGAGAAGGATCGCCAGCTTTAAATATCAGGCACACATTGGCCTCTTTCCATACGTCTGGAAATAGTCCACATTCAATTGATTTGTTAAAGAGGTCTTTTAGGAGAGTTGCTAATTCGTGCTTTGTTTCTTTAAGTATACGATTATTCAAGCCATCTGGTCCGGAGGCTTTACCTATGGGCAAATTAGAAAGGATTGTTTGTATTTCTGTTTAGTTAAGTGTGATAGATTCAAGTCTACTGGTTATTGCATAAGGCGTTACTATGGGTGAAGGAACAGGAGGTTCTTGTAAAAGAGTTTTATCACGGAGAAAGTTATTTAAAATGTTAGCTTTCCCCGTGTTATCGTCGATTATTGATCCATTATGTTGATGTGGTGGGATTGTTTTATTTTCATTCTCGCATATACAATGTTTCAAAGTAGACCACCAATCTTTTGAACGGAGTTGACCTGATTTTAATGTGTTACTTATCCCAGTGTGGTAATCTTTCTTTGATTCCCGAATTGCTGAAATAACGTCATTCCTGAAACTTCGAAATTTTAACCATTTGTGAATGGTTATTAGATACGCTAAATAAGAAAGGTTTCTTATCTGACACAACTTCAATCCAAATTGATTCAATGTTAGGGAGCTCGAGGTCTCGCCTACGCTTATGGAATAGTGTGTCTCTAACATATAGAATTACACCTCCGTGCCTATCGCCTTGTCTATCTTTCCTTTCTGGAGATTTAAAATTGTAAAACAGCATATCATCTGTTTTATTTTCGTCGCCAAGCCATATCTCTGTAAAAGCTATTAGGTCAAAATCTTTGAGCTCAGTGCGTAATATGTCTAGTTTTGAGTACATGCTTTGAACGTTGCAATGTACGAATGACAAGTGGTGAGATAGATCATCTGATAAAATTATTTCGGACTCCGATTCTTGGGTGAATGACGTAGACGGAATGGAACTAAATGACAAATCCAGCAAATCGTCGCTATCTATGGGACCGGGGTTCAGATGGACGTCTCCCGAGAGAAAAATAAGTAACCATGTTGTCCATATTATGCTGAAAATCGTTAAGCACAATATGTTAGAGAACTGTCTGTAACATTCCATTGTGAATGTGGATGGTGTATACCGACGGTACTGAAGGGACTTGGCCATATATGGAAGATTTGCATTGATTCGGACTGAATAGAGTACGCTGTATGTCAATGCATACTCGGACAATAGATACGATAAAAATAGAAAATGGATTGCTAGTGGAAACCAGCTGCGCACACGATAAGTGCATCTGTTCAATATGGTCGAACGATGTCTAGCTAAGGTCACGTGTGACAAATTCACGTTCGTGCCGCCCCGCTAAGCCCAGAGTCAAGGTCACAAGCCCACACACTTGGAAAATGTTTACATATTTAGGGGTACCTGTGCTTATTTGGGGGGTATTCCGTAAGCCTCGCTTACTGACCAATCTAGTTTCAATATGTATTCCTCCTACGCCAGTAGTAAAGGAATACATTAGAAATAGGTTAACCTATCATGTTCTGATATACGCCGCAAATTTCAAAATTACAATACAGTTAACCCTACATTACAATACAGTTAACCCTACATTACAATACAGTTAACCCTATATTACAATACAGTTAACCCTACATTACAATACAGTTAACCCTATATTACAATACAGTTAACCCTACATTACAATACAGTTAACCCTATATTACAATACAGTTAACCCTATATTACAATACAGTTAACCCTACATTACAATACAGTTAACCCTATATTACAATACAGTGAACCCTATATTACAATACAGTTAACCCTATATTACAATACAGTTAACCCTACATTACAATACAGTTTAACCCTATATTACAATACAGTTAACCCTATATTAAGAAAGATAAATGCAGTCGCCTGTGACCACCCTGGTGGTGGCACAAGAACTCAGCGGCTGGAATTGAACCGCCTCACATGACAAACATATTCCGAAATACAAAATAAACACAAGATATATTCGAGAAGGTGCTGTAAATCATACATTAACTCTTTGCATGCTAGCGGTGAAAATATCCGCCAAACAAATTAGGAGTATATGTTTTATTTCTCTCTGTAAATATGTCTTGACATTTCATTATAATTGAGTCCTCATGACTCAATTCTAATGAAATTCCAAGACATATTCATGATATTTACGGGGAGAAATACAAGAAAATATGATTTTTTTGTCCGCTAGTTTTGAACTATTTATAGCCCACAAGTTTCCCAGCATGCAAAGAGTTAACATGCCTGCGAAGTAGATTAGTCCATCAATTGGCCGTTTTCTGCAAGTAAAAAGTGTCTATGGCATAAAGCATCTGGATTTCTTTTTTACCGTACTACTTTTGATGAATATCTGATGATTCAGTGTGGTTAAACCTACAGCTCTACAGTTAAATTCGCATAGGAAAATTGTGATGGAATTTCATCAAATAACAAAATTGGGGATCGTGACTTTTTTGTTATTGTTGACAAATTACTTACATTTTAATAGCCAAAGGTTCGTCGGCAGAAAAACATGGAACAGACAGTAGATACATTCATTACACATTCATGACCTATATGTACTCTCTCTCAGAGACCCTACTGGCTGACGTCCCGACAAGATGTGATATATGGTGAAGGCTGTCCGATGCTCCCGATATTCGACGGATATAAGCATAAAAATGCAAATTTCCACGTAACTCAATCAATTAACTCCGAAGACAATATTGCCTACACTAAATATATGTGGCATTCCATCTATCTCGCGAAACACAAGGAAATCTACTGAGCCCCGCAGGGGACATGAATTTTTTTTTATTAATTCGTACCCACGAATTAACAATTCGTTCCCTCAATTTAACAATTCGTTCCCTCGAATTAACAATTCATTCCCACGCTATAACAATTCGTTCCCTGGAATTAACAATTCGTTCCAGCGAAATGAAAATTCGTTCCCTCAATTTAACAATTCGTTCCCTCGAATTAACAATTCTTTCCCACGATATCACAATTCGTTCCCACGAATTAACAATTCGTTCCCGTGGTTTAAACTAAGAAAAATGGCGTCAAGCCGAAAACCTCCGTCAAACCACAGGTAACTGATAGACGTCGCATGTCAGTATCGTTTCTAGTATATCTTTTATATTACAAACAAGATATAACAAGGTGCATGATCACGTGGTTACAACAACAACAATGTCACCCACTCCAAAGTAAGTAGTATTTGATATTTTCCTTAATATGAAACGCGCAGCAAACGCGTCTTGATGAGCTGCATTTGGTCGTCCAGGGAGTTCGGCACAGACTTATGTCGTTTTTGCGAAGAATCGATTTCCGTGTCGGTAGACGGAAATCGATTCTTCGCAAAAACGACATAAGTTTGAGCCAACGTACCGAAATCACCAAATGCAGCTTAACAAGACGCGTTTGATGCGCCATATTTCATCAAAATCCGTTACGTAATAAGGACACTATATATACGTGATGATACACCTTGTATAATCTACTTATTGTTTTGCCGGCACCTGTGCGCCAAACTAACTTCATTGAAGCCTTGGAAGTTGTTCAAAGGGAAGTCACTCGCGTGATTTTACTAGTTCTTCAGCCTGTACGACTGGCGCTCGTTCCACTAAACTTCGTAGGATAAAAATGTTTGTACGAAGATTTCTATGAATTTGCTTCTCACATTAACGTGTTTCTCTAATGCTACAATTCAGTACCTACGGGTTCATGTAATTAAATACAACACGTCCACAAAAGATTTTCCAAAATCCGCTGTCGCACTTACGGACTTTTAGTGAAACGGGCCCCATGTGTATGTGGCTGTGACTGGATAAATTCGCGACCAGTGTAGATCCTGATCAGCCTGTGCATCCGCACAGTCTGCTCAGGATCTGCACTATTCGCCATTCCATAAATTAATGGTCCGTTTCGGGTGAGACTTGAAACCGCAGTCCCGTCTCCATATGACCTTAGCTGTTGCTGGGACGTTAAACCCATTCACTTCCACTTTGATTCCATCAACGAAACTCCTGTTATGCTTCTAACAAGCAATATTGATCAGGGGGCCGTTTCACTAAAGTTCGTACGACTAAAATGTTCGTAAGTGCAAAATTATGATAGTTTGTTCACATTAACAATGTGTTCTTGTAAACAAGTGTTGGATTTACATTTATTGAGCATAGGCTGCATATGTCTATGCTCAATAAATGTAAATCCATCAATTGAAATTTACAGACGATCCTAAATTTGCACTGAACATTTTAGTCGTAAGAAGTTTAGTGAAACGGCGCCAAGGAGTACAATGGTCACTAATCCCATAAGCCTTAAGCCCCATTTCTCCAGTCACAGCCACATATACGCCACGTACTCGAGTATTGACATAAGCCGTTGTCCCTGGGGAAATGAGGATAATATTCAGAGAAAACTATACATGCAGTCCACATCTATATTCATTAGACAAGTCAATTTGGAGAGTTCCAGTCAATATGTAAAGTGGTTATGTGGCCAAACAGCGCTACAATGACCATCGTATAGTGTGTACTTTATATTATACGACGTTCAGTGTTCGTTCCCTGTGGACGAAATGGACCCTATAACGGTTGTAGGTGCTAACATATTCGAATTGCATGAAAATGCGCGTTCGCATCGTAATAACAGTATTTATCCCGTCAACACAGTGCGTGTGAAACACGGTGCCGTGAAACATTTTTGATATCCTGTCAATACGACCTAATCACTTCGTAAGAATATGTGCGGTGATTGTGGTTATTTTTTTTGCATTTAAAAGCCATTTGTAGGTGTTGACGGGATAAATAGAATAGTAGGTTAGTGCCGTGAATGGGGAAAATATCTGGCGCGGCACGGAAACGGGATGTGCTCGGCAGAGCCTCGCCCATCCCGTTTCCTAAGCCTTGCCAGATATGTTTTCCCATTCACGGCACTAACCTACGTACTATTCACTATATTACTTTACCTGTAAAAACACAATGCGCTACACTGTTTGTTCCACGCTTTGCTGCCGACGATCTTTTGCCTTTGTTAAATCAAAAACATATTAAAGTGTAAGTACTTTTCCATCAATAACAAAAGTCACCCTCACCAATTATTTTTATTTGATGAAATCATAATTCAGGATATTTCAGTTGACGACGTATAACGTGTGCCAGACATAACTTTATTTACAATTATTTAAAATTTGCTATTCGCGAGGCTATGGAAGCGTCCTGCTGCCAATGCTAAAATATATTTATCTCCTAATTTGAGATACTAACTCCTAATTAGGAGATACTAAAACATAATTAGGAGATATTAACTGATAATTAGGAGTTAGTATCTCATAATTAGGACTTACTATCTCCTATAATTAGGACTTATTATCTCCTGATTAGGAGTTAGTATCTAATTATGAGTTAGTATCTCCTAATTAGGAGATAAAACAGTTTTGAACATTGACGCAGATAGTAAGTCCTAATTAGGAAATAACAACTTGTTAGAATTGACACCAGGACGCTTCTATACGAGACAGAACAGCGGGTCGGCCAACGTCCACAATACAAGAACACAGTCAGAGCCAATGGTTATGACATATTGAACAGCACTAATCATGAGTTTGTACCTTCGGACATCTGCGTAATTTCATTAAATACGTTTACACAATTTACAATATTTTTCATAAATAAAGTCAAAAGTTGACAAAATTGTCAGAGTACATGCGGAATATAATTCCGCATGTACTCTGAAAGTTGTGTCAACATGTGACGTCATTTACGGAAAATATTGTAATTCTTTTAAACATATTTCATGAAATTACGCAGTTGTTCGAAGGTACAAAATCACATGACCCGTCTCAAATCATCTGTCTGAGACTAAATCACATCTATATACACCGGTATATCAAACAAACAAATGTGGCGGTCACTGGGGAAATGCGACTTATTGGTTTTGCGACCAGTGTAGATCCAGACCAGCCTGTGCATCCGCACAGTCTGATCAGGATCTGCACTGATCGCCATTTCACTAATGATGCGCCCGTCATGCTTCCGACAATGAATGTAGATCGTTATAAGGCTACATGAGTGTGTTAGTGATCAGGAGCTACACTGATCAGAATCACGTAAGCCCCGTTTCTCCAGTCACATCCACAAATTAGCCTTATATACCGATTTGTGTCAAATGTTGTAGACGCTATTATGGATTTAGATTCAGCATCCTAACTCACTCTGATAAAATTAACCAGCTAAGTGTGGCTGTGACTGGAGAAACGGGGCTTATCGGATTTGTGACCAGTGTAGCTCCTGATCAAATATCACACACCTGTAGCCTGATAACGATATATCTTGCTTGTGAGACGCATGCGTTTCATTAATGGAATAGGGAACAGTGCAGATCCTGATCAGACTGTGCGGATGCACAGGCTGATCTGGATCTCCACTCGTCGCAAAAATCATAAACCCAATTTCTCCAGGCACAGCCACAAATCACAAAACCCACCTTCCGACGCTTGCGACCAGTTTAGCCCCAGATCTGAGAATTACTAACGCTGATCAAATCAACAGTGCTATAAATGACGTTTTTCACCAGTGTATTCCCAGATCAACCTGCGCAGCTCTGCATAAACACAGTCTGATCAGAATCTACACTATTTGGAAGTCCATCAATGAAACACCCGGCATGCTTCTAACAAGCAATATAGATCGTTAGCAGGATACAGGAGTGGGCTATTTGATCAGGAGCGACACTTGTCACAAATCCCATAACCGTCATTTCTCTAGTCACAGACACAAATGACCCGTGGCATAAACTCGCTACTGCCAGCTCTAGACACCATTGCTCCAGTGAAAATGTTTATGGAGATTTAACATGAGAAAATAGTTTGTTATTTTCGCATTGAAATCGATATTGGACCAGATTTCACGAAATATAAAGAAGGCCCATTTTTTTAAATCAAATTTGCATTGTTTATATAGCCGTAACATTTGGGCACCTTTCGTGAAACAGTCATTAGCTTTGCTCGCGGTAGACATCATGTAGGACAGTGGTCCTATAAACTACATTTTCCTATATATATTCAGGCACTTATTATTCAATAAATATGGAACAGAACATTGTTCATTGCCTCTGAATGTCTACCGAGATGTAATTACGCGCACATAATTACATGCCATGACCAAACACAGTCCCGGAATTGTCAGTTCATGTATACGATCGGAATTTCAGAAGTAAATTTATCGGTTTCAGTACACAGCCGCCGGCGTTAATCTTGACCCGATTATCAACGTTTCTGAACATCTTTTGGCAATGGTAACTCGCGATGAAGCAATCTAATTGTCTGAGACTGAGCTGTAGCTGAAGCAATCTAATTGTCTGAGACTGAGCTGTAGCTCAGTCTCAGACAATTAGATTGCTTCATCGCGAGTTACCATTGCCAAAAGATGTTCAGAAACGTTGAAAATCAAATTGCTTGATTTCAGGATAATATGTAAGTATTTTAAAATAAAGAAATTGGTAAATAATGGCATAATTAGCGTTGACGATAGTGTAGTATTACTATCGTACTCTATAGTTATATTTGTTTTATTAATCATACTCCACGTATTACTATCATAATATTATGCTCTTTTTTTTGTCCCGTATATATAGTGGCACCTCTCTAAACCGAATATCAAGAAAACATATGTGATCTTATTTTGGATGAGATTCTTGGTGATTTATCTCAGACGATAATGTCGTTTTGTGATCGCATAGCACAGAACTATATATATGGCCCAATATGATCGAATGCCTGATTTACAGCGAAACCTCTCTAATCCGGACACCCTGCAGACCTCCCAGGGTGTCCGGTTTAGAGAGAGTCCACTGTTTATATGATATGAAGGATGAATTGTGTCATTTCGTACCATGCGCATGTGGATATCGTTTTTCTTTCGTCACCGTGCAGATTCTTACGGAGCCCCCACGTGTATTTTTTTATTAATTCGTTCCCACAAAATAACAATTCGTTCCCTCAATTTAACAATTCGTTGCCTCGAATTAGCAATTCGTTCCCACGACTCGAATTAACTATTCGTTCCCACGAAATGACAATTCGTACCCCCAATTTAACAATTGATTCCCTCGAATTAACAATTCGTTCCCACGATATAACAATTCGTTCCCACGAATTAACAATTCGTTCCCGTGGGAACGAATTGTTATTTCGTGGGAACGTATTGTTAAATTGAGGAAACGTATTGTTAATTCGTGGGAACGAATGGAACGAATTGTTATTTCGTGGGAAGGAATTAATAAAAAAGAAAAGAATTATACGTCCCCTGCGGGGCTCCGTAGATTCTACACTACCGTGGACCCCAGACAATCGATCCCGGTCTAGGCACCATTATCTTATCACATAATTTAATCAAGCATCGTCCCCATCCCAACTAATGGCTAAGTCGTTATAGTTCGATGTCGAAGTTCTATTTAGAACACGTTAATATAATACAAATGTCACTAGATAGAAAAAGGTAGTGCACGTTCATAGCCATACAATATACAATACAAAATGCATAGAATGGGGCTTTCACAGTTTAATAACACAGTTTATTACACTCTTGCGAGTTATTTGCATGGGTTTCGCTGTGAGAGAAAACCCGTAATAAACGCCAAACAATACACCGTGAAGAGAACACCCGTAATTGCACCTTCTTTTAGTACAGTCAAAATAAAGTTATTTGAAAATGTGGAGAGAGTCTCGACTAATGTCACGTTTGACGTAGCACAACGTGACGTCAAAACGCGGAAACACGCCTCAGTGTGTAACTATTCATACGCACAGCACAATTCTTTTGCTTACAATCTCAAAAGAATATGCATATCTATCCGCCGTGAAGTGTAATAAATAGGATATTCCATCGTACATCTTTGAATAGCGGAAATAATACACTCGTGTCAGTCGGCTTCCGTGCAAGCAACTTGTTCGCTACGCTCACTCTTTGCTTACGCGGTAGCCGACGCACACTCGTGTATTATTCCCCGCTATTCAAAATGTGCGATGGAATATCCTCTATATACTAACAATCATAACACACTAGTTTAATAAATATGCAAAATGATGTGCATATGCTTATGCAATAATATAATCTAACAGTTGTGTTGATTTAATACTGTAGTTACTAAATTCGTTGATTGATTTCATAAGAAAATCGGCATAGATGAAATTGCATTTGGACAAATAATTATCGACTTCCTTTGAATAAATATCGAATTTTGTAAATACGTGAGAAAACGCGGTTATCTCCCCTGACCTGAATATTATTGATTTCCATCATACACATAGTACAAAATAGTACCAATATGTGTACCCGGAAAAACAAATTGAAAGCTCTTTAAGTTTTATTTTACTGACATCTCTAAATGCTGAACCAAAATGATATAAGCCCTACAATACATCCTGACTTTAATGGAATAAATAGAGGATATTCCATCGTATATTTTGAATAGCGGGAAATAATACACGAGTGAGCGTAGCTTGCACGGACGCCGACGGACACGAATGTTCTGCTATTCAAACATGTACGATGGAATATCCTAGTTATCCATTTTGACGTTACGTTGTGTGATATCAAATATGACGTCATCCAAATCCAAATTACGCAGCTGTTTCTATGAGCCAGATATATTTGAGTGAATGTTTTGGAATGTGTTCAATCACATTAACATTCTAGATTAGTCGAGACCCTTTCCAAATTTTCAAATAACTTATTTTGACTGTAATAAAAAATAAATATTTTGCACGGTAGTTTCCAAGAAAACAGGCGCGCAATTACGGGTGTTCTCTTCACGGAGTATTATTTGTAAGGAGTTGATTACGGGTTTTCTCTCACAGCGAAACCCATGCAAATAACTCGCAGGAGTGTAATAAATATCATGTAACATGTGTGTTGATTTAATACGATATTTACTAAACTCGCTGACTGATTTCATAAGAAACGAGGCATAGCCTCGTTTCTTATGAAATCAGTGAACTCATTTAATAAATATCACAAAAATGTTTTGATATCTCCCAGATCGTCATGTGTGGCCGTTCAGTTACCGGAGAAATGGGGCTTATGGGATTTACAAACTTCGACTTTCGAGTGAGAATTATCGAGTTCCGAGTCGTTATCATAACGTGTCATTTATAGACTCCAAGGTGTATGATCACGTGGTTATAACAACAACAACAGTGGCTGAAAGTGTTGAAATCTTGAAAGTGTTATTTGATATTTTCCTTAATATGGAACGGATTTTGATGAAATATGACACAGCAAACGCGTCTTCATGAGCTGCATTTGGTGGTCCAGGGAGTTTGGCACAGACATATGTCGTTTTTGCGAAGAATCTATTTCCGTGTCGGAGACACGGAAATCGGTTCTTCGCAAAAACGACAGAAGTTTGGGCGAAAATATAGAGACCACCAAATGCAGCTTAACAAGACGCGTTTGATGCGCCATGTTTCATCAAAATCTGTTACGTAATAAGGACACTATAAAAGAATACGTACTTAGAGTCAGATGGATTCTGGAAATTTCAGTACTTGTTGTTGTTGTTAGTACCACGTGATCATACACCTTGGACTCGAAACTCGATGAAAAGTAACACGCATCGTTGCCATCCAATCAAAGATTGAAACAAGTCGGTCGTCATGCATACGTTATATAGATTTTCAAATTGATGCAATATCAAGAGAAATTAAAAATAAATAAATTCAAATTCTGCCAATTTGCTGTTGATCCATGGAGGACGCTCTGAGTTATAGATTTCCCTATTCAAATGAAGGCAATATTCTGTGCGCAGCTTACTTAAAGGAGTACAAATTCCATCTTCGAGCTGTCAGATTCACCAGATATCTGCATGTTTTATGAGACACGAATGTTGAACGTGGCAAACTGAATTAAGTTGTTAGTTAATAGTCTGGAAAAAACAGGGCTATATCGACACTATGCCACAGAGCCAACCACGAAATATGGAAGTGACTGGAGAAATTGGGTGTATGGGTTTTTGGCGATAAGTGTAGATCCAGATCTGTTAATAGCGGATCAGTGCTGTATTTATGCGAAAACGTTTTTTTAACAAGAATCAACATTTTAAAACTTTACGTGTCATATAATACTACAAAATGTTTTGTAAATTCGTTTTCATTGCAACAGTTGACACATATATGTTTCAAAACATAGTGTGCTTGCCAAATGCATATATACACAATGTATTAGTACATACTTCGCATTGGTTGTGTTACCTTTGCCTATTACTAAATATATTTAATTCCAAAACTACCGAAGCCTAAATGCATTTAATTTTTTTGCCAATAAGAAAAATGTCGTCCTGCCCAAAAATATATACAGTACTTACATGTATATAATTATAAGCTCAATATTGGAGAAACAGCACCTCCATTATGTACGACAGGTGTTCATACTATACTCGGAACAGTCCTGTAAAACCCAAGACATGTGTGTCGGGTTAACTGTCTGGAATATGGGGTAAAAGGTGACATAACTTTTGGACTTGTCCGGTTATTTGTTGAACACCCCTTGACTTATGTATCGTCTCAATTACAGGGAAGTACCAGAGACTGTCCCTCAGCTTCAAGCTACAGCGCAACATCGGCTACTTCGTGTTCCAGACCTACCTGCCGTCCATCCTGATCGTCATGCTCTCCTGGGTTTCCTTTTGGATTAACCACGAAGCCACCTCAGCCCGAGTCGCCCTCGGTACGTAAAACATAATTCGCGGTGATTTACTTTCGCGGTCTTGTCCAGTTATTTATAGTTCGCGGTAATTTACTTTCGCTGCCGATCACATATGTGATCGTCAGCGAAAGTAAATTACCGCGAACTATGTTACATACTCGGGTCGATTTCAGTTTAAGTGTTATTTACATTCGCTGTCGATCACATATGTGATCAACCGCGAAAGTAAATTACACTTAAACTTAATATATCAACCACCACATCGACCTGGGTATGTAGCATATTTCGCGGTAATTTACTTTCGTTGTCGATCACATATGTGATCAACCGCGAAAGTAAATTACACCGAAGCTTAATAGGTCAACCACCAAATTGACCTGGGTAGGTAACATAGTTCGCGGTAATACACTTTCGCTGTCGATGACACATGTAAAGTAAATTACACCGCAACTTAATATGTCAACCACCATGTCGCCAGAGTTGACCTGGTATGTACCAGAATTCGCGGTAATTTACTTTCGTTGTCGATCGCATACGTGATCAACTGCGAAAGTAAATAACACCAAAATCCTCAAATTCAAACACTTTACTGGAAATCAGGATAGATGGAGTGTATTCGGATAAAAAATATGCCTCGAAATCGGTGGAAAACGCCACCAAACGAGACACACGAACCCTCACATACCCTGAGAGAGTGTTGACATGCAATAATACTGCACATTGGCCAATCCATCAGGAAAACCCGAATGTAAACCCTAGTGCACCCCATCTTTCATTATTTTACTTTGTTTCCTAACATGTCCACCGGCGGTATAGTACGTCCGCTCCACTTCCGGTCTACGAGGACAGGGACATCGGTAGGATTTGCTATGATTGAATTGTTCAGGGTATCGGCGCTTGATCGTGTCAAAATCGCTTAAGTAGTTACTGAGATACTATATAAAGTATACAGGATGTTTCTTACCTCATGCAGTGCACCCCATCCAAGTAGCAGGGTCCGTGATGTAATATACCCGTGGTGGGAATGTTGGTGTAATATTCTCTATATCCAGGAATCACGACGGTGCTGACAATGACGACGATCAGTAACGGCGTCCGGTCGTCACTGCCGAGGATATCGTACGTAAAGGCCATCGACATCTACCTTGTAATGTGTTTCGTCTTCGTGTTCGCCGCGCTCCTGGAGTACGCCGCCGTCAACTACACGTACTGGGGCGCACGGGCAAAGCGGAAAGCTAAAAAGACGAAGGACGGCTCGGCGTCCGATGGCTTATATAGAAAAAAGGAACCGGTATGTATTGGACGCGCCAGGTGCGCGTATATGGGAAGGATACTGTACTGATTCATCACTCACTATATATACATTTATAATAAAAACTAACATCATTGAATTACAATGTCCTGATTCAGTGCTAGGCACCCTCACTTCGGCGGATCAATTGGCCCCAGTAGCCGATTTCACAAACATTGCAAACTATACTGTTCTAGCAAAGTATACTTTGAGGGAGTAATCATTTATTTTTCCTGAAATACATTATTTCATATAGAACTAACAACTGCATATATTTGATGATTAGAAGTATGCAGAATTTATTACATTATCACAGACATATGAACTGTGATAATGTAATAAATTAAGTATAATAATTCTGCATACTTTTAATCATTAAATATATGCAGTCGTTAGTTCTATATGAAATAATGCATTTCGGAAAAAAATAAATGATTACTCCCTCAAAGTATACTTTGCTAGATAAGTATACTTTGCAATTGTTATGAAATCGGCTACAGACTGTGCGTACGCCCCGTTTCTCCAGTCACAATTCAGTCCCATGTCTCACAACAGTGTGTCCGTTCTTCTCTAGCAGGTGTGGTATGTTTCAGTCAATTATATAAACAGTATACTTGTGTTTGTTATAATTAGGGTGGGTCTAAAATGCTGACCTTTCGCTGACCTTTCAGTTACAAATAGGTGTATAACATGCTTACTATGAAGATGTGGACTTTCGCCGACTCAACACAGTGCGTATGTGCCGTGAAACACGGTGCCGTGAAACAGTTTTGATATCCTGTCAATACGACCTAATCACCATGTATGAATATATGCGGTGACTGGGGTTACTTTTTCGCATTTTAAGGCCATTTGTAGGTGTTGACAGGATAACTAGAATAGTTCCAACCTGTCGTGTTCGTTCGTGTGTGCACTTACACGCTGACCCCACTGTACTATTCTCTATACCCTGTATAGTCCCTGATCAGCATGCATATCTACACAGACCAATAAGTATATCAACAATCAATCAATCAATCAATGGCACACTTCATCTTTCAGGCACACAATAATGATGGCATGGATCCGAACGACATCCGCCTATCGCCTCTTCCGGCCATTCGCAACAGTTATCACCAGGTGCTGAACTACGAAAACGAGGACAGTTTAAACTCACAGCCAATCATTCGCATGGAGCCCGTGTTGCCACGGACTTGTGTCGCCAGGGGTTACGTCCCTAACACAGTGCTCAAACGACGGAATGGACCTTCGATGCAAAAACGTAAACTTCTATCAGCAGTAAAACAAAGGGCGAAAACTCTGAAACCCAAGTTGCCTACGGTGCGTGACGTGAACGTTATTGACAAATACTCACGATTGATGTTCCCGCTGTTGTTTATCGTGTTTAATATAACATACTGGGGCTATTACCTGATAAAACAGTACCAGAACAATAGCTGACGCGACTGATACATGTAACCAATATGTTTTGGTCGTCAGCTGACGAAAGGAATCTTACGACGATTGGCGTTGTGATAGGAGGGTATAATATAGTGTTTAAAGGTGCATGCCCAGTCAGTAGGCACAAACTGTTATTTTTATCAGAGACATCATCTGAGACATTCATTCACAATTACCCCACGCATTGATTGGCTATATTATACATGTTATATCAGACATAAATTTCCACTGATATCAGGGGCGATAACCGTGTTTCCTTAAAATGTTAACGGACATTACTATTTATTGCCTGTATTTATTTTTTAATGTGCAATGGTCATACTTTATTATCTGTCAAAAATATAATTTGTTCAAGTGACACATTTAATTTAGTATAAATAATTAAAAACTAGCATGCCTCATTTGCATATGAAAATAGCCTGATACCACCGCGCTCACTATCAGTAAAATAAATATTGCTAAATGATTATAACTGTATAGCGGTCACTCGTAATGTTTAGAAAAGGTGGATTAGTGACACAACTATACACTTATTTAATTCATATAAAGAACATGTTGTGCCTAATGAGTGGGCGTGTACCTTTAAGACATGTGGAAAATAAAGACATTTTTATTCATTGTTTAGTCATTTGGTATGTAATACCAAGTGACTAAACAATGACCAAACATGTAATAACAAGTGACTAAGCAATGACTAACATAAATATTTTCAAGGAATGTTCACATATTCATTTGAGAATTGTCATTATCTTGCTGAAATATTTCATCGAGATTAGGACCTACTCAGTTTTGATAATGGTAGTAAAGACGGCTTCAGTGTTGAATGGCAAACAGCGTAGACCCTTATCAGACTGTGTGGATGTGGACTTATCTGGGATTAAGTTGCTCGAAAATGTCGTAAGGTCCCTTTTCAGCTGGATGCAAACTTTGGGCCATAATCTAACAAACATGGGTTGTTTTTATGCCCCCTGCGCGATAGGAAGGGGGCATATTGCGTTGCTCTTGAGGTTCCGTACTACCGTACACCCGTCCGTGTACATTTACGTTGAAAAGTTTGTAAGAATTTCTCCAACATGTAATATCTTCAATATTACGCGAAGGATTGCTTCAATGCTTGGACACTGGAATCACATGAACATTTGTGATACACTCGCGCTACAATTAAAACGACCTTGACATTTGTCACCTTCCAAATGTCGCTGACACACTTAGCCATTTCGTTACGTTGAAAGGTTTGTCAGAGTTTCTCTATCATGTAATATCTTCAATATTACTTGAAGGATTGCTTTAGTATTTGGACACTTCATTCACCTGAACATGTGTGGCGCAATCACACTACCAATGACATGACCTTGACCTTTGTGACCTTCAAAATGGTGCTGAAACACCATTTTCTTACGTCAGAAGGTTTGTAAGACTTTCTTTAATGACTTTGAAATTTGTTTAAATTTAAAAGTTTTATTTTTTACACATACTCTACAGTTAGAGTTCAGTATGCCATGAGGGCATACATGTATCTATGTTTTACAAACATATAGTTTTGCATTCATGCAACCCATTTGAATCGGTATTGCTCGCTCGATGTAGATGTTACACTGACCAATATGCCAAAAGTGAAGATTTCAATCAGACTGCGCAGCTGTACAGGCCGATCTGGGTCTTTGCTGAGCGCCACGAAAATTATTCCTGTTTTGTTAGATCATGGCCACCTCTGTTTTACTTCTATATTTTATGCAACTGAAATACGCCCGATACAATGCAAGACTGCCAGTCAGTCATCATTGATGTTTATGTATTAACCCTTTCAACTATAAATACCTGTAGCCGATTTCATCAACATTGCAAAGTATACTTTTCTAGCAAAGTATACTTTGAGGGAGTAATCATTTATTTTTCCTGAAATGCATTATTTCATATAGAACTAACAAATGCATATATTTCATGATTAAAAGCATGCACAATTATTATACTGAATTTATTACATTATCACAGCCAAATTGGCTGTGATAATGTAATAAATTCAGTATAATAAAAATTAATAAATTTATCATAAAATTGAAAATTTCTCCCTCAAAGTATACTTTGCTACTAAAGTATACTTTGCAATGTTGATGAAATAGGCTACAGTCATGATCCGACTGTAACGAGCCGTCTCATCAGGATCTGCACTTTTTGCTGGAAATTTTCATATTTTTTAGGCCACTGGAATGGTCTGTGATATGTTACTTTTCCGACCAATCCAGTCATCACAAAATGATTTTCAAACTAGTCCATTTATAAAAACGGTGTTCCTTTTCTACGAAAATTGCTTGCAAACAGTGCAGATCCTCATGAGACGGCTCGTTACGAGCCGGCTCATCTGGATCTACACCATCAGCAAACACTGCTATAGAGGTATGTAGTGTTGAAGGGGTTAGGGAAGTGACACTGCTTGTGCTCTGAATATGTAGTCCACGTGTACACCTATGCCCCCCTACCCCACCCCCTCATATCACCTTACATTAAAGGTACTTTGTGTCAGATATATGTGATGTCTCCTGATTTGTAAAAATAATTTAATTGCATTTTACATACCTATGTGAACCCACTTAAACATACGAGTTATCTGAGAACGGATTGGAATGGTGCTTAACAGCCCGGCAACACAAAAGAGTATCATTTAGGGCCGAGAAAAATCAAGTGTTGGTAAATCATATTTATAATTGTGGAAAATAACTAGCGTTCTGAATGATAGTTTGTGCAATAATTGATGGTTAATAATTTTGTCTATTCAACTAATATATCTCAAATTGAAACATATTTATATAGGTGGTATTGTTTTTAAATTTCAAAAATAAAAGCATGGTATGTCACAAATTTTGCTAGCGGTAGTCATAGCGACAATTATCTCCCTTGTTAAGCATGGTCTATGTTAATATTAAAATGTAGAACACAGTGCAAAATATAGGTCAATGTCAGTCAACTGAACAAAATAAAAACATATAATAAACTAGAGCAGCTTGAGCTACATCAACGGTTTGAGCCTCAAACATTGATTTCATGTGTAACTAAGCTTTAGCCCAAGGTGTAAACTATCGGTTGCAAAAAGAATTTCTGAAGTTTTAGAATGAACAGTCCAACATTATTGTGTTCGCATCATCACACCGATGTGGGGCCGGTTAGCTTAGAGGTAGAGCGATGGGCTCGGAGCGAGGGATACCGGGTTCGATTCTCAGCCAAAGATTTAGCTAAAGGACAGAAATATCGACTACAGCAAAAACAATTGAAATCGAATGATAAATAACGAAGCTGACGTCACATCCGTTTGCTCTATTTTGAAAACTTGAAAAAATACGTTCATCTTTGACATCGAATAGAGCCGTAAGTAGTCAAGATATAGCTCTGAAAATTATCATCTTTCATGCGGCTGACACTCCCCTATCACCCTGGCAAGAAATTATGTTGCTGACAGTACTGTACAAATTGGGAAAACGTTTGTAAAGACCACCCGTTATCAGTCGAAATTCGGCAAAATCGTTGAAAAGTATGTACATTTTTCAACTTCAAATGCATATAGCTCTTTTATTTGAGCAGACAGCCGAAAACTGTCAGCGAGTTTGAGATAGAGAATTTTGTCCGCTTTCCGATGCAAAAAGAATTCTTGAAATCGGTTGGAAAATAAGGAAGTTATAGGAAGTATGACGTCACTTCCGTTTTCGTGGGAAGTAGCATTAACAGATATCTGAAAATCTCTGAGTCTCTGCTCACACTTGATCCGAATCGGCATGCAAAATTTGAAGTCGATCCGACCAGCGGTTTGGGCTGTAGCCTGAACGGCTGAATAAAAAAAAAAAAAAACCAACGAATACAATAGGTTTTCGGCGCAGCTGAAAGCCGCCTCAAACCTAATTATATTAAATACTTTAACCCATTACATGCAGAATACACTTTACGAGTAAAAATGTATATGTTGTGACCACTCATTTGAATCGTCTCATCGAGACGGTTCAAATGGTGGTCACAACATATACTTCTGAGCTCATATTTTGAAAATATTTAGGATTTTCCACAAACAAAATGGCATATCCTGCTGACATCAGTTGAGACATTGTGCTTTTAAATACCATGTATTTATATATATGAATGCACGTTATACCATTGTTGATGTACACAACTTCATATTTGGCTATAATAAGCTTAGCTGTTTTGATTCTATAAACCGAGGAAAAAGCCTGATAATTTGCAGGTGCACATGCAACTTCATATTTGGCTATAATATCCTTAGCTGTTTTGATTATAAAAACATATTGCGGACAAAAAGCCGGAAAATTTTCATTTTCATAGAAACATAGAAATGCACAACATATTCGTGTCTACCTTTTCACTTGCAGTGATGAAACGTTTAGCGTCTAGAAAACGGCTATATAGAGAATAGTAGGTTAGTGAAAAAATATCTGGCAAGGCTTAGAAAATGGGATGGGCGAGGCTCTGTCGTCAACACCTCTGCCGTTATCCCGTCAACACCTACAAATGGCTTTAACATGCAAAAAAAAAGTAACCCCAGTCACCGCATATATTCATACGCAGTGATTATGTCGTAGTGACAGGATATCAAAAATATTTCACCGCACATACGGCACTGTGTTGACGGGATAAACAATATACAAAGAAATAATTTACAGTGTTATACTGTAGAACATATTTAACTATTTCAACCCTACATACCATAAATCCAACATGTGCAAACACTGTAGTTCCGGATGAGACAGCTTCTAGGGATATGAGCCGCCTCATCAGGATCTGCAGCATTTGACAGCATTACTGGAAAAACAATCTGCGGTTTCTCATTAATGTGATAGTCAAACAAAGATTTAGTCCTTTCAAACCTAGAGGTCAGAAAGCCAGCATGTGAAACACTGTAGATCCAGATGAGCCGGCTCGTAACGAGCCGTCTCATCAGGATCTGCAGCATTGTCGCTTTAATGGGGCAGTCAAAACATTATCAAGAAAAACCATTGTTGGATAGTTATGGGTGAAAGGGTTAAACTAGACACACAGAACGTTGCTTATTTTCAAATTGTTTCTCTGTTATTTACATGTATCTTTGATGATATTATCTGTTCATAATTTTAAAGACATGTATGTCTTTGAATGTTCTTTTAATAATTCCAGCAAAAAAATATTTACAAAATTCCCTAACATTTGATTGGCCCATAGCAAGTCTCTGTCCAAAATGTATATCCCAGTAAGCTCCCACGCCGAACTACCTTCCGTAACCGTGAGGAGCAGTTAAAATAATTATTAAGAAAACGGAAAATAAACACATTTTCTTGATGAATTTATTTCAAATGCTGGAATTATAAGGAATGAATGGCCTTTTTGTGGAATTTATCGGGGATATAAACTTGGAAAAGTCGCGGGAATACTGGACGAGGCCTTCCGGCCTTCGTCCAGTATTCCCGCGACTTTTCCAAGTTTATACCCCGATAAATTCCACAAAAAGGCCATTCGTTCCTATATTGAATTACAGTGGAAACTTGATAGATCGGACACCCTCCCAGGGTGTCTGGTTTAGAGAGATTCCATTGTGTTTGTTTAAAACTTTGTCTATATTATTCATTCTATCGGTAGTCTGATCTCTTCAACATTAACATCATAATCAAGGCAATCGCCGGAGAGCGTCTCACCCACTAAACAAGGCGATTGCCATGAAGGTCAAGGTCAGGTTCATAAATTCAGCTTGAAAACGGTAGGAATTCCTCGTCAAGACTCAGAATTCCTCGGCGAGACTCGGAATTCCTACGCCTTGTCTGGTAAACGTAATATCAAAATACACTAGCCTGGTACTTTATTTATAGTGTGAAACCTCGCTAAACTGGACACCCTGGGAGTTCCCCAGGTTGTCCCGTTTAGCGAGGTTTCACTGTAAATCAGGCATTTGATTATTCCGAGCCATACGTGTGTGGTATGCGATCTCGAACAGGCATTATCACACGAGATAAATGACCAAGAAACACATCAAAATTATGATCACATGTTTCTTGTTGTCCGGTTTAGAGAGGTTCCACTGTAGATCTACAAACGCTGCCCACGACAGCGACAATGAAGCATGAGACAAGTCATGTGATTTTGTACATAAGAAATTGTGTGATTTTTTCAGGAAAAATATTTACAGAAACTGTGATATATTCCGTCAATGACGTCAAAAGTTGCCGAAATTATCATAGCAAATGCGGAATTCTATTCCTCATTTGCTCTGAACATTTCGTCAACTTTCGACATCATTTACGGAACATATTGTAAATTGTGTAAATATGTGATATCTCGTGAAAAATATTTTGCATAAATGATGTTGAAAGTTGACAAAATTTTCAAAATAGAATTCCACACTTGGTATGAAAATTACTTCTTAGGTACAAAATCACATGGTTTGTCTCTTATAAGCTTACAATGCAATGTATCAACTATACATACCTACATGTGACTAAATAAAATAAATATATAAGTTTTATAATAACTTTACATTGATTACTTCATTACACAAACTCAATTTCCATTGTATCCAAAGTGTGAGTCAATATTTCAGTAATTAAAGGTACATGCCCACTCAGTAGGCACAAGTGTTCCTAAAATGTATAATAATGCCAATCAATATGTGGGGTAATGGTGAATGAATGTTTATTTTGTCAGAAAATATCTCAGATGATGTATATGATTGATATAAAGAACATTTTGTGCCTACTGAGTGGGCATGTACCTTTAATAAAACTGTGTTACATAATCTTTGAACTATGCGATATCACAACTTCATACTGAATAGTTGATATCACAATATGATTTTAATAAAAAACTGCTAGAGCAAGTTGATTGATTGGGGTTTTACTTCCGTTCAACAGCAAGGTCATTAACCCATTACATTTAATTTCCAGTTTTCCAGTAGTTTTAATTTCCAGTTTTCTCAAGAAAAACATGGTTTGGCAGCAATTTAGAATCATTTCCATTGGAAATGATTCTAAAGTGCTGTCAAACCATGTTTTTCTTGAGAAAAAAGAGAAGATATGACAAGACAACAGACAACAATTTTCGGTTCCTGTCTTTAAACCAATTACGTGCGGAATACACCTTTACGGGTACGTATTTTTTTTTAATATTTTATTTTTATACATTTATATATGTTGCTACCACTCATTTGAACCATCTTGATATATGGGTTGTGTAATGGTAATATGGATGATGAAAAATACGTGTTTGAAGTTTGGAGTAAGGGTTGTTGAGATATAATGTATTTAAAAACGTTAACGCAAATTGTTAAAGTCATTTGACATTGACCTTGGGCATGTGACACCACATGCATGGGCTATAGAATGGAAATATGGATGATGACGTGCTTGAAGTATTTAGTTATGGTGTTTAATGGCCTGTCAACAGCTATAGTAATTTTAGGCCAGTTTAACAGGGTCGAATCACATATAGATTTAAGTAATTTGGAGTAAGGGTTATGGAGATATACGTTATGTAAACCCCACACACGACACACAAGCACGGACACCCGGCTGTGCTGTCTCGGCCAATTGAAGTGCACGATTTTGAGTACAAATTTGTAGAGCGTGTTCAGAAATATTTATAGGCCCAGACATATACATCATGAGTAGCCTATTTCACCAACATTGCAAAGTATACTTATATAGCAAAGTATACTTTGAGGGAGAAATTTTCAATTTAAGGATAAATTTTTATTATACTGAAATCACAGCCATCAGCCATTTTGGCTGTGATAATGTAATAAATTCAGTATAATAATTCTGCCTACTCTTAATCATTAAATATATGCAGTTCTATATGACATAATGTCGGGAAAATAAATGATTACTCCCTCAAAGTATACTTTGCTAGATAAGTATACTTTACAATTTTGATGAAATCGGCTACAAATTGAGGTCAGAATCTATACATTCAAGACGAAGCCAAAGAAGTCTTTACTAAACTAAACAATGGCATCGTTATTACGAAGCTAATGCCCTCGCTGGCAGCCTTAATAATAATAGTAATTTTTGTTAACATGGAAGTCCTCAGTGACCTTGACCTTGGGCAGTCGGACGTGGGTCGTAGATGGGTCGCAGGTGTTACTAACATACGTACGCACACACATACGTACATGGACTAACATATCCCCTCTTGCCTATCAGCGAGGGAATAATAATGTGGGACATGCCACAAAAAGGGGCTTATCGAGATGTGGACCCGTGTAGCTCCTCATCGGCTAGCACACTCATGCAGCCTAACACGGATCAAATTAACTATTTACATGCTAGCGGTGAAAATATCCGTCAAACAAATTACGAGTATATTTTTTATTTCTCTCTGTAAATAAGTCTTGGAATTTCATTAGAATTGAGTCCTCAGGACTCAATTCTAATGAGTGAGTGAGTGAATAGGGTTTAACGTCCGCTTTTCTGACATAGAGGTACAAGCCTCAGGGAGTCTACACGCAGACGGGTCAACGGGGTCGAGTCCCATATCCACCTGTCCAAGGGGGGTAAATCCCAACTTCAGAACTCAATATTTACAATCAAAATATATATTCAGTCCTGAAATTAGAACAACCTGATCTGGTGCCAGGCCCTCGCCACACCAGCATCATTTATCCCATCCCCTAAAAGTAATAGGATTAGCGCTAATCTTACTTTTATATATGGGACATAGCCCGACTCAACTCTCACATACAAGAAAGCCAAAAATGTACATGAGGGCCAAATCCGGTATAGTGGGTTCCGGAAAGTATGAACCCAATCGTTAAGCCAGTTTAGTCGCCTTTTACGACAAGCAATGGCTACTGCAGCACTATTCTCAGGATCAGTTGATCCCGCCCCGGTGCCTGCACGGGGCTCAATTCTAATGAAATTCCAAGACATATTCATGATATTTACAACGAGAAATAAAAGAAAATATGATGATGTTTGTGCCTATTTTTGAACTATTTATAGCCCACAAGTTTCCCAGCATGCAAAGAGTTAATTTGTAAGAAGCATCAATATTTTGCTGACTTTTTCTGACCCAGTGCAATGTAATCCGAGACTATACTGGTAAAACAATGATTGATTTAATGTATTGGTGTTTAACGGCCTATCAACAGCTAAGGTCATTTAAGGCCAGGCAAACGGGTTCGATCCCGTAAATATCAGGGGGGAAATCCCAAAATCAGAACAGAGTATATATATCGAAAAAATATATATTCAGCCCTGAAATTCGAATAACCCGACCTGGTGCCAGGTACCTACCACACCAAAGTCCCAACTTGACACCTTCACCTAGGCTAAATTAATAGATTACGAATGAATAATCGTAATACTTACATTAGGGGTATAACCAGATTCAACTGTGGCATACAATAATGCCTAAGACATACTATGTGAGGGCCAAACCACGTCTCTGGTCGGGCTTCCAGTAAGGATGAATCCCGATTGTTAAATTACCCATCACATGCTCCCACCTGCACCCACCGGTCAAAAAATTAATAAGGCCTCTTTTGTCATGGCGAGTCATATTTGTCTTCGTGTACAGAATGCAGATTTATGAATTTCCATGCATAGCACAATACTATTCTGCTATGCATGAAAATTCATAAATCTGACAAATATGACATTATTACAACATAACATAATTTTAGAACAGCACCTTTTATTTGTAAATGTCGCATACAGCCGGCATATTTAATAAATGATGTAAATATAATACAATACAATACAAAATACCTAGAAAACAATAAATGGTAGACTGGCATGAAAAATACTTAGTCCAATGTACAAATACTACAGGTAATGTTATGCCATAAATGATAATTTACCTGGTACATGTTAATCTTAAGAGATTTCCATTTTCTCAATGGAAACAGAATAAATATAACCCACTGGAACCTCTCTAAACCGGACACCCTGGGGGAGGACCCCAGGGTGTCCGGTTTAGAGAGATTCCACTATTAATCACGAGCCAATTCAGGAGCCAATTTCACCAAAATTGCAAAGTATACTTATCTTGCTATAAAGTACACTTTGAGGGAGAAATGTTCAATTTAAGGACAAATTTATTCAATTTTATTTAATAAAATAAAATATTTTCTGAACAAATTATTATACTGCATTTTGGCTGTGATAAAGTAAATTCAGTATAATAATTCTGCATACTTTTAATCATCAAGTATATGTATATGCAGTCGTTAGTTCTATATGAAATAATGCATTTCGAGAAAAATAAATGATTTACTCCCCCAAAGTATACTTAGCTAGATAAGTATGCTTGGCAATTTAGCTGAAATCGACTACAGGCATATGACCATTCTGAGACATATATATTTGCATTGCAATCATGAACATGTATCATCATCTCGGATCAATTACCCAGAAACCCATCAAAAATAAGATCACATGTTTTCTGAGGTGTTTGTTTGTTTGTTAGTGTTTAACCACAGGTTGAAGTAACGGACCGAGGTCTATAAATACATTAAATATGCCTAAAAGCATCAATAAATGAAGAAAAAAAATAAGCTAAAATTTTATTTTTTTTACTCCCTCCATAGACTCCATCTATTATAGATGGAGTCTATGGACGGAGTAAAAAAAAATTGCTTAGCTTATTTTTTTTCTTCATTTATTGATGCTTTTAGGCATATTTAATGTATTTATAGACCTGTCCGTTACTTCAACCTGTGTGTTTAACAGCCTATCAACAGCTAAGGTTGTTTTGAAAGAGTTTATAAATATCATATTAAATAATCACTCATGTAAGATCCTCGATGTAAATAATAAATAATATGGCACAGAGAAAAGCACAAACGCACATTTCTGCAAAAATCATTATATTTTCACCATTAATACGAGTTATGCTACTAATCCCATTAACGGACTAATGTATTAGGTTCTGCGCTTCCAATATCTGACAATATGTACCCAATATCGAGAAATATGATTGGCAACTTGGCCGCAATGCTCAGTTTCGACCAATCAGACATTCCGAGTTTGGTGCACGAAAAAGAACTCTCTATATACACAAGTGGGATGGGTTAAATGATATGATTTAATGGTGTTTAACAGCCTGTCAACAGTTTAAGGTATAACCAGATACAAGAATAACAAAGAATAACAAAGAATAACAAAGACGTACACATGCAAGAATAACAAAGAATAACAAAGAATAACAATGACGTACACATACAAGAATAACAAAGAATAACAAAGAATAACAAAGACGTACACATACAAGAATAACAAAGACGTACCAGGTCACGTTTGCGATTTCGGTAAGGATCAATCCTGATCGGTAAATTACCCATCGCATTCTCACACTTGCCACCCACAGTCTGATCACCCATACCATGGTGATAAATGATAATTATGTGGCTGTGATTGAAGAAATGGAGCTGATGGGCTTAAGCGACGAGTGTAGATCCAGACCAGCCTGTGCATCCGCACAGTCTGATCAGGATCTGCACTGTTCGCCATTCCATCAATGAAACACCCATCATGATTCTAACAAGGAATATAGATCATTATCAAGCTACAGGAGTGTGCTATTTGATCACGAGCTACGCTGGTCAAAAACACCATAAGCCCAATTTCTCCCGTCGCAGCCGTATATAAGACTGGTTTTGTCAGATCGTAGTAAATCAAAGGGCCATAACTCACTACAATCTCTCATTGCTGGTTAGGAACAGAAGACAAGTACAGAAATTGCAGTCACAAATAGTGACCATTATCTGATTATAGGCAATTTGCACTTTTGCGAAGCCATTAGCGACACATTAACAGTGACCCGTCATAAATATTAACTCTTTCCATGCTATGGGTGAAAATATCTGCCAAACAAATTAGGAGTATATTTTTTTATTTCTCTGTAAATATATCTTGGAATTTCATTAGAATTGAATCCTCAGGACTCAATTCTAATGAAATTCCAAGACATATTCATGATACATGTATTTACAAGGAGAAATAAAAGCAAATATGATGATTTTTGTGTCGCTATTTTTGAATTATTTATAGCCCACAAGTTTCCCAGCATGCAAAAGAGTTAACAGTGACCCACCATAAATATTAAAAGAGCAAAATATCCGTACTCACAGGAGCTGCACTCCGCGACAGCGTAAAATGTTTCATGTCGATACAGGTGCTGATTGCTGACAAATTCCATTCAGCTACATGCAGAAGATACTGCGTAAACACATGTTTCGTCTAGTAACCGCCACAAATTTCTGGTTTAGATTTTCCTGCCGATCCTTAACTTTTTAATAAAAAAAAAATAATAATATTGAAAATAAAAAAATTCCCTGAAATCGTACCATAAAAAGTTTTTGTGTCAACATAGTTCTTTAGCATACACTATATAAACTTATATAGTCAGCCATGACATGTACTACTCTAAATTGGGCGTGGCTCTGATGTCGATAGAAGACAAAAAGTTTTACAAAATAAAAACTTTTACCTACCTACCTACCTATTATTATTTTAGAGTAATACGAGACAAAAATGTTTTTTTCGGCCTTAGTTTGGACAGTGTGGACTCGGATCAGCCTGTGAACAGGCATGCAACACCGTAGTCCCGTCTCCGACGACGCTCGGAGGAATTGTCATGGTGTTGCTAATTCATTTACCGTAAAATACGCAACTTATGAAATCCCAGTTGCAAACACCGATTACACACGACTGGAACGCGTGATGCGCAGACCGATCTGGGACTAAGCCATATAAGAATGTCTCTTTAACACATTTCTTTCTTATTACATTTTTTTTCTCTTTTGTTTGCAATCATTACTCTTCAAATGTACGAATGAACAATGCCCTCCCTATAGTAAGCGCTCTGTGGTTTCTAATTCTCTTCCAGTATTCATTAATGCACACTTGTAATGCATTATCTTGTCTAAAATAGTCTATAATTATATTAAGAAATTGTACATGTACATGTAAGGTATATAATGCATTTTGATTGTTACATGTATTGCCATTGTGTCATCCTTCTATTATGTTGTATATCTCATGTTGTCACGTCATGTGACCTGAGTGAATAAACAATTATTATTATAATCTGCAGTCTCATCACTGACCACACTGTCAGCTATTGATATATTGAATGTGACATCCCACACACATATTTGTCGCCATGACTGGAGAAATGGGGCTTATGGGTTTTGCGACCAGTGTAGATCCAGATCAGCCTGTGCATCCGCACAGTCTGATCAGGATCTACACTGTTCGCTATTCAGTCAATGAAACACCCATCAAGCTTCTAAGAACAATATACATTTGTGGCTGTGACTGGAGAAATGGGGTTTATGGGTTTTGCGACCAGTGTAGATCCAGATCAGCCTGAGCATCTGCATTTGTTATGATCAGGAGCTACACTAGTTACAAATCCCATAAGCCCCTTTCTCCAGTCACAGCCACATATGAGACGAGCCATGTGATTGTATACTTAAGAATATGTGGGATTTTTCATGAAAATATTTACAGAAACTGTGATATTTTCGGTATACGACGTCGAAAATTGACGAAAAACAAATGCGAAATTGTATTACGCGTTTGCTCTGAACATTTCGTCAACGTTTGATGCCATTTACAGAAAATGTAGTCAATTTTGCAAATATATTCTATGAAATATCGCATGTCTCATATCAGGTTGTAGTTGATGAATTAACTCTAGCTATTTTTCGAACTGGAGACGACATCGTCCGATGCTAACAACGCCAAGCTGTAGTCTCCGAAGTCGTGAATCGCCTGATAGTGGAATGCAATGTTGGAAAATACGGTCAAATATTCACAGATAGCGAAATACGAGTACACTGAAACACAGACACATAAATATTATATAATTATTTCATCTGAGAGAGGGTGACAGTGGATAATGTTAATCCGAGGTCATAATGTCGACGGAGGAGTAGCCGAGGTTGACATAATTTTAATGTCACCCTCTCAGTCAAGATATATTTTATCATTCCAAACACTTATTTAATCATTTTGTGGTGTTTAACGTCCTATCAACAGCTACGGTCATTTTAGGCCAGGTTAATGGGGTCGAATCAATATTTCACCTGTACGGGGGACGGGGGGGATCCCAAAATCAGAACAAAATCTTTATATTACAGAAAAAATCAGCCCTATTATTAGAATAATCTTATCTGGTACCAGGTTGTCATCACACCAGTACCAAACAATTAATTTTACATGTCCAGAGGCCCGTTTCACTAAACTTCTTACGAATAAAATGTTCGTATTAAAGTGCAAAATTAGGATCGTCTGGACATTTCAATTTATGGATTTACATTTATTGAGCATAGGCTGCAATAATTGTTTACAAAAAAACATTGGTAATGTGAAATTTACAGACTATCATTATTTTGCACTTACAGATTTAACAAGCATAGAAGTATGTTACGCACAATACGTTCCTTGCATCAGACATTACGTTATGTCTGACACACATCCATCTTGCTTTTTAGACATTACATTCCAAGTAACAAATAATCATTTTGTGCACGAGACATAACATAATGACGGTATTGTTCGCACCGCACATGGAAAACAGTTACATGGGGTGTAAGAAAGTGAAGTGGGTTTCAGGGCTCCAGATAAGCTGCACATTTGCTTAAATACCCAATTAAAATTGCCAAAAACCCAATTCAAATCAGAAGTAGCGAGTATTAAAAAGCAATACAAATTTTATGGTACCTTTATCATGTTGCAGAAAACAATAAACAGATCACAGATATGGCATATTTTTCTTCTTTTCCATAAAAACACATCTTGGTATTTCATTAGAATTGTCTCCAAGGAGACAATTCTAATGAAATGCCAAGACATGTTTTCATTTCGAAACTAACTATTCAACAATTGCTGTCTGTTAATGTGTTTTAAGCAGTAGTGTGCTTTTATTTTACCCAATTAAAATTTTGAAATACCCAATTGCTTCAGAAATGATGGGAGTGACAATACTCAATTACTAATTTCTTATCTGGAGCCCTGGGGTTTAATGTCCCAGCAACATGTCATATAGAGGCGGGACCTCAGTTCAAATGTCCGACAGACCAGTGGGATGGAAATACTATGAATGAAAGTACTTTGTTCACGCCTGGGGCGGGGATCGAACTCACAACCTCCTGTTTTGAAGTCCAATGCGTTATCCCCTAGGCTAGTTTGTTTATTGGTGTTTAACGGCCTATCAACAGCTAACGTCATGTAAGGCCGGGCAAACGGGTTCGATCCCATTTTAACCTGCTGCATTGGGGAGAAAATCCCAAAACCAGAATGGAATATTTACATCGAGAAACAAGAAATGCGTCTGTCGAACGCGGATGCCACCTGCAGCATATTTGAGAAACTGTGACAAATTGGTTAACCGAAAAGTGTGACGGACGGACAGACGGACAGACAGACGGACAGACAGACGGTCCAAACATTATATGCCACCCGTTTCTTCGAAACCCGGTGGCATAAAAATATATTCAGCCCTGAAATTAGAATAACCGGACCTGGTGCCAGGTCCATACCACACCAAAGTCACTTGGCCCCTTCCCCTAAAATAGGATTACGAATAATACTCACATAAGGGGTATAACCAGATTCAACTGTCACATACAAAATGCCAAACCAGGTCTCCAGTCGGAATTCCGGTAAGGATGAACCCCAATCATTAAATTACCCATCGCATACTCCCACCTGCCACCCACTTTCCCTAGTCTAGACTACAACCCATCCGCACTAACAATAAATCACGACTTACCATATGGTTCGCAGTATGAGTTATGTCGGAAGTAGAGATAGATGGAGAGTAGAAATATAAACAGGTTGAACAGCCATAACGCCACCTTCCTTCGCAATGTCCGAGTATCCTGGAAATAAATCACACGATTGATTGATTGAATTCAGTTTTACTCATATTCAACACCAATTCCATATATGTGATTGAAGAAATGGGGCGTATGGGTTTCGTGATCAGAGTAGATCCAGATCAGACTGTGCATCCGCACAGTCTGATCAGGATCTGCACTGTTCGCCAGACCATCGATGAAACTGTCGTGATTCTAACATGCGATGTAGATCGCTACAAGGGTACAAGAATGTGTTTGATCAGGAGCTACACTGGTCACAAATCCCATAAACCCCATTTCTCCAGTCACAGCCACATACAATATGTATGATACGCATGTATGTGAGGAACATTCACAGGGCTCCAGCTAAGAAATTAGTAATTGAGAATTGTCACTCCATCATTTCTGAAGCAATTGGGTATTTCAAAATTTTAAAGTTGGGTAAAGTAAAGTAAAATCACACTGATGTCTACACATCAACAGACAGCAATTATTGAATAGTTTGCTTCGAAATGAAAACATGTCTAGGCATTTCATTAGAATTGTCCAAGGAGACAATTCTAATGAAATACCAAGATGTGGTTTCATGAAAATAAGAAAAATATGCTATATTGGTAGTCTGTTTATTGTTTTCTGCAGCATGATAAAAGTACCATAAATTTTTTATTTCTTTTTGATACTCGCTACTTCTGATTACAATTGGGTTTTTGGCAATTTCAATTGGCTATTTAAGTAAATACGCAGCTTATCTGGGGCTCTGTCATTCAGCGCTCAGCAGTGAAATACCAAGGTGAGAGTTCCACCCACGAAGGTCATGGTCACCAAGGTCAGGGATTCCGCTGGCGATCGCCACTTTCGCAATTTTTTATTTTCCCCAGCGGAATCCCTGCAAGGTCAATTTACTGAATGACATTAGGTGGATAAGTCATCAATGTGAGGGAAGTGAAAGTGAATGTGTTTAACAGTTTAATGTCCCATCAACAGCTAAGGTCATATAGAGAACCACAGTTTAAAGTCTCATCCGACAGATCAGTGGGATGGAAATACTATGCAAGTATTTTTCACGCCTAATGTGAGATCGAACTCACAACCTCTGGTATTGAAGTCCAGTGTCGTATCCCCAAGGCCACAGCCCATCGCTCAATGTGAGGAAGCTATTGATGAAGTTTGGTAATGATCCGACTACAAATCTATAGTCTGTTTCACGAAACCTGCCCAAATTTTACGGCTATATAAACAATGCAAAAACAATATTTTTTCCGATAATATTTTCCTTTAATTTAATATTATCGAAAACAATGTTTTTTTAATTGTTTATATGGCCGTAAAATTTGGGCAGCTTTTGTGAAACAGACAGTACTACTGTCAGTAGTAATTGAGTATTGTCACTCCATCATTTCTGAAGCAATTGGGTATTTCAAAATTTTGATTGGGTAAAATAAAATCACACTACTGTTTACACATCAACAGACAGCAATTTGCTTCAAAATGAAAACATGTCTTGGCATTTCATTAGAATTGTCTCCTTGGAGACAATTCTAATGAAATACCAAGATGTCTTTTCATGGAAAAGAAGAAAAATATGCTATATTTGTGGTCTGTTTATTGTTTTCTGTAGCATCATAAAGGTACCACACATTTTTTTATTTCTTTTTGATACTCGCTACTTCTGATTTCAATTGGGTTTTTCGCAATTTTAATTGGGTATTTACGCAAATACGCAGCTTATCTGGAGCTCTGAGAAAGTATGAGTTTTCTAACGTAAATTTCTTATTTTTGCCATCTCTGTCAAAGTAAGGAAAAGATGAAATTTTAACACTATTCGTACCCTGCACTAACGTGGGTGAGACAAGAAATTTCTTCAATCACAATGTCCTGATCTGGTGCCAGGTCTGCTATTCCAGACTACATGTATATCCCTTGACCCTAGATGTGAACGTGAATGGGTTTAACTTCCCAGCAACAGTTAAGGTCATTTAGGGACGGGACCTCGGTTTCAAGTCTCGTCAGAACTAGATATTATGTTTGTAAAAAATGGATATGCCCACATGGCATACTGAACTGGAGGTTTAGATTAGCAAGTGTTCCGTTTATGAACACATTATAATAAACTACATGTTGGTTTCCCACTGTAAGAGATAATATAACTGGAGAAACTCTAACAAACTTTTCGATTTTTCTATGTAAATGTACACGGACAGATGTACGGATGGACGGACTTTTTTATGCTTCCATCATAAAAGCAGATCGTGATTGGACTATTCGTGACCATGTCTCCTTTTAACGTTATTGCCTCAGTGTTTTTCAGGCTCTGGCTACGACACTGGAAGGCCAAAACTAACGCTATACTCAGTGTGAGGGCATAAAAAGACCCAAAGCTGAAGCTTAGCTGTTACCTTTTCTGTGACTTTTATCCAGCTTTTCCTATGGGTCCAGTAGATGAGACAGCAGGACATTATCATGTAGATTTGCGAGAAGACGATGAACGACACAAAAGAGTATTCATGTATATCTACAAAACAGAGAAACAAAAATGTGTCTGTGACTGGAGAAATGGGGCTTACACGGTTTGTGACCAGTGTAGCTCCTGATCAAACAGCACACTCCTGTAACTTGACAACGTTCCATATTGCTTGTTAGAAGCGTGACAGGTGTTTCATTGAAACAGGCGAACAGTGCAGATCCTGATCAGACAGTGCGGATGCCCCATTTCTCAAGTCACAAATGTGGCTGCGAGTTGAAATATGGGGCATATGGCATTTGTGGTGGGACTGACTGCATCGTCATCTCATAGCAGACTTTGGCAGGTTGACAAAATCTATAACTGAATGGGAACAGTGCAGACCATGATCAGGGGACCGGTTCACTAAACTTTGTACAATTAAAATGTTTGTAAATGCAAACGTATGATAGTCTGTACATTTAACATTAACATTGTATTCTTGTAAATGATTATTGGATGTACATTTATTGAGCATAGGCTGCATGTGCAGCCTATGCTCAATAAATGTAAATCAATCAACTGAAATTTCCAGACGATCCTAAATTTGTACTTACGAACATTTTAGTCGTACAAACTTTAGTGAAATGTCCCCCTGAATGGGTGGGCACATGTATAATGTTGATCTGGGTCTACACTAGTCACAAAGGTCATAAAACTTGTTTCTCCAGTCACAGTAATGACAATGAACACCATCACAACTAACAAAGAGATGATTCTGGGGTGTCTCCCTTAGAGAGGTTCCACTGATTAAAAATGTCAGATAATTAAGATTTTGTGTATTAAAGCAATCAACAAACTACGGTACCGTGATAACCCTAAATAGAATCATCTTAGGCCGGAATAATAGGGTCGAATCCCATATTTCACCTCGTATGGATGGAAAGAAACAACAAATATTCAGCCCTGAAATTAGAACAACTTGGACAAAAAAGAATCCCTCATCCTTTGTTATCAGCTTGCAGTCCAAATACCAGGGCTCCAGATAAGGAATTAGTAATTGAGTATTGTCACTCCATCATTTCTGAAGCAATTGGGTATTTCAACATTTTAATTGGGTAAAATAGAATCACACTACTGTTTACACATCAGCTGACCGCAATTATTGAATAGTTTGCTTCGGAATGAAAACATGTCTTGGCATTTCATTAGAATTGTCTCCTTGGAGATAATTCTAATGAAATACCAAGATGTGTTTTCATGGGAAAATAAGAAAATATGCTATATTTGTGGTCCGTTTATTGTTTTCTGTATCATGATAAAGATACCACAAATTTTTCATTGCTTTTTGATACTCACTACTTCTGATTTCAATTGGGTTTTTGGCAATTTTAATTGGGTATTTACGTAAATACGCACCTTATCTGGAGCTCTGAAATACCATACCTCCATTATCTGTAGACGATATCGTCGTCAGCGTAAGCAATGCTAAGTTTTCTATAACGTGGCACGCGACTGTCAGCGTCACAATCTGTCGATAACGTCGGGTTTGCGAGAGGAGATCTTCCCTAAGGTGCCAGTGGAAGTAACCGGCGGCCAGAACAAATCGTAGGCCGATATGTAGCGCTATGGATAATCGCCACACATACTTCTGTGGCTCCAGGCCAATCGCCGAGCTGATTGTTGGAAAGAAGTTCACTGCCTGAAATAACAGACCCGCCTTATAAATGAGGCACACCATGTGATTTAGTACCATGCGATTTTATTGAAACCTATTTACAGAAACTGTGATATATTCTGTAAATTATGTCGAAAGCTGAGGAAATTTCATGACAAATGCGGATTTGCAATGTAAATTCCGTCAACTTTCTACGACATTTATGGAAAATATTGCAAATCTTGCAAATGTTTTAGCACATGTTCTTAATTATAAAATTGAATGGCATGTCTGAAATGTGGATGTGACTGAATAAATGGGGCTTATGGTATTTGTGGCCAGTCTAGCTCCTGGCCTGGTAATTTACTCCTGTCATCTGATAGAGTAGACTAACATGCCATGTCTCTATATCAGGTTTAACTCCTATTTTTCATTATCTGACTTTTATCATTTATTATTTAATTTGCTATAGTAAAGCCATGGCTTTACTATAGCAAATTAAATAATAAATGATAAAAGTCAGATAATGAAATAATGCATAGTTGCAGCCTGTGACCCACCCGTACCGTATGTACCAGGGTTATACAGTTCCTCCCATAGCATTCCCCTGCAGAGTGGCGAATCAGACCTGATTGGCACTTTAGATAGTAATTACGACATTTATAAAATATCTTTCAACTGAAATCTGTGTTAGAATTAGGAAACTGATATAAACTAATACTTCTAAAGTAGTTTTTATCCTTGCAGAATATCCAGGGAATGAAATTGTGTCTACAAAAATATTTCATGTGAGGTTTGGCTGGTACTGATTGAGTGTCTACAATAATTAAGGACCCATTCGATACCTGATCATCATTTGATTCAAAGATAATTGCTTTGTAAATGTGATGGAATAGAATATATGTAAATATTGCTTCATTACCGTTTCCTATACGACACATGTAGTAGCCAAGTCTTGGCCATCTTTTTTGTGTGTTCAACTTCAAGCCATCGGCCAATTTCACCTCTTGTGGTGTTTGACAAAGAACGGAAAATGCAGTCGGATCAGGGCCAGTACTGGTCGCCATTCAAGAAGGTATGCACCCGTCATGCCTCTAACATTCATCTCTTATAGTATCAATAGACAGCACTATGGCTTTACTAGACACTGTGTAACCCCGTAGAACATTGTACTATCCCAGTAATTGTCACTGTAGACAGTTGTAGTAATACTTTGAATCCACGCATAACTTCTTTATATATATACATACAGGTTCATACAGGTTCTTGCCGAGTTGTGTAAGCCCCAGAGGCTTGTCTACTCTTCCTAGATGGGGTTTACTTTATGTCCGTTCCGGTTGCTTATTAATATACTTGATGAATGTCAAATCTAGATGTTATCTATGATTTATCGAGTTTGCTTTTGAAGCTATTTCGTGTTTCGCTGCTCACAATATCTTCCGTTAAGTTGTTCCAGTCCTCGATACAACGATGTGGAAAGGAGTTCAATCGCATGGATTTATTGCACCTTACTTTATGTAGTTTGAATATGTGCCCTAGAGTAATGTTATCATTAAACGTGAAGAATTTTTCTGTGTCTATTAGTTCTAAACCATTTATCATTTTATATATTTGTATTAAATCGTAACGTCTCCGTCGAGAGAATAGTGATGGGAGATTTAATTTCTCAAGTCTTTGTGTGTAAGTCATTCCTCGGAGCTCGGGTACCATTCTTGTGCCTCTGCGTTGGACGTTCTCTAGAAGTTGCCTATTTTTCTTTGTAGATGGCAAAAATTTCTCAGGTCTTTGTGTGTAAGTCATTCCTTGGAGCTCGGGTACCATTCTTGTGCCTCTGCGTTGGACGTTCTCTAGAAGTTGCCTATTTTTCTTTGTAGATGGATTCCACACTGGAGATCCATAGTCCAGAACTGACCGCACTAAACTTTTATATAGGCACAGAAACAGCTCAGAATCCATATGGGTAAAACTATATACGCTTAATCAACCCTAATAATCTATTCGCTCTATTTACTATAGTGGTAAAGTGCTCTTTCCATTTAACATGACTCTTTGTCTTCTTTCATCAAGGAAATGTTCTACCCATTTCAAAACTTCACCTTCAAATCCATATATAACTCTTCATTTTAAGTAATAATCTTCTATGTGGACAGTCAAAAGCTTTTTTCAAGTCAAGATATAATGCATCAATTTGCAGTCCTTTATCATATGAATTTGTCCAGTCATCTAATACATCAATTAACTGAAGTATACAGCTTCTTTTCTCACGAAAACCAATATGATCACTGTTGTTTCGATGTATATTCATTTACGCGCTAATACGTCATGGGCCGAAAATTATATCAATGGGCCGAAATGCAAAAAGGACCAACACAATTATTACCCGGCAAGCTGTTCCGACCGAAGATCGAAAATCAAATAACAAAGACCAGATAACTGCAAACGTTATCCCAAATGATGGGAAAAACGAACTAAGTATCACACATATGGATACTGGGACCCCGATCATATTTGGTCCCGATTCACAACACTCGTCAGACATGTAGAATAGATGCACTCGATTTTAAATCTACCATTTTCGTTCGTCAAACAAGTTGGGTCTGTGAGTCTACCTGCCTGGATATATATATCTATTTTGATGCGAGGATTGGCCGTTCAGTTGAGCCAAGTATTTTAAGTTAGAAGGATATCAAACATCGAGTTTTCTCGGAAAACCTGGTGTGCCTATCACGTGTTAAGATTACTTGTGAGGAAGGATTAAGTTACCTTACAGTTACCAGTTGATGCATGCACTCTATATATACCTGCAAGCGAAGTCGCGCCTATATTCGCAAATAGCTAGAATGCATTAATATTGAGGATACGAAACAGAAAAAGTGCATATTTCTTACTTAAAATTAGTATATCGCATCAGGAAATGGTTAATCTTTTTAATACAAAGGTAATCACCTAAATGTAGTAAGAAATAAAAAAAACGATTAGCGCTTGGCTATTTGTTTAAACTTTATTTATTTTACAACGATTACAAACAAGCGTGAGAGCACTATATAAAGTCTTATACAAATGCTATCGTTGGCAACGATGAAGCCGCTTGTCCGATCTGTAGTCCACAATACCACCTTACATACTGCCCCGGCTATTTGTTTAGCGAAAACAGCTAAAATACAATACTAATGGTGTTATAATATTAAGGATATGACACAGAAAATGTACATGCTTCATGCTTAAATGTAGTCTATCCTATCAAGAAAGTGTTAATTACCTTGTTATGACAAAAGAAATCAGCAATATATTGCAAGAAATAAAAAACTAGTAGCGTGATGACTTGAGTGCAAGTTCTGTCGTGATTGGCTGATGAACAATTGTTCCAGTTCCAGTGTCTCGCTCGAATTTATAGGCAACCCGGTTAAAGGTACATGCCCACTCAGTAGGCACAGCATGTTCTTTATATGAATTAAATAAGTGTACAATTGTGTCACTAATCCATCAGTTCTAAAACTTACGAGTGCCCGCTATGCAGATATAATCATGTAGTAATATTTAGTTTACTGATAGTGACAAGCGGTGGTATCAGGCTATTTTCATATGCAAATGAGGCATGCTATGTTTTAATTGTTTACACTAATTAAATGTGTCACCTGAACAAATAATATATTCAACAGATTATAATGCATTATCATTGCACATCGAAAAATAAATATAGGGAATAAATAGTAATTAATGTCTGTTAACATTTTAAGGAAACACGGTTATCGTCCGTGATATCGGTGTGAAAATTTACTTCTGCTATCAAATGTATAATACTGTCGATCAATACGTGGGGTAATGGTGAATTAATGTTTATTTTTCCAGAAAATGTCTCAGATGATGTCTTTGATATAAAGACCATTTTGTGCCTACTGAGTCGGCATGCACCTTTAACGTAATTGATTAATGCCTTATATATATAACTATAGTTACCCATCTCTTTCTCTATATATATATGTCTCTGGTTGTGCGTATGAACAAATTCGTGTAAAATGTGACAGTAAAGCAAGAATATGTGCATGTATTGACAAGTATACATATATCTAGATGTTCAAAAGAGTATGAAATAGTAAACCAGATTAAAAAGTTTACATTATATAATGTGTTTGTGGTTGGAAAAATGGGTTTTGGGACCAATGTACATCCATATCAGACTCTAAGACCGCACAATCTGATCAGGATCTGCACTATTCGCCATCCCACCAATAAAAGACCCGTTATGCTTCTAACAAGTACTATATGTATTGTTATCAGGGTGATGTATGGTGTGTGCTATTTGGCATGGAGCTGCACTGGCCAAAAAACAAACCATAACTGAGCCCCATTCTCCAGTCACAGCCACATGGTTTTATATGATGGATCATTTGTGACCGGAATTTATTTATGTCTCCTCCTGGTGCAGGGTGTTATGTAGAAATATATAGAAGTATATGCAGTTGTTTGAAGGTGACTGTTCAAACTGTTGAATGACAATATAGAGAAGCCCTTTATGTTGTATGAAATGATGAAGGGGTACTGCGATCATACAATTAATCAAAGTATTGAAAGTACTGAACATAGGGTACTACAAGAATTCCGCCACAGAAGCGGTGTTGCGCCTGAAAATGCCTTGTCGGTACAAAACAATGTTGTAGCAGGATTTTTGTTAAAGTGTTTGCATTACTTTGACATCGCCATGTTTACTTCTGTTTTGTGAATGAAATAGTTGGCCCCGGATCGAGTATATTAAAACATACAAATGATGTCATTGGGGAAACCGCTGAAAATGTTCAATGTATGGAAGCCCAAACTTGTTAGATTTTTTTTGTCGTATTTTCAGTACTTGCATTAATAAGGGTATTAATCTACGCTGGATGTGTTATACTGTCATTAATTTGTTCATTGACTGTAATTTATCACTTACTGACTTATTGACCCCCTTTCGTGAACGTAGAATTGATACTCATGTTGGCATGTATTAGCCACCATAGACAAATGTCAATCAGGCAGAATTCGGGAATGTCACTAAAATCCGCTGTAAATCCATCGATAGAATGAGGATTCACATCAGTTAGACCCACACGTGCGAGTTTTGTTGCGACACAATCGCGATCATTAAACAAATCTGGGTCAACAGGTAACTGTAACTCCTTGATATCGTTTGTGTGTTGAACGCATCGCGTGTTTACACGTGACGTGTTTATCCGGTGGAGAGTATTCGGAGGGGAGTTAACTGCCGAAAACTATAGCCTGTTACTAGATTTAGCGATGACCGCACGATTTGTGACGCAAATGGGGGCAAATAACAACTTGAAGCGATACAAAATAATCCGATGTATTTTTGTACGTTGTTGATATTATTCAGTGCAAGTAGTTTTTCATAATATTATTTTCAATTAGCGGTTGCGTATTACAGTTAAACGTTGAGTAACACAATGCATTTTGTTGTTATTGTTAATCCAATATATCACTACGGACGTGGCTAACTGTCCGACGCGATTCCAATACATAGGTTACCCTATGTGAAAACTGTTTGAAGCAAGCATAGTCAAGCGTCTGGCCTGTGTTGTTCAATGGTGCACCATTGTCTAGCAGGTTTGAGACACTGGAATATTGGGAGATCATATTTTTGGGAGGTCATTTATATAATTATGTATACCAGAAACAGAATTGGGTCAATAATTGGGTCACATCTATCACACTGTGCCGAGTCGGTTGAGGCCATGTATTACGAGCAATAAATTAAACCCACACTTGCAATGCATATTTTCCGGTAGTGAAGTTATGCGATTATCATGGATCTCTTGCCTATGTCTTGTATTTTTTCACTTGATCCTGTCTACCTGGGAAAAAACATCAAGGCATTCGGGAAACTGCATATAAACCCATGGTCAGACCCCTTGCGGAATATGCCTCGACTGTATGGAGTCCCCACACCCAGACAAACATCCGCAAAGTGGAGCAAGTCCAACAAAAGGCGGCCCGCTGGGTGTCAAATAATTACTCCCCATATGATATCGTAACAACCATGGTAAACAGACTTGGTTGGCGGACGTTGGAGAACAGCTAGGCGTGCAGATGCGCGTCTGATAATGTTCTACAAAATTGTCAATAAAATAGTCGCTATTCCACTCCCATCGTACCTCAGGCATCCCACGAGAATAACCATGGAGGTACATGCACCCATATTGACCTACATACAAATACATACACATTCCAGCTACTACAAGTACTCGTTCTTTCCAAGGACAGCTTTGCAGTGGAACAGCCTTCCGTGCACTGTTGTCGTGCAGCCCAGTCTTGAAGCTTGCAAGCAGGATGTACGAGAGGTGCGCCACTCCAGTCCTTAGAGTTGGAACCATTGTTTTTAATCTGATCTTAATCTACTTCTACCCTAATTAACACACATATCACTGTATGCTTTTATTCCAGTCCTACTGTCATTCTTTACCATCTCTCCTCACTCTACTAACATGCACAGAGGCGCAGCTGCACATAATCCCCGCGAGAAGGTGATGCAGATAGATTTCAAGTCGACTGGGCACGGTGCTCGTTTTGTTGGCACTTCCAATTAAGCGTGCCAGTAAACTCGTTGTTTTGTAAGTTGTGGGACCTGAATTATGTGCTAAATACTTTCAGATGAATGCATTTGGTGTCAGTACTGCGCAAATTTTAGAACTTAGTTACATAGTCATTTTATGTTGTTTATAAGGCGCGACATAATGTTCTAGAGGAACGCTTAGGTAGTTCATATACAGTAACGTTTTAGTGGCTATTTCCACGGTAGGCAGGAATCGATTCTCAAGTGGTACATGATGGATGGTCAATTATACACCAAGTTACAGTTTGCCATATATAGTCATTGTTATTGTTGTAGATTTTGCGTCGCACGAGCATTACATGTAAACAAACCGCTGTCCCATTCAGTGACAGATGCAGGATTTCACCAAGGGGGGGGTCGGGGCCCACATGAAACTTGAACTAGGTATGCTCGTTCGTTGACTGAGCGGTGCGAGGGAGTTGGCTAGGGGGGTCTTGGGGCATGCCCCCCCCCCCCCCACCCCCCCCCCCCCCGGAAATTTTTAAAATTGAGGAAGCCATTTCCTGCATACTACGATCAATATTTCTTAAAAAAAAAAAAATCGGGATATGCTTGTTCGTCGACTGAGCGGTGCGAGGGAGTTGGGTAGGGGGGTCCGGGGGCATGACCCCCCCCCCCCCGAAAATTTTTGAATTGAGGAAGCCATTTCCTGCGTTCTACGCTCAATATTTCGTAAAAAATAATAAAAAAAATCGGGATTTCTGAAGTGGGTGCCCGGCCCCCCCCCCCCCTGAATCCGCTACTGCCATTGACTGCCAGCCAAAATATGCTATTTTAATTTTGCTCCCTAATCTATAATATTGCATTTTTTAAATCAAACTTACATTCATCTTTTGAAATCGACCTTCATTTAACTTTCATAAGTATAATTAAACAGATCACAGTGTACACGCAAGTTGTTCAGCTAACTGAACGAGGATGGATTATATGCGCAAAGGTATTCGACGTGTTTCTGCTTTCATCGGTATAACTATAGCCCCAATTCTCATGGATTTGTGCCTTCTCATTGATTCGTGCCCCTAGAAAACAAGTGAATAATCATATATTCTAAGAATAGTGTTAATTTAAAATTATTTTAAAAAGGTATTTTAAGTTGTTTCCCACAGTTTTCTAAGTTACGGTTACATACAATTGAGATTTACCACCTATTTTGTGAGTTTTCTACGTAGTTCCTTAATCTGAAGAGGGTCTGTTCGCAAATGATGCATAAAATATGATATATGTTGATTTCTAGGTGAATCTGGACTTCACCATATTTACATTTGATGCATCTAGGCAGCAAAACTTGTTTATTGTAGGCGTGATCAAGGAATGTCACTCAAATGTGCAAAATGTTGTATGGCACGAACCTGATGAGAAGTTTCAAGATCAATTAGGCGACTTGTGTGGGTTATTTCTAAGGACTGGAAGACTTGCATAAACAACAATTTTGGTGAATTCCTTATGTGCACTCATAGTCAAGTGTTTGAACTTTATGTTGATGTATACATTTTCAGGAATTAATCAGAAAATAACACACAATATGAATGTATGTGGTTAGGGGCACGGATCCATGAGAATAGGGACTATATGTATGATAAACAGGCCCGTAGCCAGACCTGTTTGAAGGGGGGGTCGTTTCGAAGGCTCAAGGGTCTGAAGTATCTACCTGTTTGAAGGGGGGGGGTCGTTTCGAAGGCTCAAGGGGTCTGAAGTATCTATGGGGTTCTAAAAAAATGGACCTCAAGGCTAAAAAAGTGAACCTCGAGGCTGGGCGGGGGGTCGTCCGACCGCTCCCGGACCCCCCTGGCTACAGGCCTGATAAAGAACAGTTTGTGCCTACTGTGTGGGTATGTACCTTTAGGAGTTCTATACCTCCCACTTGTCACTAGATATCAAACACATATCAAACGTTATATACGCATCAGGTGATATGGTAATCAATACATAAGTGCATTATAGAATATACATACATGTACCTTAGCTTGTAGTTGTATAATGGCTTCTTCACAGCTAGCAAGTCCAAGTCATATCCCATTCCGCAAAACATACACATTAAAAAAAATATCCGGTTCAAACAATCTACCAACTGAGCGGTTTTGTGTGATTATGTTGTCAGTTGTGTATAAAGATATGCAACTGGCATACTACACATGTTAAATGGGTCACAGGTGTAGTGCCACTAGCAGAGGCAGCAAGCACCTTCCCTAAACTGAATCTGATTGGACGGTCATAAATAAATGGTCATTAACCACAGGTAAATACACAACTGAATCTGATTGGACGGTCATAAATAAATGGTCATAGGTAAATACACAACTTTATTTAAATGAAATAAAAAAAAATATGCCTTTGACCTTACTGGCCTATGTAGATCTGTCATTTTATTTCACTTGCTACACATTTTTTCACCTCCCCCCCCCCCCCCAAACAATTCTTCTTTATACTGTAATATGCAAACATAAACATTTTAGTACAACCGTATTGCTAAAACACCCAAAATTGCTAAAACATCCACAAATACACACATTTGTGTATATAACACCAATATTGTTTAACATTATAGGCAGTTGTAGTATGTATAGACCTTGTACCCCATGTACCCCATGTAGACTAGTCTACAAACACGCCTACCAGGGAATCTGCCATGATTTCTTGCCATATACACATTTGTGTATATAACACCAATATTGTTTAACATTATAGGCAGTTGTAGTATGTATAGACCTTGTACCCCATGTACCCCATGTAGACTAGTCTACAAACACGCCTACCAGGGAATCTGCCATGATTTCTTGCCATATATGTGTATGGGTCCCCGTGTCGTTTCGCCCCGATAACCATTCGAACCGGGTCGGTTCGCATATGTACGCGTAGTCTTCATGGGTGGGGTATCGACATAACAATACTATTTGTACATCAACTTGATAAATATTGTTGGGGGTATTTTTTATACAGGATCTAACATAAGTGATGTTTGTTCATGGGTATCTATTTTTAAGAGTTTAATTACTAATATCATAAGAAACGAGGCTAAGCCGATATTTTTTATGAAATCAGTAAATGATATTATAAATATCATATTAAATATAAGCCATCAATCACTATACCCCCTGCATATAAAGCATGTTGATGGGTAGAACAGTTTTGGATTTTTATCGTCAATGATGTGTTCGTTCTATAGCTGTTCAAGGTCAAGGCCAAACCAATTGGAAATTATTTGTTGGTCAAACAAGGATTGAGAGAGTACCGGTATATGTCTCTAGTCAAACCAAGCAGCAACTAGGGATATTTGTCAGCCCCTGCAGCTCACTTGCTCTAGTTTTAATGTTTCTAGTGTTGATATAAGCGTGGTATTTAACATGTTCATAACATTTATCCTGGTTTTACAATACTAAACACTGATGCCTAAAATGAAACTAACCCTGCCTTGGTGCAGCTCATTAACAGATGTGTTTACATATATGCAAAACATGTTACACCATCTGCTACATATGCTGATATATGCCATGCCCGTCTCCAGCCCAGAAAAAGGGGGAGAGGTTTACCTTTTATAGCATAAATGTATTAGAGTACACGCTCCACCTCCACCATTTTTTTTTCCACAAGAAAAAATAATATTTTCTGTTACTCGCAGATTTCCTTGCCTGGATGGAGGAGTCAGTTTCTTCTTCACTGGGGTGGAATGAAGACCTGTGGTAGAATGCAGGGAGATACTAAAATGTGTGTGACCAAGAAGTTTGTAAGTGCAAAGCTTAAAGCGACAACAAAATTTGCATTATCAGCCAATTTTGAGAATTCTTTCGTGAATTTGTTCATGTTCAGTGACCCCAATGTACATGTAGTCCGCCGCCACATTCATGTGTTGAGTAAACTTAGCAAAATATGCATAAGAATATTTTATCGTACAAAGTTTACTGAAACTGGCCCCTGTTGAATAGTGCATCATGGATGTGGGCTGACAGTCAACAGGATAATTTGGCACATTCATAAAGTTACTGTCTAATTTTAAACTTCTGTGTCTCATTCACTGAGGATGGAGCACATTTATTTCTTCCATAAAGATGACAGTATATCCACACTTGTATACATTTAGTTGCAGGAAGAAACTCTGCAGAATACTCTCTGGCCGAGTAGGGAATCATCTGATTCACAATTTAACTGTTAATTGTGACATATATTCTGTATTTTTCAAGTGAAAGAAATGTCAGTCTTGTAAAAGTAAAACAAACTTGTAGTTCTGAAATACATTTTAGTAGGACTTGAAAAAGAAATATTGCCTTTCCAATGCAATCTACATCTGTAAATTTATAACAGAGTTCAGAGCTATTGAAATATGTTCATTGTAAATACTGACATTCATTTATGTGAAATTAGTACAGAAAATGTAGCATAATCAACAGATAAAGTGTGATTATAAGATCTGATTCGCTATTCTACAGTATACATTGGTACATGTGAAATCCCCACCTGAGGAATTTAATTCCATTCATTGTATGTCAAATTCTGTCTTATGACTAAGCCAAGTGTTTACCAATGTTTTTTTTGGTAGCTAATTGAACATACATAAAACCCGGAATAACTCAAGGGAAATAATTGTTTGCTGAACGAAATATTACATTCAGCAATCAATTTCATACATTATATTTTACATATTCAATAGGAATTGCAGAATATGTGGGTGTCGGCCACTGGTACAAAACGCGAACCGGTCAATAGTGTGTTCACTTCAAACATCTCAGTTTAACGTATCTGGGACGAGTATTTCCATTTAGATAATATAACATAATCATTTTAAAAAGTAAATGTCAACAAAACACATCAGATTATACGTTGTGTATGGAGAACCGTCTGACAGCTGTGACAGCATGGAAATATCGGAAATTGCGGTTTGTTTACCTGTACTGTGTAACCCGGATGAAAGATGGCAGCGGAACTGTAACTTGGTGTATTGTTTGTATATCAGTGATTCTATATTTTATGTACATCTTGGTGCCGTTTTTTAGCTCGACTATTCGAAGAATAAGTAGAGCTTATGTTGTCACCCCGGCGTCGGCGTCACCGTCACGCCTTGGTTAAGGTTTTTAGTCAACCTTGTATATGGATACTACTGGCCCTACACCCACCATACTTGGACAACTTCATCTCCTAGTGATGTACATCAATAACCCCTGATCTATATTTGACCTTGACCTACATTTCCTCTTGAATTACTTAGTTAATTCCCCTTGGTTAAGGTTTTTAGTCAACCTTGGTTAAGGTTTTTAGTCAAGCTTGTACATGGAATACTATTGTGCATACAGACACCATACTTGGACAACCTTTTCTCATAGGGATGTACATCAATAACCCCTGGTCTATATTTGACCTTGACCTACATTTCCTCTTCAATTACTTAGTTAATTCCCCTTGGTTAAGGTTTTTAGTCAAGCTTGTATATGGAATACTCCTGGCCCTACACCCACCATACTTGGACAACTTCATCTCCTAGGGATGTACATCAGTAACCCCTGATCTATATTTGACCTTGACCTACATTTAACCTTGAATTACCTAGTTAATTCCCCTCGGTTAAGGTTTTTAGTCAACCTTGGTTAAGGTTTTTTTAAGCTTGTATATGGAATACTCCTGGCCCTACACCCACCATACTTGGACAACTTTATCTCCTAGTGATGTACATCAACAACCCCTGACCTATATTTGACCTTGACCTTCATTTAACCTTGAATTACCTAGTTAATTCCCCTCGGTTAAGGTTTTTAGTCAACCTTGGTTAAGGTTTTTAGTCAAGCTTGTACATGGAATACTATTGTGCATACAGACACCATACTTGGACAACCTTTTCTCATAGGGATGTACATCAATAACCCCTGATCTATATTTGACCTTGACCTACATTTTCTCTTCAATTACTTAGTTAATTCTCCTTGGTTAAGGTTTTTAGTCGAGCTTGTATATGGAATACTCCTGGCCCTACACCCACCATACTTGGACAACTTCATCTCCTAGTGATGTACATCAATAACCCCTGATCTATATTTGACCTTGACCTACATTTCCTCTTGAATTACTTAGTTAATTCCCCTTGGTTAAGGTTTTTAGTCAACCTTGGTTAAGGTTTTTAGTCAAGCTTGTACATGGAATACTATTGTGCATACAGACACCATACTTGGACAACCTTTTCTCATAGGGATGTACATCAATAACCCCTGGTCTATGTTTGACCTTGACCTACATTTCCTCTTCAATTACTTAGTTAATTCCCCTTGGTTAAGGTTTTTAGTCAAGCTTGTATATGGAATACTCCTGGCCCCTACACCCACCATACTTGGACAACTTCATCTCCTAGGGATGTACATCAGTAACCCCTGATCTATATTTGACATTGACCTACATTTAACCTTGAATTACCTAGTTAATTCCCCTCGGTTAAGGTTTTTAGTCAACCTTGGTTAAGGTTTTTAGTCAAGCTTGTATATGGAATACTCCTGGCCCTACACCCACCATACTTGGACAACTTTATCTCCTAGTGATGTACATCAACAACCCCTGACCTATATTTGACCTTGACCTACATTTAACCTTGAATTACCTAGTTAATTCCCCTCGGTTAAGGTTTTTAGTCAACCTTGGTTAAGGTTTTTAGTCAAGCTTGTACATGGAATACTATTGTGCATACAGACACCATACTTGGACAACCTTTTCTCATAGAGATGTACATCAATAACCGCTGGTCTATATTTGACCTTGACCTACATTTTCTCTTCAATTACTTAGTTAATTCTCCTTGGTTAAGGTTTTTAGTCGAGCTTGTATATGGAATACTCCTGGCCCTACACCCACCATACTTGGACAACTTCATCTCCTAGGGATGTACATCAATAACCCTTGATCTATATTTGACCTTTACCTACATTTGACCTTGACCTACATTTCCTCTTGAATTACTTAGTTAATTCTCTTTCGTTAAGGTTTTTAGTCAAGCTTGGTTAAGGTTTTTAGTCAAGCTTTCTACATGGAATACTATTGTGCATACAGACACCATACTTGGACAACCTTTTCTCATAGTGATGTACATCAATAACCCCTGATCTATATTTGACCTTGACCTACATTTCCTCTTGAATTACTTAGTTAATTCCCCTTGGTTAAGGTTTATAGTCAACCTTGTAGATGGAATACTCCTGGCCCTACACCAACCATACTTGGACAACTTTATCTCCTAGTGATGTACATCAACAACCCCTGACCTATATTTGACATTGACCTACATTTAACCTTGAATTACCTAGTTAATTCCCCTTGGTTAAGGTTTTTAGTCAACCTTGGTTAAGGTTTTTAGTCAAGCTTGTACATGGAATACTATTGTGCATACATACACCATACTTGGACAACCTTTTCTCATAGGGATGTACATCAATAACCCCTGATCTAAATTTGACCTTGACCTACATTTCTCTTCAATTACTTAGTTAATTCTCCTTGGTTAAGGTTTTTAGTCAAGCTTGTATATGGAATACTCCTGGCCGTACACCCACCATACTTGGACAACTTCATCTCCTAGGGATGTACATCAATAACCCTTGATCTATATTTGACCTTGACCTACATTTGACCTTGACCTACATTTCCTCTTGAATTACTTACTTAATTCTCTTTGCTTAAGGTTTTTAGTCAAGCTTGTAGATGGAATACTCCTGGCCCTACACCAACCATACTTGGACAACTTTATCTCCTATACTTAGTTAATTCCCCTTGGTTAAGGTTTTTAGTCAACCTTGGTTAAGGTTTTTAGTCAAGCTTTCTACATGGAATACTATTGTGCATACAGACACCATACTTGGACAACTTTATCTCCTAGTGATGTACATCAACAACCCCTGACCTATATTTGACCTTGACCTACATTTAACCTTGAATTACCTAGTTAATTCCCCTTGGTTAAGGTTTTTAGTCAAGCTTGTACATGGAATACTATTGTGCATACAGACACCATACTTGGACAACCTTTTCTCATAGGGATGTACATCAATAACCCCTGATCTATTTTTGACCTTGACCTACATTTCCTCTTCAATTACTTAGTTAATTCTCCTTGGTTAAGGTTTTTAGTCAAACTTGTATATGGAATACTACTGGCCCTACACCCACCATACTTGCACGACTTCATCTCCTAGTAATGTACATCAACAACCCCTGATCTATATTTGACTTTGACCTACATTTCCTCTTGAATTACTTAGTTAATTCCCCTTGGTTAAGGTTTTTAGTCAACCTTGGTTAAGGTTTTTAGTCAAGCTTGTACATGGAATACTATTGTCCATACAGACACCATACTTGGACAACCTTTTCTCATATGGATGTTACATCAATAACTGGTCCTATTTTTGACCTTGACCTACATTTCCTCTTCAATTACTTTGTTAATTCTCCTTGGTTAAGGTTTTTAGTCAAACTTGTATATGGAATACTACTGGCCCCTACACCCATACTTGACGACTTCATTCTAGTAATACATCAACAAACCCCTGATCTATATTTGACTTTGACCTACATCCTCTTGATTACTTAGTTAATTCCCCTTGGTTAAGGTTTTTAGTCACCTTGGTTAAGGTTTTTATCAAGCTTGTACATGGGAATACTATTGTCCATCAGACACCATACTTGACTTTTCTATAGGATGTACTCAATAACCCCTGGTATTTTTGACCTTACCTACATTTCCTCTTAATTCTTTGTTAATTCTCCTTGGTAAGGTTTTTAGTCAAACTGTATAGGAATACTATGGCCCACACCCACCATACTTGAGACTTTCATCTAGTAATGTACATCAACAACCCCTGATCTATGACTTTGACCTACATTTCCTCTTGAATTACTTAGTTAATTCCCCTTGGTTACGGTTTTTAGTCAACCTTGGTTAAGGTTTTTAGTCAAGCTTGTACATGGAATACTATTGTCCATACAGACACCATACTTGGACAACCTTTTCTCATAGGGATGTACATCAATAACCCCTTGTCTATTTTTGACCTTGACCTACATTTCCTCTTCAATTACTTTGTTAATTCCCCTTGGTTAAGATTTTTAGTCAAGCTTGTATATGGAATACTCCTGGCCCTACACCCACCATACTTGGACAACTTCATCTCCTATGGATGTACATCAGTAACCCCTGATCTATATTTGACCTTGACCTACATTTCCTCTTGAATTACTTACTTAATTCCCCTTGGTTTTTAGTCAAGCTTGTATATGGAATACTACTGGCCCTACACCCATCATACTTGGACAACTTCATCTCCTAGTGATGTACATCAACATCTCCTGATCTATATTTGACATTGACCTACATTTCCTCTTGAATTACTTAGTTAATTCCCCTTGGTTAAGGTTTTTAGTCAACCTTGGTTAAGGTTTTTACTCAAACTTGTACATGGAATAATATTGTGCATACAGACACCATACTTGGACAACCTTTTCTCATAGGGATGTACATCAATAACCCCTGATCTATAGTTGACATTGACCTACATTTCCTCTTTAATTACTTACTTAATTCCCCTTGGTTAAGGTTTTTAGTCAAGCTTGTAGATGTAATACTCCTGGCCCTACACCAACTATACTTGGACAACTTCATCTCCTAGTGATGTACATCAACAACCCCTGACCTATATTTGACCTTGACCTACATTTAACCTTCAATTACTTAGTTAATTCCCCTTGGTTAAGTTTTTTAGTCGACCTTGGTTAAGGTTTTTAGTCAAGCTTGTAGATGGAATACTATTGTGCATACAGACACCATACTTGGATAACTTTTTCTCATAGGGATGTACATCATTAACCCCTGACCTATATTTGACCTTCACCTACATTTAACCTTGAATTACTTGGTTAATGTTTATAGTCAAGCTTGTATATGGAATACTATTGTGCATACAGACACCATACTTGGATAACTTTTTCTCAATAACATCAATAACCCCTGACCTATATTTGACCTTGACCTACTTTTATCATTGGATTACTTAGTTATTTCCCCTTGGTTAAGGTTTTTAGTCAAGCTTGTATATGGAATACTCCTGGGCCTACAGCAACCATACTTGGAAAACTTCATCTCCTAGTGATGTACATCAATAACCCCTGACCTATATCTGACATTGACCTACATTTAACCTTGAATTACTTAATTAATTTCCCTTGGTTAAGGTTTTTAGTCAACCTTGGTTAAGGTTTTTCTGCAGGCCGCAGCCACCTTGTTTGTCAAGCTATGTGTACATCGACAACCCTCGTAGTCGAGCTATAGTGTTCTCCTACAGCTCTTGTTACTCAAGCTTGTACATGGAATACTATTGTGCATACAGACACCATACTTTGACAACCTTTTCTCATAGGGATGTACATCAATAACCCCTGATTTCCTCTTCAATTACTTAGTTAATTCTCTTTAGTTAAGGTTTTTAGTCAACCTTGTATATGCAATACTCATTAATTCATTAAACTGTGTATTGAGCATGCTGCCAGCCGCGAACGAAGGGCACACCGGTACCGAAACAATACAAGCGACGTACGCGTGTTTGGCATGTTTTCAACTTCCTACAAACAGATTTTACTGCTGTGTTACACGCGACGACCCCTCTTTAAGAAATTTGATACATGTGCACGTAACGGCCGTCAAAAACGATATTCCTCTTTATTCATAGTGGATGATTTAAAATTAGAATCATTGTGTTGACATAATTTAAGGTCGCGTATTGCAGATATTGGAAATAGTTTCCTTTGAAAATCTTCATACAATCTAAAGCCTCATACATTTACAATGATTATCACAAGGACGGGGTTCGTTTATAGATATAACTATAAAAAGTCGATGGCGCGCCATCGCAATATACCCACTTTCCCCAAATGCTAAGTCCGAAAGGGGGAGGTAATCCATGATGGAGGGTCGGATAAAAAATCCGAATTCACTTTGCGCATCAGCACATCAAAACGAAGCTACGAACCAAATATCAGACGCGTAGGTATTAAGGTGAAAAAGTTTTTCGAGTTACAAGGAAAAAATGGGAAATTCTGAGTCCGAAAGGGGGAGATAATCCATGATGGAGGGTCGGATGAAAAATCCGAATTCACTTTGCGCATGTGCACATGATAACGAAGCTACATAGCAAATATGAGGCGCGTAGGTATGAAGGTGAAAAAGTTTTTCGAGTTACAAGGAAAAAATGGGAAATTCTGAGTCGGAAAGGGGGAGGTAATCGATGATGGAGGGTCGGATGAAAAATGGGAATTCACTTTGCGCATCTGAACATGATAACGAAGGTACATACTAAATATCAGGCGCATAGGTATGAAGGTGAAAAAGTTTTTCGAGTTACAAGGAAAAAATGGGAAATTCTGAGTCCGAAAGGGGGAGATAATCCATGATGGAGGGTCGGATGAAAAATCCGAATTCACTTTGCGCATCTGCACATGATAACGAAGCTACATAGCCAATATGAGGCGCGTAGGTATGAAGGTGAAAAAGTTTTTCGAGTTACAAGGAAAAAATGGGAAATTCTGAGTCCGAAAGGGGGAGATAATCCATGATGGAGGGTCGGATGAAAAATCCGAATTCACTTTGCGCATCTGCACATGATAACGAAGCTACATAGCAAATATGAGGCGCGTAGGTATGAAGGTGAATTTTTTTTTCGAGTTACAAGGAATAAATGAGAAATTCTGAGTCCGAAAGGGGGAGATAATGCATGATGGAGGGTCGGATCAAAAATCCGAATTCACTTTGCGCATCTGCACATGATAACGAAGCTACATAGCAAATATGAGGCGCGTAGGTATGAAGGTGAAAAAGTTTTTCGAGTTACAAGGAAAAAATGGGAAATTCTGAGTCCGAAAGGGGGAGATAATCCATGATGGAGGGTCGGATCAAAAATCCGAATTCACTTTGCGCATCTGCACATGATAATGAAGCTACATACCAAATATGAGGCGCGTAGGTATGAAGGTGAAAAAGTTTTTTACAAGGAAAAAATGGGAAATTCTGAGTCCGAAAGGGGGAGATAATCCATGATGGAGGGTCGGATCAAAAATCCGAATTCACTTTGCGCATCTGCACATGATAACGAAGCTACATACCAAATATCAGGCGCGTAGGTATGAAGGTGAAAGAGTTTTTCGAGTTACAAGGAAAAAATGGGAAATTCTGAGTCCGAAAGGGGGAGATAATCCATGATGGAGGGTCGGATCAAAAATCCGAATTCACTTTGCGCATCTGCACATGATAACGAAGCTACATACCAAATATCAGGCGCATAGGTATGAAGGTGAAAAAGTTTTTCGAGTTACAAGGAAAAAATGAGAAATTCTGAGTCCGAAAGGGGGAGATAATGCATGATGGAAGGTCGGATCAAAAATCCGAATTCACTTTGCGCATGTGCACATGATAACGAAGCTACATAGCCAATATGAGGCGCGTAGGTATGAAGGTGAAAAAGTTTTTCGAGTTACAAGGAAAAAATGGGAAATTCTGAGTCCGAAAGGGGGAGATAATCCGTGATGGAGGGTCGGATGAAAAATCCGAATTCACTTTGCGCATCTGCACATGATAACGAAGCTACATAGCAAATATGAGGCGCGTAGGTATGAAGGTGAATTTTTTTTTCGAGTTACAAGGAAAAAATGAGAAATTCTGAGTCCGAAAGGGGGAGATAATCCGTGATGGAGGGTCGGATGAAAAATCCGAATTCACTTTGCGCATCTGCACATGATAACGAAGCTACATAGCAAATATGAGGCGCGTAGGTATGAAGGTGAAATTTTTTTTCTTTTTTTTGAGTTACAAGGAAAAAATGAGAAATTCTGAGTCCGAAAGGGGGAGATAATGCATGATGGAGGGTCGGATCAAAAATCCGAATTCACTTTGCGCATCTGCACATGATAACGAAGCTAAATAGCAAATATGAGGCGCGTAGGTATGAAGGTGAAAAAGTTTTACGAGTTACAAGGAAAAAATGGGAAATTCTGAGTCCGAAAGGGGGAGATAATCCATGATGGAGGGTCGGATCAAAAATCCGAATTCACTTTGCGCATCTGCACATGATAACGAAGCTACATAGCAAATATGAGGCGCATAGGTATGAAGGTGAAAAAGTTTTTCGAGTTACAAGGAAAAAATGGGAAATTCTGAGTCCGAAAGGGGGAGATAATCCATGATGGAGGGTCGGATCAAAAATCCGAATTCACTTTGCGCATCTGCACATGATAACGAAGCTACATAGCAAATATGAGGCACGTAGGTATGAAGCTGAAAAAGTTTTTCGAGTTACAAGGAAAAAATGGGAAATTCTGAGTCCGAAAGGGGGAGATAATCCATGATGGAGGGTCGGATCAAAAATCCGAATTCACTTTGCGCATCTGCACATGATAACGAAGCTACATAGCAAATATAAGGCGCGTAGGTATGAAGGTGAAAAAGTTTTTCGAGTTACAAGGAAAAAATGAGAAATTCTGAGTCCGAAAGGGGGAGATAATCCATGATGGTGGGTCGGATCAAAAATCCGAATCCACTTTGCGCATCTGCACATGATAACGAAGCTACATACCAAATATCAGGCGCGTAGGTATGAAGGTGAAAAAGTTTTTCGAGTTACAAGGAAAAAAAAAAATGGGAAAATTCTGAGTCCGAAAGGGGAGATAATCCATGATGGAGGGTCGGATCAAAATTCCGAATTCACTTTGCGCATCTGCACATGATAACGAAGCTACATACCAAATATCAGGCGCGTACGTAGGTATGAAGGTGAAAAAGTTTTTCGAGTTACAAGGAAAAAATGGGAAATTCTGAGTCGAAAGGGGAGATAATCCATGATGGAGGGTCGGATCAAAAATCCGAATTCACTTTGCGCATCTGCACATGATAACGAAGCTACATACCAAATATCAGGCGCATAGGTATGAAGGTGAAAAAGTTTTTCGAGTTACAAGGAAAAAATGGGAAATTCTGAGTCCGAAAGGGGGAGATAATCCATGATGGAGGGTCGGATGAAAAATCCGAATTCACTTTGCGCATCTGCACATGATAACGAAGCTACATAGCAAATATGAGGCGCGTAGGTATGAAGGTGAAAAAGCTTTTCGAGTTACAAGGAAAAAATGAGAAATTCTGAGTCCGAAAGGGGGAGATAATGCACGATGGAGGGTCGGATCAAATATCCGAATTCACTTTGCGCATGTGCACATGATAACGAAGCTACATAGCCAATATGAGGCGCGTAGGTATGAAGGTGAAAAAGTTTTTCGAGTTACAAGGAAAAAATGGGAAATTCTGAGTCCGAAAGGGGGAGATAATCCGTGATGGAGGGTCGGATGAAAAATCCGAATTCACTTTGCGCATCTGCACATGATAACGAAGCTACATAGCAAATATGAGGCGCGTAGGTATGAAGGTGAATTTTTTTTTCGAGTTACAAGGGAAAAATGAGAAATTCTGAGTCCGAAAGGGGGAGATAATCCGTGATGGAGGGTCGGATGAAAAATCCGAATTCACTTTGCGCATCTGCACATGATAACGAAGCTACATAGCAAATATGAGGCGCGTAGGTATGAAGGTGAAATTTTTTTTCGAGTTACAAGGAAAAAATGAGAAATTCTGAGTCCGAAAGGGGGAGATAATGCATGATGGAGGGTCGGATCAAAAATCCGAATTCACTTTGTGCATCTGCACATGATAACGAAGCTAAATAGCAAATATGAGGCGCGTAGGTATGAAGGTGAAAAAGTTTTTCGAGTTACAAGGAAAAAATGGGAAATTCTGAGTCCGAAAGGGGGAGATAATCCATGATGGAGGGTCGGATCAAAAATCCGAATTCACTTTGCGCATCTGCACATGATAACGAAGCTACATAGCAAATATGAGGCGCATAGGTATGAAGGTGAAAAAAAAAATTTGTTTTTCGAGTTACAAGGAATAAATGGGAAATTCTGAGTCCGAAAGGGGGCGATAATCCATGATGGAGGGTCGGATCAAAAATCCGAATTCACTTTGCGCATCTGCACATGATAACGAAGCTACATAGCAAATATGAGGCACGTAGGTATGAAGCTGAAAAAGTTTTTCGAGTTACAAGGAAAAAATGGGAAATTCTGAGTCCGAAAGGGGGAGATAATCCATGATGGAGGGTCGGATCAAAAATCCGAATTCACTTTGCGCATCTGCACATGATAACGAAGCTACATAGCAAATATAAGGCGCGTAGGTATGAAGGTGAAAAAGTTTTTCGAGTTACAAGGAAAAAATGAGAAATTCTGAGTCCGAAAGGGGGAGATAATCCATGATGGTGGGTTGGATCAAAAATCCGAATTCACTTTGCGCATCTGCACATGATAACGAAGCTACATACCAAATATCAGGCGTAGGTATGAAGGTGAAAAAGTTTTTCGAGTTACAAGGAAAAAATGGGAAATTCTGAGTCCGAAAGGGGGAGATAATCCATGATGGAGGGTCGGATGAAAAATCCGAATTCACTTTGCGCATCTGCACATGATAACGAAGCTACATAGCAAATATGAGGCGCGTAGGTATGAAGGTGAAAAAGTTTTTCGAGTTACAAGGAAAAAAATGGGAAATTCTGAGTCCGAAAGGGGGAGATAATCCATGATGGAGGGTCGGATCAAAAATCGAAATTCACTTTGCGCATCTGCACATGATAACGAAGCTACATACCAAATATCAGGCGCGTAGGTATGAAGGTGAAAAAGTTTTTCGAGTTACAAGAAACGTAACGGACGGACGAACGGACGTACGGACGGACGGACACCCGTGATGAAAACAATATACCCATTTTTTTTTCCTAAAAAAGTGGGTATAACCATTTTTTTTTCCTAAAAAAGTGGGTATAATAATAATGCCCTATGTATACCTTATCTTACTGTTAATAATATGACAGTATATACGATCCGCATTTATGCATATTATCTGTATGCATCGAATACAAACATTCTTGGAGACACGATCGAAAGTTTACGATCAAAGTATGTAAACCTACATATAAATGCAATATAGCCAACACGAACAACTTATTACACGTGAATAATTCCAGCACAAAAATATTTACACAATTCCCTAACATTTGGTCTCTGTCCAAAATTTATATCCCAGTAAACTCCCACGCCGAACTACTTTCCGTAACCGTGAGGCGCAGTTAAAATAATTCTTAAGAAACGGAAAATAAACACATTTTCTTGATGAATTTATTTCAAATGCTGGAATTATAAGGAATGAATGGCCTTTTTGTTGAATTTATCGGGGATATAAACTTGGAAAAGTCGCCGGAATACTGGACGAGGCCTTCCGGCCTTGTCCAGTATTCCCGCGACTTTTCCAAGTTTATACCCCGATAAATTCCACAAAAAGGCCATTCATTCCTATAATGCATTTCAATATGAACAGAGTGTTGTGCGGAAATTACATGTATACGCATGTTTACATATACATCAGCGACAAGAGGTCCACGAAACACACTCACTGTTTTATGATCGTACAATACCCAAACTGTTCACGCCTCCAAATGGTTCAAGACACTCATCGCCCTGTGATATGTCTGTTATCTCTTCCACCATAGTTTATCATTGTCTTTGTTGAAGACAGAGTAGACCCTTGATTGTCAGTCATGTCTAATATTTATGGGTGGGGATATATTTAAGCAGACTGCAATAATTAAAAATAATAATAATACATATGGAGGCGATCACTTGGGTTTGTGGGTTTATATATCATGCATGTTACAATATATTGCCTGTTCTCACACGAGTAGACGAAAGACGAAATGTGTGAGAACTGGTCAATACGTAGATATTCAAAGTTAACGGTACATGTATGGGCATACACACCATAAGTAAGCGAGTTCTGACAAAACGTTAGTTTACCCTTCATAGTCTATTCTACTGCATGGGTCGTATTACGCGGCAGTATTAGTTTCTAGTATATTGCAAGATAGTGACGTTATTGTATGAGAAAACATATTTATAATTATGCGTCATGACTGGAGATATAGGCTTATGGTGTATGATCCCAGTCTAGTTCTGGATCTGCTGGTATTCCTGTGTAATCATATGAAGATAAACATGAATGTCATAATGGAGATTGTCTAGTGTTTCACTGATTAAATGGCAAACAGTCCAGACCCCGACCAGACTGCGCTGGCCAAGGCAGAGCATGGTCTGGGTCTACACTAGTCTCATTGTCCATTAGCTACATTTACAGTCACAACCGCACATGAACCAGAAACTGTAAATTACACTGAAGTAATAGGCTATTCAATGTCACTCATATAAGTTATATGTTTGTAATGCAACATGTACAGGTATATTACATCTCCGACCTTGGATCTCTATATCCCATCTATGACTGATCAATGTGGTTCTATTTAGGACAGTGTAGCACCGGTCAGCATACATCTAGTGCTCAATATGGTGAGGAATTATGCTATTCATTAGATGTAATATAGTAAATGGTTTACTTGAACAGGGTACACTGTGATAACGTTGCTCAGTTGGGCAACATAATCTGTGTCTACACTGGTCGAAAGGTAAATTTACTGTCGTTGTTGACAATGATTATATATGGTATACTGGTAGTGATTATCATTGTGTCGCCTGAGGAGGGTCACGGCTATTCCCTTAAAGGGATAATTACGCGCATGCAAATCTGATTGGTAGGCAAGTGTATGTTTCACTAGAAAATGTACATAGTTGACTTGTGAAGTTAGCTATTACCGCAAGTGGTCAGCCTTTGTCGCTGCATACAGTGTATACACCGGTCAGTCAGCGCAAACTCGCAGTCTGATCTGTGTCTACTCTGGATATATTGTGATAACCAACCCCAAAACAGTCAGCGCAAACTCACAGTCTGATCTGTGTGTACACTGAATGTACCTGTAGTAGACGTAGATCTATAGATGTACAAGTGGTCCATAATACGCATGTGGTCGGCCTTTGTTGCTGCACACAGTGTACACACCGGTCGGTCAGCGTAAACCCGCAGTCTGATCTGTGTCTACTCTGAATGTACATGTCTACTTGTAATACACAACCTCAAAATACCGTAGACGTATAGAGGACGGGATTGTTCAAATACGCATGTGTTCTGTCTTTATTGTGGCGTACAGTGTATACCCCGACTAGACGGCGTAGGTTCACAGTCTGAGCTATGTCCACACTTAATGCAATAGCGCTCATATGCACATACGTCACCAATTTGTGTGTTTCCAATAGTAGGACAAATACATGCAACAATGGTCAGTGTAAGTCCTGGGGCCTATTTCATCAAAATTGCAAAGTATACTTTCCTAGCAAAGGGAGCAATCATTGATTTTTCCGAAATACATTATTTCATGCAGAACAAACGATTGTGTATATTTGATGATTAAAACTATGCAGAATTATTATACTGAATTTATTACATTATCACAGCCAAAATTGGCTGTGATAATGTAATAAATTCAGTATAATAAAAATTAATAAATTTATTCTAAAATTGAAAATTTCTCCCTCAAAGTATACTTTGCTAGGAAAGTATACTTTGCAATGTTGGTGAAATCGGCTACAGAACAATGCAAACTGCAGTCAATGCAGCCCAAAGTGTGTAAGACTGAATGTTTGTCCTACTCTGCCAGATTTAGGCGTTCTATTTATAGCAGATTCCTTGCTAGGTAGATGAGCGCTATTGCAGTAAACGATCTTAGAAACAGCACGTATACTTATCTAGGTAGACAAATGGTCCATAATATGCATGTTCTATGTGTCTATTTCGGCGTTCAGCGCATACCCAGGTCAGACGGTGTAAACTCGCAGTCTGATCTGTGTCTGCACTGAACGTATCCGCAGTAAACTACCGCATGTGATCGGTCTTTATCGCGGCATGCAGTGTGTACCCCGGTCGGTCTGCGCAATTTCGCAGTCGGATCTGGGTCTACACCGAATGCACCAACAGAAGGCGGTCATGGAAACCTCACAGATTTATGGATCGATAGGTAGTGACAACGGTGTCATGGTCGTCCCATTGTTTACATCAGTAACAAGACAGGCTTTCTCAGGACATAGTACTATAGTCTGTTTCACGAAAGCTGCCCAAATTTTACGCCCATATAAACAATTCGAAAACAATATTTTTTTGGATAATATTAAATGTTATCAAAATTTAAGAATGAGCCTTCTTTTTATTTCGTGAAATTTGGTCAAATATTGATTGTGAACAAAAATTTCCCCATGTTAAATCCCCTTAGACATCTTCACTCTAATTTTCCTTTAACTTAATATTATCGAAAATAGTATTGTTTTTTAATAGTCTATATAGCCGTAAAATTTGGGCAGCTTTCGTGAAACAGACTATAGTATTGTCTAAGTTACAGTCGCGGTCTGCTGTAATTGTCCGAGTATATATCACACTGCGCTGGCGTGGCAATGCGAGCGCGATTACACTGATTAGGAATGTCACAAACTGCAGAACTGCAGAAAATCTTGGCACCTGCAACCCAAGTATGGTCGAGTCTTTTCTCACGAACAAGCACACAGGCGTGATAGTGGAGGGATTGTCTAAATCTTGTAAGGTCCTCGTTTACGTACACATTACCGAGTGTTTTCCTAGCTCCAAGAACGGGCTGTCTCGCCTTGGTGTTCGAAAACTTCACAATTACCGATCTTGTAAACCCGGGCCAGGGTTTCCCAACCCTGTGTGCAACGTCAATGTCATCTGGTTTAATGTCTATGTTGTGAGTTTCCGCGAGCGTTAGTAGTTTGGCTTCTACATTCTCGTTGGGGATCCCCTCATCGCCGATGACGCCATTGATCCTGAGGCACGACCTCTGACTATACTGTTCTTGTTCATCAATGGCGAGTTGGAGGTCACTGACATCTGACGACAACTTTTAATTTTTCTCCATTTCAAGTGTGAGGAGTTTCTTTGTCTCATGGAGCTCATCTTTTAGGGGTTGTGTAAATTGCTGTATGAGTTCTGTTATGTCGTCTATGAGGACCGCCCGTACTCGCTGTGCGATGTCCTCCCGATCATCCACACCCCTGTGGACTCGCTGGGCAATGTCCTCACGGTCAGCCTCACTCAGAACGAACTTGGCCCCCTGTGTAGCTTTGTTTCCTGGTGTGGTGTATGCTGTAATGGGTGGCTGCTGGCTCGTATCCATGATACTACTATGGGGATTGACAGAAAATTTGGTGGCGGACAAATATTCGGTGTCTGTGTCAACTTCAGCGGGAATGAGTCTAGTTTTCTTACTCTTGTTGACGTCTGTGTGGGCTGGAGAAGTTGCCGCACTTTTCTTGCGTTTCTTTTTTGATTTCAATGATTTGGTGGCGGGTTGTGACATCATAGAGTCATACAGTCATACAGATGAATGGGTAGCTGGGGGCAATATATCAAATGGTTTTCCCTGTTCTGTATTTTAGTCCATGTTTTAATCAATAACTACACTATTACTTCCATTAAACACTGGCACACACTATTCAACACATAATTATGTCAATTTTGTTCATGTTTTCATCCCAAAATATGTCCGGGAATATCGTTTTATATCACATATTATTTATTAATTTGGCGGCAGAAAAAAAATGTCTGCCATCTTTAATTACCGGAAGTTTCAAGATCAATTAGGCGACTTGGTTGGGTTATTTCTAGGGACTCTAAGACTTGCATAAACAACAATTTTGGTGAATTCCTTATGTGCACTCGTAGTCAAGTGTTTAAATATTATGTTGATGTATACATTTTCAGGAATTAATCAGAATGTAACACACAATATGAACTTATGTTCTTAGGGGCACGGATCCATGAGAATAGGGACTACAACGTGTTACAGCGTGTGGAAACCTCTGCTTGGGGTGGGTTTTCGTCATATATTTTACAGCTGCTAATACATTAACACCTGCTTTTTATCCCCTCTCCAATAGGCAAGAGGGGATATAGCATTAGTCCATGTATTTATGAACCGCTTCACCGATTTGGATAATAATTGGCGACAATGTGTGTCTAGGGATGGTGCTTTGTTTTGCATCAGACCAACATCTGACTGCCCAAGGTCCAGGTCACTGAGGACTTGTGTTCACCTTCATTGTAAGGCAAATGCATTAATAAAAGTTTTTATTATTATCAAGGCTGCCAGCGAGGGGATTAGCCTCGTAATAACGATGCCCTTGTTTTCATTCCATTCAGATTACTGGCCCGTGACAGTAATGTGTTGATGAGAGACTGGAACGTACGAGGACGTGTATACCTGATACCGGCAGATCGACCGAGCCGCGATGACAAATTCCAGGGTGCCCACATCACTGCTTTGTGACACATACTCTGTGTTTATAGGACATATCCACCCGGACACAACAAAGGTTGGCAGGGATTCCGCTGGGGAAAATAAAAAAATCGCCACTTTTTTTGAAGTGGCGATTTTTTTTCTAATTTTTTATCGCCAATTGTTTATTTTTATCGCCAATTGCGAAAGTGGCGATCGCCAGCGGAATCCCTGGGTAGGTACCGTGGAACCTCCGTATACAGCCAGCTCATCATGTTTTTTTGCAAAATTCCACTGTGAATGTCAGATGTTGAATGTTGTTCAAGGGGATTAGCAGTCCATCCTATGTAGTGGCTGGTCACCTTACAACGTGGCGCCGTGATGACTCCACGCTATGTAGTGGTAATTCCACGCTGAACGGTGGTATTATCTTCACTGAACAGTTTGTTCCACCACTGGCCACTACTGATTTTTCCGTTGCGTATCTGTAACGTCTAAGATAGAGAATCGATTTTTCCGTCACAGGTCCGTTGGATATTTATTATAATGACCTTGCGTTGGACAATTCCTGGATGGCAATCAAAATTACATGAAAATTCACTGCTTTTAACTAACGTTTGCTAATGCGGTTGGCAACTTAAGTTACATGTTTCAAAGCTCCAGTTAAGGTGCGTAATTTGATCAACTTTGGGGGGAATTTTGTTATTTCTTCAACAAAAATGGCAAGTTGGGAGTGCTTTAGACGATTCTAAAGAATCATTGAGACAATTCTAAAGAACTCCCAACTTACCATTTTTGGTAAAGAACTAAGAAAAATACCTTGATATTTGGTCAAATTACGCATCTTAACTGGAGCCCTGATGTTTGCCGCCTACATGCATGATAATGCACATTAGCGTGTTGACTAATAAAGCATCTCAATTAGCTTGGGTCAGTTTATGTTATAATTAACATCCATTATGAAAATAGTTTTACTGGTCATCGGCACGGCATTCGTAGCTAATCTACATCACCAATCATCAAAGCTCCAGATAAGGTGCGTATTGGCGTATTTTACGCAATTATTTACGCTATCCCTGGTTTGACCGTAGACTACAGAAACCAAAAATTGTTGTCTGCTGTTGTTTCATATTATTGTCTTCTTTCTCAAAAGCATGTTTTAACAGTACTTTGGAATCATTTTCAATGAAAATGATTCCAAAGTGCTGTCAATGCATGCTTTTGATGAAAAAACAATAGACAGTAGACAACAAAATTCAACGTTAATTGTTTTGTTCACTTTGTGAAACAGCCAAGTGAAGGAATATGTTTCATTAATGTAACAGAGCTCCAGATACGCTTTGTGTTTAATATATGAATGAATGGCCTTTTTGTGGAATTTATCGGGGTATAAACTTGGAAAAGTCGCGGGAATACTGGACGAAGCAATACAAAATTACAATTTTGGAGAAAAAAAAAATTTATTCTTTTATTTTTTTCGAAAATTGTAATTTTTTTAAGGCCTCGTCCAGTATTCCCGCGACTTTTCCAAGTTTATATCCCCGATAAATTCAACAAAAAGGCCATTAATTCCTTATAATTCCAGCATTTGAAATAAATTAATCAAGAAAATGTGTTTATTTTCCGTTTTCTTAAGGATTATTTTAACTGCGCCTGACGGTTACGGAAAGTAGTTAGGCGTGGGAGTTTACTGGGATATAAATTTTGGACAGAGACTTGCTATGGACCAATCAAATGTTAGGGAATTGTGTAAATATTTTTGTGCTGGAATTATATAGTATTATACTAATTGAATTCAACTTCAAAACATATTTTATTTTTGCAAATAGATTAATGAATTTATCACTTGTTTATGGATGAACTGAGTGAAAAAGCCAAAAAATGCTGAAAATTAATTTACTTGAGCTGCAAAACGCAAACAATGTTTATTTTTACCCCCACTTTTGAAAATCAATGCACGTTATAATTTCTTGTTGCAATTGTTGCCGTTACATTTACTAGAGAGCTGAATCCAGCTGTACCCATTATAAAAGTAGTAAGATTAGTACTAATCATATTAATTTTAGGGGATGGGGCTAAGTGATTCTGGTGTGGTGAGGACCTGGCACCAGATCAGGTTATTCTGTTTTCAGGGCCGAATATATTTTGACTGTAAATAATCAGTTCCTATCCTATTTTGAGATTTTCCCTGCGATCCATACAGGTGAAATATGGGTCTCGGCCCCGTTATCCCAGCCCAAACTAACCTTATCTGTTGACAGGCCCCGGTTGCTCAAAGCTTCAGTTAGCTTAACAGACTGTTAAAGCGTTGCTAAGGATTTAACAGTCTGTTAAGCTAACTGAAGCATTGCTAAGGATTTACAGTCTGTTAAGCTAACTGAAGCGTTGCTAAGGATTAACAGTCTGTTAAGCTAACTGAAGCGTTGCTAAGGATTAACAGTCTGTTAAGCTAACTGAAGCGTTGCTAAGGATTAACAGTCTGTTAAGCTAACTGAAGCTTTGCTAAGGATTTAACAGTCTGTTAAGCTAACTGAAGCGTTGCTAAGGATTTAACAGTCTGTTAAGCCAACTGAAGCATTGCTAAGGATTTAACAGTCTGTTAAGCCAACTGAAGCATTGAACAACCGGGCCCTGGCTGTTAAAACACCATTAAATAATATTTAATAAATACATGCAGAGCTCCAGATAAGTTTTGCATCTAAAGAGTATTTAGTATACCCCCATGTTTCAAATTCAATGCGTATTTTACTTTTACAAATGTAAAATAATGAACAAATGATAAAAAATAAACAAATTAAAAAAATCAGTTAATTGAGCTGCAAAAAGCACTGTTTGCTTTTTGCTGCTCAACTAAGTAAATTTTCGACTTTATTGCAGTAGTGTACTGCTCACTACAAATCAACGCGTATTTTCACATTGCTGTGAGTATTTTGTACTCCCACATTTGATAATAAATGCGTATTCTGCTAAAATAAGTGATTAAACTACGGCAATACGCACCTTATCAGTAGCCTATTTCACCAACATTGCAAAGTATACTTTTCTAGCAAAGTATACTTTGAGGGAGTAATCATTTATTTTTCATGAAATGCATTATTTCATATAGAACTAACAAATGCATATATTTCATGATTAAAAATCTGTAGAATTATTATACTGAATTTATTACATTATCACAGCCAAAATGGCTGTGATAATGTAATAAATTCAGTATAATAAAAATTAATAAATTTATTCTAAAATTGAAAATTTCTCCCTCAAAGTATACTTTGCTAGGAAAGTATACTTTGCAATGTTGATGAAATCGGCTACTGGACTTGGAGTAAACGGGTGTACACTGTAATACATACCTATATGAGACACGATATGCAGTGCTCCAGTTAAGGTGCGTAATTTGACCAACTTGGGGTGAAATTTTGTTATTTCTTCATCAAAAATGGCAAGTTGGGAGTCCTTTAGAATCGTCTCATTGAGACGATTCTAAAGCACTCCCAACTTGCCATTTCTGATGGAGTAACAAGAAATTTACCTCCAAATTACGCAGCTTATCTGGAGCTGTGTACATGTTATACACCTGTTGCAGGCTGAGCTGAGGGAAGTTTTTCAAGGATGTGTGGATTCTGTCATTGTGCCAAGCTCTTCTTCTTGTACCTATAACTTCGGGTCAGTATTCTATCTGTTCATATTTGCCCATTAACCAGATCATCCGTTAACGGTACATGCCCACTCAGTAGGCACAAAATGTTCTTTACAGGAATTAAATAAGTGTGTAATTGTGTCGCTATTCCACCACTCGTCACGCCATGTGTAAATCCTCGACTGTGTCGCCATAAATTATCAGAATGGATTTAGCATCGCCACTGAATGATGATTGTGTAAACTTCTCCCTTTCCCTATCATTAGTGTATAATCCGCATGGGCCCAAGGTCAAATGACCTAGAAGTTTGCATTAAGTTTATTTTTTAGCTCACCTGAGCAAAGCTCATGTGAGCTATTGTTACCGCAATGTGTCCGTTTTCCATCCGTCCGTGAATATTTTCAAACGTCAAACCGCAATGTGTCCGTCCGTCGTCCGTGAACATTTTTAAACATCTTCTCCTCGGTAACCATTGGGCCTATGGTCACCAAACTTAGGGGGATTACAAAATTGTTAAAATGACGTCATTAAGTAATCCAAGATGGCCGTCGTCTAAAAATAGCACAAATTCTTCAAAAATCTTCTTCAAGAACCGCCAACCGGATTTCGACAAAACTTGGTAGCAATGATCGATGTACAATGCTCTTTCAAAGTTGTTAAAATGGTGACCCCGGGGTCAAAAATTGGCGTGGCAATCACTCTGGTACATTTTTTGTCGAAATCGGATGGTTATGTCATCCAAGATGGCCGCCGAAAGGTCAAAAGGTCGTTCTTTTATTTAGAGATTTCAAAACTCTTCTTCACATGAACCGCTTGGCCCATGGTAGCCAAACTTAAAAGTTATGGTCCATGGGTGAAGCCTTTTCAGATTTGTTAAAATGGAGGTCATCGCTAATCCAAGATGGCCGCCGTCTAAAAATGGCATAAATTCCTAAAAAATCTTCTCATGAACCGCTAGCCGGATTTCGACGAAACTTGGTAGGACCCCTGGGTCAAAAATGGGCGTGGCCCGTGGGGTCAAATTGGGGTCAAATTTTATTTTTGATGACTATGGTCATGTCTATATCAAATCGAAGGTATCAGAGAGGCGACGGCTCTGGTACATTTTTTGTCGAAATTGGATGGTCATGTCATCCAAGATGGCTGCCGAAAGGTCAAACGGTCGTTCTTTTATTAGAGATTTCAAAATTCTTCTTAACACGAACCGCTTGGCCCATGGTGGCCAAACTTCACAGTTATGGTCCATGTGTGAAGCCTTTTCAGTTGTTAAAACGGAAGTCGTCACTAATCCAAGATGGCCGCCGTCTATAAATAGCAGAAATTTTTGACCGAATATGCTCATGTCATATATCAAATTGAAGGTATCGATGAGGCGTTTGCTCTGGTGCAATATTTGTCGGAATCAAATGATTATGTCTTCCATGATGGCCGCCAAAAGGTCCATTTATTCAAGATTTTGAACGTCTTTTTCTCAGGAACCACATGGCCGATGCTGGCCAAACTTCATAGTAAGTTAAGATCCTTGGGTGAAGCATTTTCAGATTTGGTAAAATGAGAGTCATTGCTTAATCCAAGATGACCAACATCTAAAAATAGCACAATTTTTTAAAACACATATGAACTCGATGTCACATTCTCCTGTGGTGTTCATGGAATCAGGTGAGCGAATTATGGCCATCATGGCCCTCTTGTTTAAATTTGCATTCAAGTTTTTGAGGTACATTCCCGAAAAATGGGGATTGTGGGTTTTGCGACCAGCGTGGATCCAGATCAGCCTGTGCATTCGCACAGTCTGATCAGGATCTGCACTGTTCGCCATTCCATCAATGAAACGTCCGCCATGCTTCTAACAAGCAATATGGATCGTTATCTAGCAACAGGACTGCTATTTGATCAAGAGCTACACTGGTCACAAATCCCATAAACCCCATAAACCCCATTTCTCCCTTCACATACATGTACACATATGACCCTGCTCTATAGTGGATGTAAACCTCCATCAATAAGCATGACGAGTCAACCTGTCTGAAAGTGCATAATCACGTGGTTACAACAACAACAACAACAATGGCTGAAAGCGTTGAAAGCTCGCCCACTCCAAAGTAAGTATTATTTTATATGTTCCTTAATATGCAACGTATTTTGATGAAATATGGCGCAGCAGCTGCATTTAGTGGTCCCGAGAGTTCCCACAGACATCTGTCGTTATTGTGAATAATCGATTTCCGTGTCGGTAGACAATGAAATCGATTCTTCGCAAAAACAACAGAAGTGTGGGCCAAAGTATAGAGACCACCAAATGCAGCTTAACAAGACGCGTTTGATGCGCGATATTTCATCAAAATCCGTTACATAATAAGGACAAAATAAAATAATACTTTGAATCGGAGGGCTTCTGGAAGTTTCAGTACTTGTTGTTGTTGTAACCACGTGATGATACACATTGCGTTTGATGTACAGCTGTATTGCGTTCATCTGCAGATTTCCAATCCGAAGTTTATGGGATCGAACCTCGCCTTGGTCATGAAAAAAATACTTTCATAGTATTTGCATCACACCGATCTATCGGTAGAAACAAAATTGCTACCCCGCTCCATACCTCTCGCGAGGGTAGCAATTTAACCCCATCTCTTTACTGTAACACATGGAAGAGTTGGAGTCTGCAGTCGGTTATCAGTAGCCTATTTCATCAACATTGCAAAGTATACTTTACTAGCAAAGTATACTTTGAGGGAGTAATCATTTATTTTTCCTGAAATGCATTATTTCATATAGAACTAACAAATGCATATATTTCATGATTAAAATTATGCAGAATTATTATACTGAATTTATTACATTATCACAGCCAAAATGGCTGTGATAATGTAATAAATTCAGTATAATAAAAATTAATAAATTTATCATAAAATTGAAAATTTCTCCCTCAAAGTATACTTTGCTACTAAAGTATACTTTGCAATGTTGATGAAATAGGCTACTGGCGTGTTTGATATGTTAGTGATATAATACTGTCAAAGCTGTATCAATTAAATATAAGAACAAACAATGCAGACACATGTTATTTTACCGTGTGAAGATGTTTATCTGACATTTACTATAGGAATGAATGGCCTTTTTGTGGAATTTATCGGGGTATAAACTTGGAAAAGTCGCGGGAATACTGGACGAAGGCCGGAAGGCCTCGTCCAGTATTCCCGCGACTTTTCCAAGTTTATATCCCCGATAAATTCCACAAAAAAGGCCATTCATTCCTTATAATTCCAGCATTTGAAATAAATTCATCAAGAAAATGTGTTTATTTTCCGTTTTCTTGAGAATTATTTTAACTGCGCCTCACGGTTATGGAAAGTAGTTCGGCATGGAGTTTACTGGGATATAAATTTTGGACGGAGACTTGCTACGGACCAATCAAATGTTAGGGAATTGTGTAAATATTTTTGTGCTGGAGTTATTTCCTTATAAATGTTGAAATGTTGAACAACAACTAGATAACAAATGGCTTCCATGGGAAACTGATTTCCCTATTTGTTTAAAGGTATAAAATATACAGTTTACTAAAATTTTACCTACATGCAACAGGTTTGGATATGCACTTCGCTTGCTCACATTTTGTGAATGGGTCAAATTGTAGCCATATATACCATATCAGAGGCGAATTATTGTAGCTAGGCTATCGGGTGAGAGTGAAACCGATGTATCGTCCCTAAATGACCTTACCTGTTGCTGGGACGTTAAATCCATTCACTATCTCTTTTCACCTTCAGGTTTGCGAGGTATGTGGACGCAGCGTCGATGTTTCGTGCCGCTAAGGAACTGAACCGATGGTCGCTGCATGGTACCCCCCTGGTGGTGGATGTTTCCAAGGATACCATCATGAAGCTTCAGGCGGGTACGTTGTATATGGCCCACTGCAGCAAAATGGGGATTTTTGTGTACATGTACTTGGCCACTGTAACTGCTGGTCGGATAGCCAACATATACCACAGTTCCAGATAAGGTGCGTATTTGCGTAAATACCCAATTAAAATTGCCAAAACTCCAATTGAAATCAGAAGTAGTGAGTATCAAAAAGCAATGAAAAATTTGTGGTATCTTTATCATACTACAGAAAACAATAAACAGACCATAAATATAGCATATTTTCTTATTTTTCCATGAAAACACATCTTGGTATTTCATTAGAATTGTCTCCAAGGAGACAATTCTAATGAAATGCCAAGACATGTTTTTATTTAGAAGCAAACTATTCAATAAGTGCGGTCTGCTGATGTGTAAATAGTAGTGTGATTCTATTTTACACAATTAAAATTTTGAAATACCCAATTGCTTCAGAAATGATTGTCAGAGTGACAATACTCGATTACTAATTCCTTATCTGGAGTGCTGACATACTGAGTTTTGCTTGAATTTATCCTGAATGTGGAGTGCTGGACACGATGCCGTCTGGGTGTACATCTGTGTGTCCTAGATATTTCAAACTCGATATACTTATTTGTCTATATCTGCATCTTCATTATACCCCCGGCATACAAAGTATGTCGAGGGGTATATATAGTTTTCGTAATTCCATCCGTCCGTCCGTTTGTCCGTCCGCGTTAAAGTTTTTATTTGTCGGTCCAGGTTTTGGGGTGTATACCTAAGCCCCTGCTCACTTTCTCTAGTTCTATAACCCACTCATATGATCAACTTGCCCATGGTAAATCTATTTAAAGAGATCCGGTCCTTTGGTGTATTTTAGCGTTTATTACTGTATAGCTTGTAAAAATAAAGACTGCAAACAGGGCAGACCCAGATCAGACTACACATATGTGCAGTCTGATCTGGGTCTGCACTGATTGCAATACAATTAATAAGTGTGAAAATATGAATCTGGCAAATAGTGCAGTTTCGGATCAGATTGCACTGATATGTAGGATGATCAACACTAGTCGAAAACACTGTAATGTCTTCTTTACACAATAAATCATGCGATATTCAGTTTTATTACAAGATATTAATCAAATAATTCAAAGGGAAATAATTGCGATTAACCCATAATATCCTATAATGAAACACAACAGAAAAAGCTGCAGGGAAGGTCATCGATACAGGAATGAGCTCGGCCAATGCAGGGAAAAATGACTCGAAGGCAGTGGGATCGAAGCCAGACCTGTCACGGTTCAACAACCACCTACAGGATACGATGTACCTGAGTCGAGTGAAGGAAAACTGCACGTCCGTGAACATATTGGATGACAAGGGTACGTTATACAGGTTATGGGAGTATATGCTAGTTGTCGCTACTCGTAGCCGCCGTAGCCATTTGGGTATATTAAAATATACTAATACAGAGCTGCCAACTGTTTTCCGTATTTGTTTCGGAAAATACGTTAGAAGTACAGAAGTACGGACAACAATTAAAAAGTATGATTTTTAAAAAAATCAGCACGGGAATATCTGGAAGTAATAATTTTGTTTCACAATTCTGCGAAGCTCATGTGAGCTATTGTTACCGCAATGTGTCCGTCCGTCGTCGTCGTCCGTCGTCCGTGAACATTTTTAAACATCTTCTCCTCGGTAACCATTGGGCCTATGGTCACCAAACTTTATGGTCATGGTCCTTAGGTAGGGGGATTACAAAATTGTTAAAATGACGTCATTACGTAATCCAAGATGGCCGCCGTCTAAAATAAGCACAAATTCTTCAAAAATCTTCTTCTCAAGAACCGCCAACCAGATTTCGACAAAACTTGGTAGGAATGATCTATGTACAATGCTCTTTCAAAGTTGTTAAAATGGTGACTCAGGGTCAAAAATGGGTGTGGCCCGTGGGGTCAAATTGGTGTCAAATTTTATTTTTGACCGAATATGGTCATGTCTATATCAAATCGAAGGTATCAAAGAGGCGATCGCTCTGGTACATTATTTGTCGAAATTGGATGGTCATGTCATCCAAGATGGCCGCCGAAAGGTCAAAAGGTTGTTCTCTTATTATAGATTTCAAAATTCTTCTTCACACGAACCGCTTGGCCTATGGTGGCCAAACTTCACAGTTATGGTCCATGGGTGAAGCCTTTTCAGATTTGTTAAAACGGAGGTCGTCGCTATTCCAAGATGACCGCCGTCTAAAAATAGCACAAATTCTTAAAAAAATCTTCTTCTCATGAACCGCTAGCCTGATTTCGACGAAACTTGGTAGGAATGATCGATGTACAATGCTCTTTCAAAGTTGTTAAAATGGTGACCCCGGGGTCAAAAATGGGCGTGGCTAGTGGGGTCAAATTGGTGTCAAATTTTATTTTTCACCGAATATGGTCATGTCTATATCAAATCGAAGGTATCAAAGAGGCGATTGCTCTGGTACATTTTTTGTCGAAATTGAATGGTCATGTCATCCAAGATGGCCACCGAAAGCTCCTTCTTTTATTAGAGATTTCAACATTCTTCTTCACACGAACCGCTTGGCCCATGGTGGCCAAACTTCACAGTTATGGTCCATGGGTGAAGCCTTTTCAGATTTGTTAAAACGGAGGTCGTCACTAATCCAAGATGGCCACCGTCTAAAAATAGCACAAATTCTTAAAAAATCTTCTCATGAACTGCCAGCCGGATTTCGACGAAACTTGGTAGGAATTATCGATGTAGAATGCTCTATCAAAGGTGTTAAAATGGTGGCCCCGGGGTCACAAATGGGCGTGGCCCGTGGGGTCAAATTGGGGTCAAATTTTATTTTTGTCCGTATATGCTCATATCATATATCAAATTGAAGGTATCGATAAGGCGATTGCTATGTGTAATATTTGTCGGAATCGAGATTTTGAACGTCTTTTTCTCAGGAACCACATGGCCGATGCTGGCCAAACTTCATAGTAAGTTAAGGTCCTTGGGTGAAGCATTTTCAGATTTGGTAAAATGAGTCCTTGCTTAATCCAAGATGACTGCCATCTAAAAATATCACAATTTTTTAACACATATGAACTCGATGTCACATTCTCCTGTGGTGTTCATGGAGTCAGGTGAGCGAATTAGGGCCATCATGTCCCTCTTGTTTTATTTACCCGTAATCATACTCGCCTATGCGCTTACCATTTCTATTCTTGTTGTGTAGTAATAGTAGTTTCAAGCGCTCAGTGATATTGATTTCTTCATCACTTAAATTCATAAAATGTCTGCTCCAAAGCGCGCAGCCAACGAAGTGGGGTCTTTTTTATCGAAAGAAGTTAAGAGAACACAGATGTTCATCACTGATTACAGTGAGACATTGCCCAATTTGGTCCTGTCAAGGCGTGGTGATGAATTTGCGTCTTGCAAGCAGTGTAATTGTGATTTTTCGGTTGATCATGGTGGCCGAGACTAGGCTCTAAAAAAATTACTATTATCAAGTTTATGCATATAAGTGAGTACTGATTTGTGTTCCGGAAAACATACGTGGTGTTCCTGAAAATAGCCCATTTTTCTCTCCATGTTCCTCATGTGACCGACATGGGGTTGGCAGCTCTGCTAATATTCAGAAATTTACATTTTGTCTACTATAAATTCAGAATTTATTAAGAAAAAGTACCATGTTTTTACAAATATTGGAGCACCTGTAAAATAGTATTGTCGTTTTTCATTTTATCGGTCCATTTTGGCTACTAATTTCGAAATCTCCCGAGATATGGTTTTTGTCACCATTCAATGTAATGTGGGACATAAATGTTATATTGTCTTTGAAGTCTTTCGAACAATCAGATGGATTTTGATGATACGTGGCTGTGAATAGTAGCCGATTTCATCAAAATTGCATAGTATACTTATCTAGCAAAGTATACTTTGAGGGAGTAATCATTTAGTTTTCCCAAAATGCATTATTTCATATAGAACTAACCACTGCATATATTTGATGATTAAAAGTATGCAGAATTATTATAATGAATTTATTACATTATCACAGCCAAAATGGCTGTGATAATGTAGTAAATTCAGTATAATAAAAATTAATAAATTAATCCTTAAATTGAAAAGTTCTCCCTCAAAGTATACTTTGCTAGATAAGTATACTATGCAATGTTGGTGAAATAGGCTACAGATGAGGCTTATGGGATTTGTGACCAGTGTAGCTGTTGATGCAATAGCTCACTCCTGTAGCCTGATAGCGATATATTTTGCTTGTTAGAAGCATGACAGTGTTTCATTATTGTAATGGCGAACAGTGCAGATCCTGATCAGACTTGATGTCAAAAGACACTAGCCTGGTATTCTCTATGTTTTTACCACGCTGCTTTATGCATTCCACCAAAATGGTTATTTTATTTTAACAGGCAACTTTATGCGCACCACCAAACTGCTTCTGGAGGACATTGATCAATCACAGAACACTAGGAGTATGACGTGCTTCGGTAGGCTGCATGAACCAGCGACGGGTTTCCAACACGTGTCCGAGCAAATTATGACGAGGTAAATGTGACAGGATCATCGAGGAGTGAGGTGTGGAAGTCAATGCTCCTCATTAACTGAATGGATTTTTATATGTTAATTTCGCAACCAATGCAACCGTCAAAAAATGATTTTCGGACTAGTCCATTTATGAAAAGGGGGTGTTTTTGTTCTCAAAAATGTGAAAATTACTTGCCAAAAGTGCAGATCTTGATGAGTTGTTTGTTTGTTTAACGGCCTACCAACAGCTAAGGTCATGTAAGGCCGGGCAAACGGGTTAGATCCCATTTTAACAGGCTTCGTTGGGGGGAAAATCCCAAAATCAGAACGGAATATTTATATCGAGAAAAAATATATTCAGCCCTGAAATTAGAATAATCTGACTTGGTGCCAGGTCCATACCACACCAAAGTCACTTGGCCCCTTCCTCTAAAATAGGATTACGAATAATCGTAATACTCACATAAGGGGTATAACCAGATTCAACTGTCACATACGAAATGCCAAAGACGTATGTGAGGGCCAAACCAGGTCTCCAGTTCGGATTCCAGTAAGGATGAACCCCGATTGTTAAATTACCCTTCGCATACTCCGCACCCATTCAGATCTTGATGAGACGGCTCGTCACGAGAATTGCCAATACCACTATACAGGCCTGTGGTGTTGAAATGGTTAATTATGGTGTTGAACTACGGTGTCGTGTCATTGGATGTCTAGATCAGAACGTGTGCTTATAAGTCAGCAATAGTGCCTCGTGTCGTCCACAGCACCTCGGGGTGCAGTAGTTTTTTATTATTCCCCGAATGGTAGTGAAGTAACGTGAGGTATGGGATCAAACATTGGTGAATAGTTGCGGTATTGGACTAAGGTGTCGGTATTATAGGAATGAATGGCCTTTTTGTGGAATTTATCGGGGTATAAACTTGGAAAAGTCGCTGGAATACTGCACCCTTACAATGCAGATTCAGTACTGGAGGTTGCGAGTTCAATCTTCACCCTAGGCGCGAAAAACGCTACCATTGTATTTCCATCCCACTGATCTGTATGAGACTTTAAAGGTACATGCCCACGCAGTAGGCACAAAATGTTCTTTATAGGAATTAAATAAGTGTATAATTGTGTCACTATTCCACCAGTTCTAAAAATTACGAGTGCCCGCTATACAGATATAATCATTTAGTAATATTTATTTTACTGATAGTGACGCGCGGTGGTATCAGTCTATTTTCATATGCAAATGAGGCATTGTATTTTTTAATTATTTATACTAATTAAATGAATCGCCTGAAAAAAGAATATTTTCGACAGATTAACAAGAATGATCATTGCACATCAAAAACAGATTAACAAGAATGATCATTGCACATCAAAAACAGATTAACAAGAATGATCATTGCACATCAAAAACAGATTAACAAGAATGATCATTGCACATCAAAAACAGATTAACAAGAATGATCATTGCACATCAAAAACAGATTAACAAGAATGATCATTGCACATCAAAAACAGATTAACAAGAATGATCATTGCACCTCAAAAACAGATTAACAAGAATGATCATTGCACATCAAAAACAGATTAACAAGAATGATCATTGCACATCAAAAACAGATTAACAAGAATGATCATTGCACCTCAAAAACAGATTAACAAGAATGATCATTGCACATCAAAAACAGATTAACAAGAATCAGATTAACAAGAATGATCATTGCACTTCAAAAACAGATTAACAAGAATGATCATTGCACATCAAAAACAGATTAACAAGAATGATCATTGCACATCAAAAACAGATTAACAAGAATGATCATTGCACTTCAAAAACAGATTAACAAGAATGATCATTGCACTTCAAAAACAGATAACAAGAATGATCATTGCACTTCAAAAACAGATAACAAGAATGATCATTGCACTTCAAAAATTCAGATTAACAAGAATGATCATTGCACATCAAAAAACAGATTAACAAGAATGATCATTGCACTTCAAAAACAGATTAACAAGAATGATCATTGCACTTCAAAAACAGATTAACAAGAATGATCATTGCACTTCAAAAACAGATTAACAAGAATGATCATTGCACTAAAAACAGATTAACAAGAATGATCATTGCACTTCAAAAACAGATTAACAAGAATGATCATTGCACATCAAAAACAGATTAACAAGAAATGATCATTGCACTTCAAAAACAGATTAACAAGAATGATCATTGCACATCAAAAACAGATTAACAAGAATGATCATTGCACATCAAAAACAGATTAACAAGAATGATCATTGCACTTCAAAAACAGATTAACAAGAATGATCATTGCACTTCAAAAACAGATTAACAAGAATGATCATTGCACTTCAAAAACAGATTAACAAGAATGATCATTGCACATCAAAAACAGATTAACAAGAATGATCATTGCACATCAAAAACAGATAACAAGAATGATCATTGCACATCAAAAACAGATTAACAAGAATGATCATTGCACATCAAAAACAGATTAACAAGAATGATCATTGCACATCAAAAACAGATTAACAAGAATGATCATTGCACTTCAAAAACAGATTAACAAGAATGATCATTGCACTTCAAAAACAGATTAACAAGAATGATCATTGCACTTCAAACAGTAATTACAGAGTAGAAATAGTAATGTCAGTTAACATTTTAAGGAAACACGATTATCGCCCCTGATATCAGTGTGAACATTCATGTTTGATATATAAAGTATATAAATGCCAATTATATCGTCTGGAAATGGTTCATGACTGTTCATTTTGCCCGAACAATGTTACATTGTACATCTAATGTATGGACGAAAAAAATATGCCTCCCTATAGTATTACCTGGCACGTGGGCATGTACCTTTAAACTGTGGTCCCATCTCTATTTGACCTTAACTGTTACTGGTGGGACGTTAAAACCCTTTCACTTTACAATGCTGAATTAAATTTTGTTGGCTGCTGTTTATTTTCTATTTTCCAATTTTTCCTGCAAACCATGCTGTGACAGCACTATAGAATCATTTCCATTTATAGAATCAACTGATTCTAATTTTCTGATTGAGGTAGACAAATGATATATAAAACAGCATCAGGCAACACATTTTTGCGGACGAGACAAACATTTGTTATCTGATGCTGTTTTATATATCATTCGTAACACGAATACTTAGCATTTCGAAATTGGCGTAAAGTTTTTGTACGTCGGTCGAGGCGTCGGCTGAGGATATTCATGAACCCTGCTCTCTTGCTCTATTTCTGACTGCAACTGGATAAATGGGGCTTAGGAATCATATTTATGGACTGCCCCGCCCGTTCCTGTATGACCTTAGCTGTTGCTGGGACTTAAAGTCCATTCACTTTCACTTCATCACCAGTTCAGCTACTGAATGGCTATCGCATAAGACCGATAACAACATTTTAAAACTAACACATTCCTGAAGCATGATGAGGATTTGTACAGTGTGTTAGATGCATGATACGTGTTTTAATGACCGAATGGCCAACAGTGCAGACCCAGATCGGATGCATGACCGAATGGCCAACAGTGCAGACCCAGATCGGATGCATGACCGAATGGCCAACAGTGCAGACCCAGATCGGATGTATAGGCTGAACTGGGTCTTCTACTCTGGGGACCGTTTCACTAAACTTCGTTCAACTAAAATGTTCGTAAGAGCAAAATGAAATTAGTCTGTAAATTTCACATTAACAATATTTTCTTGTATTAAACAATTAATGGGTTTACATTTATTGAGCATAGGCTGCATATGCAGCCTATGCTCAATAAATGTAAATCCATCAATTGAAATTTCGAGACTAAATTTGCACTTTATACAAACATTTTAGTCGTACAAAGATTAGTGAAACGGGTGGGTGGCAGGTGGGAGTATGCGATGGGTAATTTAACGATCGGGGTTCATCCTTACCTGAATTCCGACTGGAGACCTGGTTTGGTCCTCACATACGTCTTTGGCATTTTGTATGAGACAGTGGAATCTGGTTATACGATAGTATTACGATATTCATAATCCTATTTTAGGGGAAGGGGCCAAGTGACTTGGTGTTGTATGGACCTGGCACCAGGTCAGGTTATTCTAATTTCAGGGCTAAATATATTTGTTCTCGATGTAAATATTCCGTTCTGTTTTTTAGCTCGACTATACGAAGAATATTTGGAGCTTATGTTGTCACCCCGGCCTCGGCATCACCGTCACGCCTTGGTTAAGGTTTTTAGTCAAGCTTGTATATGCAATACTACTGGCCCTACACCCACCATACTTGGACAACTTCATCTCCTAGTGATGTACATCAATAACCCCTGATCTATATTTGACCTTCACCTACATTTCCTCTTGAATTACTTAGTTAATTCCCCTTGGTTAAGTTTTTAGGTTTTTAGTCAACCTTGGTTGGTTTAAGGTTTTTAGTCAAGCTTGTACATGGAATACTATTGTGCTTACAGACACCATACTTGGACAACCTTTTCTCATAGGGATGTACATCAATAACCCCTGATCTATATTTGACCTTGGCCTACATTTCCTCTTGAATTACTTAGTTAATTCCCCTTGGTTAAGGTTTTTAGTCAAGCTTGTATATGGAATATTACTGGCCCTACACCCACCATACTTGGATAACTTCATCTCCTAGTGATGTACATCAATAACCCCTGATCTATATTTGACCTTCACCTACATTTCCTCTTGAATTACTTAGTTAATTCCCCTTGGTTAAGGTTTTTAGTCAAGCTTGTACATGGAATACTGTTGTGCTTACAGACACCATACTTGGACAACCTTTTCTCATAGGGATGTACATCAATAACCCCTGATCTATATTTGACCTTGACCTACATTTCCTCTTGAATTACTTTGTTAATTCTCCTTGGTTTAAGGTTTTTAGTCAAGCTTGTAGATGGATACTCCTGCCTACACCAACGATACTTGACCACTCATCTCCTAGTGATGTACATCAATAATCTTGACCTATATTTGACCTTGACCTACGTTAATCCTTGGATACTTACTTATTTTCCCTTGGTTAAGGTTTTTAGTCAAGCATGTAAAGAATTGAACTACCCTGGCCCTAAACCAACCAACGATACTTTGGAAACCACTTCATCTCCTAGTGATGTACATCAATAAATCCCTGACCTATATTTGACCTTGACCTACTTTTATCCTTGGATTACTTACTTATTTCCCCTTGGTTAAGGTTTTTAGTCAAGCTTGTACATGGAATACTCCTGTGCCTACAGCAACCATACTTGGAAAACTTCATCTCCTAGTGATGTACATCAATAACCCCTGACCTATATCTGACATTGACCTACATTTAACCTTGAATTACTTACTTAATTTCCCTTGGTTAAGGTTTTTAGTTAACCTTGGTTAAGGTTTTTATGCAGGCCGCGGCCACCTTGTTTGTCAAGCTATGTGTACATCGACAAACCTCGTAGTCGAGCTATGCTGTTCTCCTACAGCTCTTGTGGGATTTTCCCCCCCATGCAGCAGGTTAAAATGGGATCGAACCCGTTTGCCCGGCCTTGCATGACCTTAGCTGTTGATAGGCCGTTAGACACTAATAAACAAACAAATTAGTGAAACGGGCCCCTGGTCGCAGAGGCCATACTTCCTGTTTTGTCCTATCACAGTTATATTTGTGGCTGTGACTGGAGCAATGTGGCTTATCGGCTTTTGTGACCAGTGTAGATCGAGGTCGGCCTGTGCATCCGCACAGTCTGATCCGTATCTACACTGTTAGCCATTCGATAAATTGAACACCCATCATGCTTCTAACAAGCAATATAGATCATAATCAGCCTGTACAGGAGTGTGCTATTCGATTAGGAGCTACTATGGTCACGAATACCATAAGCACCAGGGGGCCGTTTCGCCTAAACTTCTTACGACTAAAATGTTCGTAAGTGCAAATTTAAGATCGTCTGTAAATTTCAATCTATGGATTTACATTTATTGAGCATAGGCTGCATATGCTCAATAAATGTAAATCCAATAATTTTTTACAAGAAAACAATGTTAATGTGAAATTTACAAACTATCATAATTTTGCACTTACAAACATTTTAGTCGTTCGAAGTTTAGTGAAACAGGCCTCTGTTCTCCAGTCACAGCCATATGTTATTTCAGGTGCAAAATGGTGGGGGAGGAGGGGGAAGTGTTTGGCAGACGAAAATCGGACGAATTCAAATTTGCGCTGAAAGTAATCATGACCGAAATTGGTGAATTCCTCAGTCAGGAAGATGAATTCCACGAGACGGACAGTGATGTGAAAACCGTCGCAGACTCGAGGCATGAATCTGAAGATGTCTTGGATAAAGATGATGTCAGTTTTCACCCAGCAGTCGAGGCTGAGTCTAAGGGCAGTGTTACTGATAATCAAACAGATGGCATTGAACCTGTGAACAGTATTTCCGATGAGCAGATTGAGATGATTATAAAACAGCTGAAGTTTAGAATGAAGGAAAAACAAAATGAACAAGTGGTTAAAGGTAGCGAAAGAAATGAGTTTGTTGAATCAGAAAAGCTAGACGCTATTTCGGAAGCTGAGAAAACCAATGCAGCATTGATGATGGAACAGCATGAAGATGGGTGGGAGACTGAAAAAGAACAGGATTTAATAGCGAGGAATTACAACAGTGTGTTAGAAGTTAACAAAATAAACGATTCAGTAGAAAAGAAATCTGGTGACGTGTTGGATGATGAGATGAGAACTGATCCAGTTAAACTCTCAGTAACAGCTGGCAGTGTAGATAAACATGTTGGGAGTCAGACAATCAAGGAAATGCTGGAAGACATGTACACCAGAGCTTACATGGAGAATGAGAATAAAGCCGATTTGTTTCAAGGCTGCGAGATAAGTGATGGGTCACACAGGATATCTAACCTTGGAAGTGACAAGAAAAGTGACTTATTTGAAGATTCTGTTCCATTCATAAATTCAGACATGACTGTAAAGGATGACATGACATCCAACAGTGACAGCAGTGAATGTAAAGCTGATACCAGTTTCGGAATGGAAGATTCTGTTGCAGACTTTGATCCCGCAATTCTTGATTTCCATACTTCCGCTAAGTTTGATTCCATTGAAGACAAAGTGCCTGACAGCAATTCGCTCGACAGCTTGTTCAGAAACATAGGGTCAATACCAAGATCAAGCTCTCACGATTCGAGTCTATCCGATGATTCCAGTAAAGGAATCATTGAAGACTCTGGAGTTGAATCAGACTTTTTAGGAGCGTTTACAAATAGACGGTCGGCCGGAAAACTATTTGCTCGAGAACATTATGACAATCCACCACATGGGCATGATGAAGTGTGTAACACAAGGCCCAGTGCATCTCCCAGCAGTTTTCCCGAGACGGAGAATATTCCCCGATGGAATAAAGCAGCAACCCTCTCGATAACGGTTCCAAATCGTGGCCGATTGATGTGCGTCAGGAGTCCTATACGTGATGTTAAGTTGCCACTTGAGAACGACCCAGAAAAAGGTATGTTATATGTGGCTGTAACTGGAGAAGTGGCCGAGCTACACTGGTCACAAATAATGGGGCGTATGGCATTTATGACCAGTGTAGCTCCTGATCAAATAGCATCTGCACAGTCTGTCAGGATGTGCACTGTTCGTCATTAAATCAATGAAATGCTTGTCATGCTTCTAACAAATAATATACATCATTATCAAGCTACAGGAGTGTGCTATATCACAAGGAGCTACACTGGTCACAAATGCCATAAGCCCCTTTTCTCCAGGAACAACCACAGATGCAGAAAACCTACTTTGCAACAAACAATATATACCATATTAACCATAAATATTCGGACACAATTTTCTTTGGGAAACCCTTTTCCCAAAACAAATTAAATGCAAATACATTGTTCTTGTGATTAGACCGCTACTGCCATACTAACCCTAAATATTGGCACACTCACTGTTGTGGGGAAACCATATATTTTTATGTTTCCCCAAATAAATTGTGTCCGAATATGTAGGGTTATTATGGGTACCTTGCAAATTAGTCCAAAAATATCACGGTTCCAAGCTACGAAAACTTGTATAACCTCGGACTCAATAATTATGTTATTTGAGTCTTTATATATTCATGTACTTCTAATTCAGCCAAATGTTGGAATTGATATGCAGAGCTCCAGATAAGATTTGCGTCTAAAGAGTATTGTACCCCCTGATTTCAAATTAAATGCGTATTTTCTTCATTATAAAATAGGGAACAACTGATCAAAACAAATGTAAACATTCACTTATTTGAGTGCATTATTAGTTATTCACTTATTTATACTGTACAGTTGAAAAATTACATAGTTGAGCTGCAAAAAGCTGCTGATAATCAATGCGTATTCAGCTGAAATAAGTGCGTAAAATACGCCAAATATGCACCTTATCTGGAGCCCTGGATATATAAATGCATGATTTTTGGTACTAATTGGACAGTGGACTTTGATCAATCAATGATAGCATGCATACAATGAAAGGTTCTGCGGTATACAGGCTCCAGATAAGGAATTAGTAATTCAGTATTGTCACTCCATCATTTCTGAAGCAATTGGGTATTTCAAAATTTTAATTGGGTAAAATAAAATCACACTACTGTTTACACATGAACAGACAGCAATTGTTGAATAGTTTGCTTCGAAATGAAAACATGTCATGGCATTTCATTAGAATTGTCTCCTTGGAGACAATTCTAATGAAATACCAAGATGTGTTTTCATGGAAATTAAGAAAAAATATGCTATATGTGTGGTCTGTTTATTGTTTTCTGCATCATGATAAAGGTACCATAACATTTTTATTGCTTTTTGATACTCGCTACTTCTGATTTCAATTGTGTTTTTTGCAATTTTAATTTGGTATTTAAGCAAATACGCAGCTTATCTGGAACACTGAGTATATATGGCTATGACTGGAGAAATGGTGCATATGAATTTTGTGACCATTGTAGATTCATCAAAAGGGTTGCATGTGTTTTTCTGCAATTTTTTATATTTTTTTTAAATTACTTGCAAAATGTGCAGATCCTGATGAGATGGCTCATCTGGATCTACACTGTTTCCAAAACTGCTCTAGAGGTCTGTAGTGTTATGTTCAATCAATGAATCAACCAAGCAAGCAAACAAACAAACAAGCAAACGACTAGCTAATTAGCCAACCAGTCAATTAACCAAACGATCAATCCACCAACTAACCAGTGGGTGGTAGGTGGGAGGCGATGGATAATCGGGGTTCACCCTTACCGGAATCTCGACTGGAGACCTGGTGCCCGTTTCACTAAACTTCTTACGACTAAAATGTTTGTAAGTGCAAAATTATCATAATCTGTAGATTTCACATTAACAATGTTTTCTTGTAAATAATTATTGGATTTACATTTATTGAGCATAGGCTGCATATGCAGTCTATGCTCAATAAATGTAAATCCATCAATTTAAATTTACAGACGATCCTAAATTTGTACTTATGAACATGTTAGTCGTACAAAGTTTAATAGTGAAACGGGCTGCTGGTTTGGCCGACATGCACCGTACGTCTTTGGCATTTTGTATGTGACAGTTGAATCTGGTTATACCCCTTATGTGAGTGTTTGTATTTTAGGGGAAAGGGCTAAGTGACTTTGGTGTGTTGACCTGATACCAGGTCAGGTTATTCTACTTTCAGGGCTGAGTATATTATTTCTCAATGTAAATATTCCGTTCTGATTGTGGGATTTTCCTCCCAATGCAGCAGGCAGGTTCTATACATCGAGCCCGTTGGTCCGGCCTTAAATGACCTTAGCTGTTGATAGGCTGTTAAACACCCATAAACAAACCAACTAACTAATCGGTCAATCTTTCAGCACACGGTCGAGGGATGACGTTAGACGTATACTCCAGTAGACAGGTGAAACCAACACTTCTGAACGTCGGCATACCAAAAGGCAGGGGGAGGGGGTTATTGACTTTCAGTCTAAAGTAGAAAGATAACCAAGTTCATTTTCATTGACTAATCATTAATTCATCAGCCAAAATCTGATCCATAGATTGTTTAAATTTCAGGAAAATGTCTTGCTTTTTGATACTCGCTACTTCTGATCTCAATTGGGTTTTTGGCAATTTTAGTTGGGTATTTAAGCAAATACGCAGCTTATCTGGAGCTTTTTATTACGTTTGTTACTTTTGACCCGTTGTATATTTAACCCTTTCAACACCACAGGCCTGTATAGTGGTATTGGCAAACAGTCTAGATTCAGATGAGCCGGCTCGTGACGAGCCGTCTCATCAGGATCTGCACTTTTTGCAAGTATTGTTCATATTTTTGAGAACAAAAACACCCCAATTTTCATACATGGCCTAGTCTGAAAAATCATTTTGTGACCATTGGATTAGTTGCAAAATTAACATATCAAATTCCATTCCAGTTACTTATGGGTGAAAGGGTAAAATATTCACACCATCCATAAGTTCATAATAGAAACGCCCATTCAACGTGTTGCGCTTATATCCCAGTACATTACATAAGCCCCACGCAATATCAACAATGTTGATTCGTTTAACCCATTACAGACGGGATACACTTTTAGTAGTATGAACCTTTTGAGAGAAAAATATCCCTATTTTCTTTATATCTTTTCGAAAGTATATGTTGTTACCACTCATTTGAACCGTCTCAACGAGACGGTTCAAATGAATGGTAACAACATATACCTTTATCGATGAATGAACAAAATAATGAGATTTTTTCAACAAAAATTGGAGTATCCTCAGCATGAAATGGGTTAAGTTTGTTTGGTGTTATTACTATCGTCGTTATCAATAATGTCGCTATTGAGCATCAACGTCGCTGTTCTATGAAACAATTTGGTTACATGTACATGTATTTTCGTTTTTGAAACTATCAGAACATGCAATGTAAATATAAGCAGTGCTCCAGATAAGGAATTAGTAATTGAGTATTGTCACTCCATCATTTCTGAATCAATTGGGTAAATTTCAAAATTTTAATTGTGTAAATTAAAATCACAGTACTGTTTCCACATCAACAGAAAGCAATTATTGAATAGTTTGCTTCAAAATGAAAACATGTCTTGGCATTTCATTATAATTGTCTCCTTGGAGACAATTCTAATGAAATAACAAGATGTGTTTTCATGGAAAATAAGAAAAATATGATATATTTGTGGTCTGTTTATTGTTTTCTGCAGCATGGTAAAGCTACCACAAAATTCTTATTGCTTTTTGATATTCTCTACTTCTGATTTCAATTGGGTTTTTGGCAATTTTAATTGGGTATTTCAGCATTAATTGGTTATACGCAGCCTATCTGGATCTCTGTGTGAGTAATACAACCCATATAAAGTTATAAACCCATATTCCTTTAGTAAGAAGGACAGCGCTATTTTTCCTTTCCATCAGAATCGGATAATACGATAATAAAATTATTTTTGTTTACGATTATGCTACCTACCCATTACATGTACCATTGCCACAAATAAAATACATTCTCAGTGTGAAACTACATTCATTTGTTTTAAACTTTATTTTTGTACTATTGCTGTTTGTCCAAAGATTGCATTTTGTGTAACTACATGTAACATGCCATGCTCCATACACATGACTCAGCTTATTTGTGATCGTGACCACAGGTTCAAGTAACGGACCGAGGTCTATAAATACATTAAATATGCTTAAAAGCATCAATAAATGAAGAAAAAAAAAGCTAATTCTTTTCTTTTGCTCCCTCTATATAACATATACATATATGTGTATATAAAGGGAGTAAAAAAAAATTGTTAAGCTTATTTATTTTCTTCATTTATTGATGCTTTTAGGCATATTTAATGTATTTATAGACCTCCGTCCGTTACTTCAACCTGTGGCTGTGACTGGAGAAATGGGGCTTATGGGTTTTGCAACCAGCGTAGATCCAGATAAGAGCATAATTATGCCCTGATCAGGCTGCATGGATGGAAGAAAATAACAAAATTTCACCCCAAGTTGGTCAAATGACGCACCTTAACTGGAGCTCTCCAGGCTGCATGGATGGATGCCCAGGCTGATCTGGAATATGCTGGTCGCAAACGTCATAAGACCCCTTTTGTCAGCCGACGGCAGAGCTCCAGATAAGGTGCGTATTGGCGTATTTTACGCACTTATTTTAGCAGAATATGCACTGGTTATCAATAGTGGGAGTACAAAATACTCGCAGCAATGTGAAAATACGCATTGATTTTCAAATTGAGTGGTGAAAATACTGTAATAAGTTGAAAATTTACTTAGCTGAACTGCAAAAAGCAAACCGTGTTTGATTTTTGCGGCTCAAATAAGTGAATTTTATCATTTGTTCCTTCTATTTACTAAGGAAGAAAAGCAATAATAAAGTTGTAAAAATAAATACTCATTGAATTTGAAATATATAATACTCTTTAGATACAAAACTTATCTGGAGCCGACGGGCCATTGTTTGTGACGATCTTGTTATATACTTGTGCTGCACTCCACACCGGTGTAAAATGTTTCACATCGAAAAATGCACCGGTTTCCTGATGAGATTTCACTCGGCTCTACATTTTCGAAAATTGTAATTTTTTATCGCCAATTGTTTATTTTTATCCCATTGGGTTATTCCTTTTTATTTTATTTTTTTATTTTTTTTTTAAATGACAATTTTTTTATTTTTCCCAGCTGAATCCCTGAACGAGTTGTGTGGGGATTACCGTATACTGGAGTCAGGTTGTCCGTCCGTCTGTCACTAAACTTAACATCAGAGAAATATGTTATAACTTCTATTTCCTTCAGCTAAAATGCTTAATATTTCACACATGCATTCCTGTAAGGCTCTACTACCATGCTGTGCCAAATCCACGACCGTCCAACCCCCGCTGATCGCAAGGTCAAGGTCAAATACTTAGTCTCTTTACAAAACTTAACATCAGAGAAATATGTTATAACTTCTATTTCTTTCAACGGAAATTCTTAATTTCATGCATGCATTCCTCTAAAGCTCTACTATCATGATGTGACAAATCCCTGCTGATCTCGAGGTCAAGGTCACATACTTAGTCTCTTTACAAAACTTAACATCAGCGAAATCGGTTATTACTTCTATTTCCTTGCTCAGGATCTGCTTCACATTTCACACACGCGTTGCTCCAATGGACCTCTACCACCCTGTGACAAATTCACGTTCGTGCCGCCCCCGCTAAGCCCATAGTCAAGGTCACAAGCCCACACACTTGGAAATATTTTACATATTTAGGGGTACCTGTGCCCACGCTGACCAATCTAGTTTTGCAATGTTTTCCTCATGTAGATGAATAGAGATTTGTCAGGACTCTGGTGCCTGTTTCGATGTGAAACATTTTGTGCTAGTTGTGAGTGCAACAACATAGTACTTTACTGTTTGTTTCACGTAACCTGTCCAAATTTTACGGCTATATATACAATGCAAAACTAATATCTTTTTCGAAAATATTAAATGTTTTAAAAATTTAAGAATAGGCCTTTTTTATATTCCTATATTGATTTTTTTATGAAAATCAATTTCCCCATGTTACTCCCCATGTTACTCCCCATAGACTGGTTTCTTGGAAATGATCTAAGAAAACAAAAGTTACATTTTGAAAATCGGTCCAATATTTCTGAAATTAGAAAACGATTCGATTCGTTTTCTAATTTCAGAAATATTGGACCGATTTTCAAAATGTAACTTTTGTTTTCTTAGATCATTTCCAAGATATCTAGCCAGATTTCGGAGTCAATTCCCGACTAGTTCTGCAGCTCTACCAGCTCCTTTTGCTCTATGTTACATTTTCTTAGAGAAATAATTTTTCGGAATAAAATCAAAATTTCATAAAATTTCACAAATAAAAAAATGCTCATTTGATAAAATTTAATATTATCAAAAAGAAATATTGTTTTACATTGTGGATATAGCTGTAAACTTTGGGCATGTTTCGTGAAATAAACTGTAGGCATGTCTAGATCATAAAGGAACGTGCCTTCAGATTGTCACAGTTGTTTAGTTCTTTATATTTTATTTCTATTATTCCATTTTTCCATAAATATTGGCCGCTGGCTGAAAACAAGGACAGTAGATTTTAAGATTAGCATAGACAGTGATCTCTCTGACATTGTCCCCTTGCTGATTGGTAAGAGGGGATATAGAGTTGACCCATATATATGTGTATATATGTGTGTTGTACGTTCAGTCCATGTATGAGCAAGCATACCTGTGTGTGTGCATACCTATGTGTATGTTTGTCTACTATAATACAGTGAAACCTGGTAAACGATGACGTCGAAAGATGACGGAATTCCACTTTTGCTACAAAATTTTCGTAAAGTTTTCATATCATAAGGAAAATATCGTAAAGTTTGTAAATATTTTTCATTAGATATCGCACATGTTGTTAACCCTTACTACCCTGAATTAAATGTTGTCATCTGCTGGAAATGTTTTATTTTCAATATTTCTCGACAAAAACCTGGTTTTGACAGCACATGAGAATCGTCTCCAGCGGAGACGATTCTCATGTGCTGTCAAAACCATTTTTTTGCTAAGAATTATTTAAAAGCAAAAATGAAAAACAGCAGACGGCAATTTCCGTCAACAGCGTAGGAAGGGTTAATCCGACGTGCTTTGAGACGAGACAGATGTGCCGGATTAACCAGTGTGTCAGATTGGCTACTGTCTGTTCCACGTTTTTCTGCCGACAAATCTTTGGCTATTAAACACATTAAATCTAAAAAATAGTTAAAAGTAAGTACTTTTTTATCAATAACAAAAAAGTCGCCCTTTGTAAATTTAAATTCGAATAGGAAAATCGTTTTTTCGCAATAAAATCAATATTTGATGGAATTTCATCAAATCATTTTTTTTGGGGAGGGTGACTTTTTTGTTATTGATGAAAAAGCACTTACTTTTAATTTTATTTTTTTTTTTATTTAATGTTTTTAATGGCCAAATGAAAAAGCACTTTACTTTTAAAATATATTTTTTTATTTAATGTGTTTTTAATGGCCAAATATTCGTCGGCAGCAAAACGTGGAACAGACGGTAGGTTCTGTGGTTGCAAATATACCAAAGTCGATATTCTCAAACTTGTTTCATATCTCAATTAAACATGGATTGACAGCACATTGCAATCAATTCCATTTGGAAATGATTCAAACGTGGGGGGTGGGGGGGAGTGCACTAAACATACCGGCTTCTTCACATCGACAGGGTGGGGGGTGGGGGCACTAATCGTACCGGCTCCTTCAGGCCGACAGTTACGTCTGGTCCGATTGGCATTCTGAAATTTTAGAAGCCCTGATACACCCTCTGAATCAACGCATGGTACACGTAGCGATGATTGTAAACAGTGAATACACTGATCAGACAACACAAATGTGCAGGCTGGTCTGGGTATACATTGGTCCTCTTTTTCAGCCACGGCCTCATACCTGTTATTGTTGTTTTAACCCTTTCAACACTACATACCTCTTTTATGATGTTTGCAAACCGTGTAGATCCTGATGAGCTGTCTCATCAGAATCTGCACTTTTTGCAAGTAATTTTCATATTTTTTAGAATAAAAAAACCCCCTTTTTATCCCCTCGCCGTTAGGCAAGACGGGATATAGCATTAGTTCATGTATGTGCGTGTGTGCGTTAGCAACACCTTACAATTTTCAATAACTTATGAACCACTTCACCGATTTTGATAATATTTGGCCACAATGTGTGTCTAGTGATGGTGCTTTGTTCTGCATACGACCCACGTCCGACCGCCCAAGGTCAAGGTCACTGAGGACTTTCGTTCACCTTGTTTGTAAGGCAAAACTGTTTAAAGTTTTTTTTCTTTTATTATCCAGGCTGCCAGTGAGTGCATTAGCTTCGTGATAACGATGCCCTTGTTATAAATGGGCTAGTCTGAAAATCATTTTGCGATGACTGATTGGTCGGAAAATTAACATATCACAGTCCATTCCAGTTACTTAGCGTTGAACGGGTTAAGCCATGTTTTATCATTCCTTTATCATCATTGTCTTGTACATGTGGGATGCCCGCTGAGACAACGTACCTTACGATGTAGACAATAATGGTAGATCTTGGTCCTCTTGCCCATTCACTGTGTATGGTTTGATTAACCCATTAAAGACGGATACAATTATAGTAGTATGAACGTTTTTAATGGAAAAAATCCTATTTTCTTTATTTCATCTCGAAAGTATATGTTGTTACCACTCATTTGAACCGTCTCAACGAGACGGTTCAAATGAGTGGTAACAACTTATACCTTTATGGAGAAATAAACAAAATAATGTGACTTTTTCAACAAAAAGTATCGTATCCTTAGACTGAAATGGGTTAATAATTTTTATGTACCCCGACAACAATTTCCGAGTACATATAGTCGCCACCCTAGGCCTGTTCATCTATTCGTCTGTCCGAGATTTGGTTATCGAAAGTTGGATTGACTTGAAATTTCATATGCTCATTTGTCAACATTCATAGTTTCATTCTATTTTCCGTTCTGATTTTGGGATTTTCCCCCAATGTAGCAGGTAAAATACGGGATCGAACTCGTTGGCTGAGGCCTTAAATGACCTTAGCTGTTGATAGGCCATTAAACACCAATCCATCACCATCATAGTTTCATTCTATAGCCCACCTATGCTGCCCTTGTGCTCAAGGTCAATGTCAAACTACTTTGCTTTAAAGTGTTTTCGTGTTAATGTTTTTGAGCGCTACATCCATCAGTGTTGGGGCGATTCCAGACTTGATTGTATGAGCGGGATTCATCAGAAAGTTAATTATTGACATGGATTGTTGGATTAGTCAAATATTGGCTTCCACTCTCCCATTTAATTCTGTAGCCGATTTCACCAACATTGCAAAGTATACTTTTCTAGCAAAGTATACTTTGAGGGAGTAATCATTTATTTTTCCTGAAATGCATTATTTCGTATAGAACTAACGACTGCATATATTTGATGATTAAAAGTATGCAGAATTATTATACTGAATTTATTACATTATCACAGCCAAAATGGCTGTGATAATGTAATAAATTCAGTATAATAAAAATTGATAAATTTATCCTAAAATTGAAAATTTCTTCCTCAAAGTATACTTTGCTGGAAAAGTATACTTTGCAATGTTGGTGAAATAGGCTACTGGAATTGCCCTTTCTGATTGCTTGTTGATGACGGCAGGCAGGCAGCCTCCTTTAGTGACAGGATGGCGAAAAGTGCAAGCCCTGATCAGCTTTTGTGAATGCACAGGCTCATCTGGGACTACACTGGTCACAGACATCGTAAGGTACCATTTCTCAGCCGTCCACTCATGTATCGTGTTTCTGCAGATATGTATGAAGATTTTTTTTGTTCAAGTTTGGCAGCATAATCCATACCTCAGGTGCACAAATGTATCTGGTTTTAGAAAAGTCAGTTTTAAATCTAAGCATTTGCCTGATACGAATAAGGCATCACATGATGTTGTCAACGAATTGAACATTTTTATTCGTCAAATGGCATCACAGTGACGTTGTTACTTAACGACGTCAGTGTAATGATCCAACGTAAACAAGTTCACATTATTTCCAATAAAAACTATTTTATATTTGACCGTGGTCGGGTGAACGTGACGGCGTAAATTAACGGTAGGGCTTCCTCCTTATAGGAATCACGATTTTCCTGGTTTGGCCCTCAGGTACGTTTTTATCTTTGGCTCTTTTGTTACCTGAGATTTTAATTGGGTTATTGCCCATTATAAAAGTAGTAAGATTATTACTGATCCTATTGCTTTTGGGAGGGGGCCAAGTGATTCTGGTGTGGCGAGTACCTGGTATCAGATCAGGATTATTCTGATTTCAGGGCTTTTTTTTTATTATAAATATTCATTTCTGATTTTGGGATTTTCCCCCCTTTTGTACATGTACTTGAACATTTTTATATCCTGTTTACCAAGTTTTGAATCTCCACGGATTGCACAGCCCTGGGGGGCGTTTATTAGAATAAATATGGTAGTTGAATATTGCACAAACTCCTAGTGATTTGATCAACTAAAATAGTGCATTTGACTGATGTTTTTTGCAGTCCATGAAGTAGAAAACCTATTGAATTTACATCATTACCTGAGGACACACTGCCTTTCCCCATAGACTATGTATATATGTGTATATAATTCATTGTTACAAAAGAAAAGTTTATTTTTTATTTTATCTGTAGATCTAAGATCTTTCCACTGTTTAAATGTGGCCCACTGGCTGGCGAAATGTACTTGAAATATTTGCGACTAATCAGTAATGACGTAGACTACTGTCTGTTCCACGTTTTGCTGCCGTCAAACTTTTGGCTATTAAACACATTAAATCTAAAAAATATTTAAAAGTAAGTACTTTTTCATCAATAACAAAAAAGTCACCCTCCTCAATTTATTTAATGAAATTCCATTAAATATTGATTTTATTGCGAAAAAACTATTTTCCTATGGGAATTTAACATGGGGCCTCAAAATAGATGTTTTTTTTAATATTTTTTTTATTTGTGGACCGATTTTCAAAATCTAACTTTTGTTTTCTTAGTTACATCATTTTCAAGCTATCTCGCCAGGTTTCGGAGTCAATTTCCAAATGTTTTGGAAATTGACTCCCCATGTTAAATTCCCATAGGAAAATCGTTTTTTCGCAATAAAACCAATATTTAAATTTTGTTGTGGAGGTTGACTTTTGTTATTGATAAAAAAAGTACTTTCTTTTAAATGTTTTTTAGTTTCAATATTTTTAATGGCCAAATGTTCGTCGGCAGCAAAACGTGGAACAGACTATAGTGTGGATGAAGATGATAAGTTTGCACATAATTACGCACACTGATCAGTGTACTCTTGTTAAGCCAATTAAATGTTTTACATGTTATGTGTGTGGGTGGCAGGTGGGAGCAGGCGATTGGTAATTTAACGATTGGTATTCATCCTTACCGGAATCCCGACTGGAGACCTGGGACCCGTTTCACTAAACTTTGTACGACTAAGAAGTTTGTATGTGCAAAATTGAAATCCACAATAACATTTGTTCTAAGAGCTGTTTTTGAAAAAATATTGTGTGGATGTGATGACATGAACCCGTAGGTAGGTAGCATTAGAGAAACACATTCATGTAAGTAGCAAATTCATAGAAATCTTTGTAGAAACATTTTTATTGTACAAAGTTTAATTAAACGGGCCCCTGGTTTGGCTCTCAGGTACGTCTTTGGCTTCAAATGTGAGATTTGAATCTGGTTATACCCCTTATAAGAGTAATCCTGCTGGTAATACTTTTAGGGGATATTTTGATAGGCCATTAAACACCAATAAATCCAATCGAATCACCGAAATCCAAATGTCTCTGGTTTGGCCCTCCTGTATGTTTTTGACTTTCTTGTGCATGAGAGTTGAATACTGTTGTACCAATTATAAAAGTAGTATGTTTAGTACTTCGTAATACCTTTTTGACATGGGGCTAAGTGAGTACATGTCACCAGATCAGGTTATTCCAGATCAGGTTTTTCTAATTTCAGGGCTGATTATATATTTTTAGCTCACCTGAGCAAAGCTCATGTGAGCTATTGTTATGGCAAAGTGTCCGTCGTCCGTCGTCCGTCGTCCGTCCGTCCGTCCGTCCGTGAACATTTTCAATCATCTTCTTCTCCCGAACTGCTGAGCCGATATTGGTTAAACTTCACAGGGATGATATATGGGTGATGCCATTTCAGATTTGTTAAAATGGAGGTCATCGACAATCCAAGATGGCCGCCATGGAAAAGTAGGTCAAATTCTTAAAAAATCTTCTTCTCACAAACCGCCAGGCCAGCCGATTTCGACGATACTTGGTATGAATGATCGATAGTTAGCGCTGTTTCAGATTTCTTCATATGGTGGCCCGTGGGTCAAAAATGGGCGTCGCCCGAGGGGTCAAATAGGGGTCAAATTTTATTTTTAACCGAATATAGTCATGTAATATATCAAATCGAAGGTATTGACGAGACGATCACTCTGGATAATTTGTTGTCTAAATCAGATGATTACGTCATCCAAGATGGCCACTGATAGTTCAAAAGGTCATTCTTTTACTAAAGATTTCAAACGTCTTTTTCTTGTGAACTGCTTGGCCGATATTGGCCAAACTTAACTGTAATGGTCTGTGGGTGAAGCCTGTTCATTTTTGTTAAAATGGAGGTCATCACCAAATCCAAGATGGCCGCCGTTGAGAAGTAGGTCAAATTGTCAACAAATCTTCTTCTCACCAACCTCCAGGCCGATTTCGACGAAACTTGGTAAGAATGATTGATAGTTACAGCTGTTTCAGATTTGTTTCATATGGTGGCCCCTGGGTCAAAAATGGGTGTGGCCCGAGGGGTCAAATGGGGGTCAAATTTTATTTTTCCCCTTCCTCCTAAACATCTACCCTCCACCCTCACACATCGCGCCCCCAACGCCTTCTTTTCGACGAACTTGGTTAAGAATGATTGATAGTTACCGCTGTTTCAGATTAGTTCTATGGTGGCCCCTGGGTCAGAAAATGGGTGTGGCTACGAGGGGTCAAATAGGGGTCAAATTTTATTTTTATGACAGAATATGGCCATATAGTATATCGGATCGAATATATATAGTATATCGGATCGAATGTATCGACGAGACGATCACTCTACAGCATGTTTTGTCTAAATCAGATGATTTTTGTCATCCAAGATGGCCACCGCGAAAGGTAAAAAATTTGTTTTACGATTTCAAACGTATTATTCTTGTGAACTGCTGGGCCGATATTGGCCAAACTTAACTGAAATGGTTTGTTGGTGAAGCCTGTTCATTTTTTTGTCAAAATGGAGGTCATCACCAAATCCAAGATGTCCGCCGTTGAAAAGTAGGTCAAATTGTCAAAAAATCTTCTCACAAACCTCCAGGTCGATTTCGACGAAACTTGGTGTGAATGATTGATAGTTAACGCTGTTTCAGATTTTTTGTTTCATATGGTGGCCCCTGGGTCAAAAATGGGCATGGCCCGAGGGGTCAACTAGGGGTCAAATTATATTTTTGCCCGAATATGGTCATATAATATATCAAATCGAAGGTATCGACTAGTCGATCACTCTGGAGCATGTTTTGCCAAAATCAGATGATTACGTCATCCAAGATGGTCACCGACGGGTCAAAAGGTTGTTCCTTTACTAAAGATTTCAAAGGACTTCTTCTTGTGAACTGCTTGGCCGATATTGACCAAACTTAACTGAAATGGTTTGTTGGTGAAGCCTGTTCATTTTTGTCAAAATGGAGGTCATCACCAAATTCTAGATGTCCGCCGTTGAAAAGTAGATCAAATTGTCAAAAAATCTTCTTCTCACAAACCGCCAGGCCGATTTCGACGAAACTTTGTATGAATGATCGATAGTTAACGCTGATTCAGATTTGTTCATATGGTGGCCTCTGGGTCAAAAATGGTCTTGGCCCGAGGGGTCGAATAGGGGTCAAATTTTATTTTTGACCGAATATGGTCATGTTATATATCAAATCGAAGGTATAGCAGTAAATCACATGCACATTCGCAATATATGTTAGATCAGAAGGTACCAACAAATTCTGTGGAACATTTGAAGTTGTAAGTGAAGAGTCTTTGTGAAATCAAGATGACCACTATGGAGGCTTTTAGGTGAGCGATACAGGCCCATTTGGGCCTCTTGTTTATGTACGGTAAATATTCACATTACACAAACATTGTATTAGCGAGCGTACCCCACTACACCCCCAGTTACCTATGTAAACAGGGGGTCTAGTGGGGTACCCGCGCAATAGGTAATGCGGTCAAATAGGCCATGATGCAGTGACTATTTTCGATCAATAAATTATGTTGTAAGCGATTGTAATGTGTATTTTCAATATTTTGATTATTAAAATGTATCATATCGGTACTCCTTTAAGTAATATTTGTATATTTTAAATGTGTTGATGTTCTCATGAAGCGTATTAATATAAGTATTAACAGATCCAGCTTATTTTGAGTCAAATCACACAGCCTTATAACATAGTGCTGGAGTATAAATACTATTATAGTATATTATTCATAAGTATATCGCTATCAAACATTAATTACAATATGTATGCATATTATTAAAACAATAGATGCTATCGCTGTTTCGCTATATGTGATATTTATAACAAAACATTTTTTTTATTCGTCTGCTTACGGATTTCTGTCACACAAAGCACCATTTTCAGTTCATATTTTGACTTGTGCATATGAACCGGACCAAGTTTAAACAACGTTCGATTCCGTCCGATTCAAATATCTCTGCAGAATGTTCAGACTAACTACATAGGTAATGCTGCTAAATAAGTGTTAATGGTCGGAGCATGGTCATCATTAAAAGCAAGAAACCACAGTCGTATTGATGAACAATAAGATTTTCCCCGAGATTAATTCAGTGTAAACAATAGACCATGTGATCCCATTCCCTGAGTCGGCCCCGCTTTGTGAGACGGTGTGCTAATCATGATAATATGTACCCCAACATCTAATTATAAATACACGTGTGGCTTTGTGTGGAAAAAATCGATAACGCGTTGCAGTGTGACGAGTTGTTGATCTGATGACATCACACAGCTGTAAATTTTGACCCTTATGCAATGTTTTGAAATTGACGCGTGGTTTTGATGTGTGCCCACACCTCGGTGTCAGAGACAATACACTTTTGATTATACGCAGATCTATTAGACGGCTGGTTATTTAAAAAAAATCCATTTTCAGAGGCCGGAATGTTAAAAGCGTGAGACATATTTTAAGTTGTTCAGTACCTTCGCCGATATTGTTTTTAGAAAATCAGTAATATTTTACGTAAAATGGTGTTGAAAAGTTGACAAAAATTCTATCACCGTATTTAGCCGATATTGTTTTAAAAAATCAGTAATATTTTCCGTAAATGGTGTTGAAAATTGACACAAAATATATCGCCGGATTTCGCCGATATTAGTTTAGAAAATCACCAACATTTTCCGTAAATTTATGTGTTGACACAAAATTCAGCGCTCAAGCGGAATTCAAATCAAATAAAAAAAATACTAATTTAATAAATAGACGAAGAACTGTGTTTGCGGCTAGTGAATTCTGGTTGTGATAGCCACAGGCGCAGTTCGAACAGTGTTATTATCAGATCCATGGAGGACATTAATTATTTTCAAATTCATAAAAAAAAAATGTTTGTGCTGTACGAAAAGTTAGCTTATTCTAAATGAGCAAAAATTTAATGCAATATTAATTGTGACAGCCAAATAAATCAATAATAGGGACAGTAAAAAATTATTAAAATCACAAAATTAATGGAAAAAAATACTATACCAAGTCGAGGTTTGAACCCCCGACCCTTTCGGGAATCGGTACTGTAATCATAAAAGTCGGCGACCTTAACCTCACGACTATTGTACCATTTACGTTGATTACATTTGTACAGAAGTACTATAAGTATTACGCAAACATTTTAACGTAATAATTATTAAATTAATTACAACAACGATACCTTTACAGCGATACGCTATTGAAACAACATGTATTAGTACCCATAACATAACACAGTAATGTATCATTATATATCACAGGAGATAGATTAAAATTATATAAATTAATGAAAATAGTTCCCATACGTGGTAGTGGTGTATGTTGATTATCTCCCTTGCCGAAAGTAGTTCAGTGATTTATTAATTCCAAATAAGACGTGTTTGCGTAATGAGTACTGATTTTGACCCTGTTAACCCAGTTTAAATTCCTTATTATTAAACTCGCTTTCATGTAAAACGTGGCTATGCAATTTAAGTAAATATCATATTCAATCAACGCAAATGTTAGATTATAATTACATGTATTTTTAAGCACAGGATTATATTTTCAGCTGCACCGACCACATTTATAAGATGTTTTCTATCACAGTTTCATGTACATATTATTACATGTATAATTGTTCTTGCACTGCCATTTTTTATGCCCATTATATGCAATACATGTGCTTAATTATTGACAATTGTCGCAAATATATCACAGAACATTTTGAACACTGGTTGAGCGTTTTATGTTTCTGCCTGTTTGTTGTTGTATTTCTTGTGCTATGTACACAAACTTGTCCTTATATCATGATTGTACGGAGTCCCGCAGGGGACATGAATTTTCATTTTTATTAATTCGTTCCCACTAAATTTAAACTATTTTTGTTTCCCTCCAATTTTAAACACTATTTGTTTCCCTCAAATTTAAACAATTTGTTCCCACAAAATGACAATTTGTTCCCACAATTTAACAATTTGTTCCCTCGAAATTAACAATTAGTTCCCACAAATTAACAATTTGTTCCCACAAATTAACAATTTGTTTCCATGGGAACAAATTGTTATTTCGTGGGAACGATTTGTTAAATTGAGGGAACAAATTGTTAATTGGGAAGGAATTGTTAAATTGTGGGAACAAATTGTTAGTTCGTGGGAACAAATTAATAAAAAAAAGAATTATTTTCCCCTGCGGGGCTCCATATGATTGTACATGCCAGAACATTCTACATTGTATATGGTACATTGCAATGGCAGAATTTTCCCATAGGTTAGTGCTGTTTATCAGGTATCTAGCTCACTAGTGCTGCGTTTCGTGCTGGATAAAATGTTTCACGTCGAAAAATGCATCGGTTTCTCATTTCTGTCATAACTTCTATATCCCTCAAATGATTAATTAAATATTTCAACATCAGCATACTTGTGGACAAATGCCACACATCCATGCTGCCCTTAATATGGCCTTGGCATCAGATCAGGATTATTCTGATTTCAGTGCTGAATATATAGACTTTTCATTGTAAATATTCATTTCTGATTTTGGGATTTTCCCCCCATTTGTACATGTACTTGAACATTTTTATATCCTGTTTACCAAGTTTGGAATCTCCACGGATTGCACAGCCCTGGGGGGCGTTTATTAGAATAAATATGGTAGTTGAATATTGCACAAACTCCTCTAGTGATTTGATCAAATAAAATAGTGCATTTAACTGATGCTTTTTGCAGTCCATAAAGTATAAAACCACACATTGAATTTACATCATTACCTGAGGACACACTGCCTTTCCTCATAGACTATGTATATATGTGTATATAATTCATTGTTGCAAAAGAAAAGTTTATTTTTTATTTTATCTGTAGATCTAAGATCTTTCCACTGTTTAAATGTGGCCCACTGGCTGGCGAAATGTACTTGAAATATTTGTGACTTATCAGTAACGACGTAGACTAGTGTGGATGAAGATGATAAGTTTGCACATAATTACGCAGACCAATCAGTGTACTCTTGTTGAGCCAATAGAATGTTTTACATGTTATGTTACGTGTGTGGGTGAGAGCAGGCGATTGGTAATTTAACGATTGGGGTTCATCCTTACCGGAATTCCGACTGGAGACCTGGTTTGGCCCTCGCATACGTCTTTAGCATTTTGTATGTGACAGTTGAATCTGGCTATACCTGTTATATGAGTGTTACAATCCTTCGTAATCCCATTTTAGAGGAAGGGGCCAATTGACTTTGGTGTGGTATGGACCTGGCACCAGGTCAGGTTATTCGAATTTCAGGGCTGACTATATTTTTTCTCGATGTAAATATTCTCTTCTGATTTTGGGATTTTCTCCCCAATGCAGCAGGTTAAATGCGGAATCGAACCCGTTGGCCCGGCCTTAAATGACCTTAGCTGTTGATAGGCTGGTTGGGAGCATGAGAAGGGTAGTTTAACAAAGGGTAGTTTATTATAGGAATGAATGGCCTTTTTGTGGAATTTATCGGGGTATAAACTTGGAAAAGTCGCGGGAATACTGGACGAAGGCCGGAAGGCCTCGTCCAGTATTCCCGCGACTTTTCCAAGTTTATATCCCCGATAAATTCAACAAAAAGGCCATTAATTCCCTATAATTCCAGCATTTCAAATAAATTCATCAAGAAAATGTGTTTATTTTCCGTTTTCTTAAGAACTATTTTAACTACGCCTGACGGTTATGGAAAGTAGTTCGGCATGGAGTTTACTGGGATATAAATTCTGGACAGAGACTTGCTACGGGCCAATCAAATGTTAGGGAATTGTGTAAATATTTGTGTGCTGGAATTATAAGATGTTTTCTATCACAGTTTCATGTACATATTATTACATGTATAATTGTTCTTACACTGCCATTTTTTATGCCCATTATATGCAATACACGTGCTCTATTATTGACAATTGTCGCAAATATATCACGGAACATTTTGAACACTGGTTGGCTGCATCCACTTGTTGAGCGTTTTATGTTTTGTTTCTGCCTGTTTGTTGTTGTATTTCTTGTGCTATGTACACAAACTTGTCCTTATATCATGATTGTGCGTGTACACAAACTTGTCCTTGTATCATGATTGTGCTATGTACACAAACTTGTCCTTATATCATGATTGTGCGGAGTCGTACAGGGGACATGGATTTTTTTTTTTATTAATTTGTTCCCATGAACTAACAATTTGTTCCCTCAATTTAACAATTTGTTCCCTCGAATTAACAATTTGTTTCCACAAAATGACAATTCGTTCCCACAAATTAACAAGTCGTTCCCTCGAATTAACAATTTGTTCCCCACAAATTAACAAGTCGTTCCCTCGAATTAACAATTTGTTCCCCACAAATTAACAATTCGTTCCCACGAATTAACAATTTGTTCCCGTGGGAACAAATTGTTATTTTGTGGGAACGATTTGTTAAATGGAGGAAACAAATTGTTAATTGGGAACAAATTGTTAAATTGTGGGAACAAATTGTTAGTTCGTGGGAACAAATTAATAAAAAAAGAATTCTACGTCCCCTGCGGGGCTCTGTATGATTGTATATGCCAGAACATTCTACATTGTATATGGTACATTGCAATGGTATAATTTTCCCATAGGTTAGTGCTGTTTATCAGATATCTAGCTCACTAGTGCTGCATTTCGCGCCGGAGTAAAATATTTCACGTCGAAAAATGCACCGGTTTCTCATTTCTGTCGTAACTTCTAGATCCTTTGAATGATTAATTAAATATTTCAACACAGCATACTTGTGGACAAATGCCACATATCCATGCTGGCCTTAATATGACCTTGACCTTTTGACCATCACAACTTTGAACATTTTCACACATTAAGAGTGGGTGGTTGGTCGGGAGCATGCGACGGGTAATTCAACGATCGGTGTTCATCCTTACCGGAATTACCCTCATATACGTCTTTGGCATTTTGTATGCGACAGTTGAATCTGGTTATACCCCTTATACGAGTATTACGATTATTCATAATCCTATTTTAGGGGAAGGGGACAAGAGACTGGTGTGGGAATTGGCACCAGGTCAGGTTATTCTATTTTCAGGGCTGAACATATTTTTTCTCTATGTAAATATTCCGTTCTGATTTTGGGATCCCCCTCCACCCCCCCCCCCCCCCCCCCCCCCCCCCCCCCCCCCCCCCCCCCCCAATGCAGCCGTTAAACACCAATAAACAAACAAACACATTAGTGGAAAAAAAGAGACATAGCGGTCATAATTCCGGCGTAGGCATCAACAACTCCGGCGCCAGCATCGTCGCCATATCCTGATACGTTAATGCAATGTTTCACAAACTTCATCAATAGCTTCCTCACATTGATGGTTTTATCCACCCGTGTCATTAGGGTGACCTTCACCTTCACCTTGGTGACCTGGACCTTTGTACTAGCCTTGTATTATCTATTTTCTTATTGAAAACAATTGCCCATTTAAGGTACGACATGCTGGTTTACTGCCAATTCAAGGGGAGTGGTGGTTAACAGGTCATTAGGAATGGAGTGGTCGTTAATGGGCCATTAGGAATGGAGTAGTGGTTAATGGGCCATTTAGGAATGGAGTGGTAGTTAACGGCCCATTTAAGGAATGGAGTGGTGGTTAACGGCCCATTTATGGAATGGAGTGGTGATTAACGGCCCATTTAAGGAATGGAGTGGTGATTAACAGATCATTTATGAAATGAAGTGGTGATTAATGACCCATTAAGGAATGGAGTGGTGGTTAACGGCCCATTTAAGGAATGGAGTGGTGGTTAACGGCCCATTTAAGGAATGGAGTGGTGATTAATGACCCATTAAGGAATGGAGTGGTGGTTAATGACCCATTTATGGAATGGAATGGTGATTAACGACCCATTTAAGGAATGGAGTGGTGGTTAACGACCCATGTATGGAATGGAGTGGTGGTTAACAGCCCATTTAAGGAATGGAGTGGTGGTTAACGGCCCATTTAAGGAATGGAGTGGCGATTAACGACCCATTTAAGGAATAGAGTGGTGGTTAACGACCCATGTATGGAATGGAGTGGTGGTTAACGGCCCATTTAAGGAATGGAGTGGTGGTTAACGGCCCATTTAAGGAATGGAGTGGTGATTAATGACCCATTAAGGAATGGAGTGGTGGTTAATGACCCATTTATGGAATGGAGTGGTGATTAACGACCCATTTAAGGAATGGAGTGGTGGTTAACGACCCATGTATGGAATGGAGTGCTGGTTAACGACCAATTTAAGGAATGGAGTGGAAACGGCCGATTTATGGGATGGAGTGTTGGTTCACAACCCATTTAAGGAATGGAGTGGTGGTTAACAACCCATGTATGGAATGGAGTGGTGATTAACGGCTCATTTAAGGAATGGAGTGGTGATTAACGGCCCATTTAAGGAATGGAGTGGTGATTAACGGCCCATTTGTGGAATGGAGTGGTGATTAACGGCCCATTTATGGAATGGAGTGGTGGTTAATGGCCCATTTAAGGAACGGAGTGGTAACAACCCATGTATGGAATGGAGTGGTGGTTAACGGCTCATTTAAGGAATGGAGTGGTGATTAACGGCCCATTTATGGAATGGAGTGGTGGTTAACGGCCCATTTAAGGAATGGAGTGGTGATTAACGGCCCATTTATGGAATGGAGTGGTGGTTAATGGCCCATTTTTATAAAAAAACGGTACGTATTATGTTTTACCGCATGGCGGGCGGGCGGGTGGCTGAAGAAAAAGTGCATAGTTCGTGTACACAACTCCTCCGAAACCTTTTAGTCGATCGATCTGAAACTATACACGTCTTCTACACATATTGAAGATTTGCACCTTGGTGTTTTTATGCCGAAAAAATATTTTTTAACAAAAATATCACCTTTTTAACATAGCCATTTTTTCTACATTTTTCTATACAATTCTATATACGGTACAGTTTGTGTACACAACTCCTCCGAAACCGTTCAGTCAATCGTTCTGAAACTATACACACGTCCTCTACACATATTGAAGATGAGCACCTTCGTGTTTTTATGCGGAAAAAATATTTTTTAACAAATATATCACCTTTTTAACTTAGCCATTTTTATGCCACCGGGTTTTGACGAAACGGGTGGCATATAGTGTTTGGACCGTCCGTCTGTCCGTCCATCTGTCTGTCCATCCGTCCGTCTATCCGTCCGTCCGTCGCACTTTTCGGTTAACCACTTTGTCACAGTTTCTCAAATGTGCTGCAGGTGGCATCCGCGTTCGACAGACGCATTTCTTGTTTCTACATTTTTCTATACAATTCTATATAGGGTACAGAGTTGGTGTACACAACTCCTCCGAAACCGTTCAGTCGATCGTTCTGAAACTATACACACGTCTTCTACACATATTGAAGATGTGCACCTTGGTGTTTTTATGCCGAAAACATATTTTTTAACAAAAATATCACCTTTTTAACTTAGCCATTTTTTCTACATGATTGTATCCAATTCCCTACCATTTCTACTTTACACTCTACTTTTCTATCTCTGCCTAAATTAGTATACATGTTTAGCACAACGAGATGAAGAAATAATGCTATAGACTTTCAAATTCTCATTAATGTTTCTTGCGTTGGTGACAGCTTCACATTTCTGCATCTTCGCTGTCTGGCCCATATTCGACGGGCGTATTTTGTGACTTGCGGCACTCTTGTTATGGAGTGGAGTGGTGGTTAATGGCCTATTTAAAGGTACATGCCCACTCAGTAAGCACAAAATGTTCTTTATAGGAATTAAATAAGTATAATTGTGTCGCTATATTCCACCAGTTCTAAAAATTACAAATGCCCGGAAAACAGATATAATCATTTAGTAATATTTATTTTACTGATAGTGACGCGCGTTGGTATCAGGCTATTTTCATATGCAAATGAGGCATGATATTTTTTACTTATTTATACTAATGAAATGCTTCGCCTGAAAAAATAATATTTTCGACAGATATAAAGTATGATCATTGCACATCAAAAAATAAATACAGAGAATAAATAGTAATGTCCGTTAACATTTTAAGGAAACACGGTTATCGCCCCTGATATCGGTCTGAAAATTTTAGTCTAAAATAAAATGTATAATAATGCCAATCTATACGTGGGGTAATGGTGAATTAATGTTTATTTTGCCAGAAAATGTCATACGTACAGAATATACACAAGTATCTGTATCACTATATTATAACCTACTGCGTGGGCATGTACCTTTAAGGAATGGAGTGGTAACGACCCATGTATGGAATGGAGTGGTGGTTAACGGCCCATTTAAGAAATGGAGTGGTGATTAACGGCCCATTTAAGAAATTCAGTGTTGGTTAACGGCCCATTTATGGAATGGAGTGGTGGTTAACAGCCCATTTAAGGAATGGAGTCGTGATTAACGGTCCATTTATGGAATGGAGTGGTGGTTAACGGCTCATTTATGGAATGGAGTGGTGGTTAACGGCCCATTTAAGGAATGGAGTGGTGATTAATGACCCATTAAGGAATGGAGTGGTGGTTAACGACCCATTTATGGAATGGAGTGGTGATTAACGACCCATTTAAGGAATGGAGTGCTGGTTAACGACCCATGTATGGAATGGAGTGCTGGTTAACGACTAATTTAAGGAATGGAGTGGAAACGGCCCATTTATGGGATGGAGTGTTGGTTAACAACCCATTTAAGGAATGGAGTGGTGGTTAACAACCAATGTATGGAATGGAGTGGTGATTAACGGCTCATTTAAGGAATGGAGTGGTGATTAACGGCCCATTTAAGGAATGGAGTGGTGATTAACGGCCCATTTATGGAATGGAGTGGTGATTAACGGCCCATTTATGGAATGGAGTGGTGGTTAATGGCCCATTTAAGGAACGGAGTGGTAACAACCCATGTATGGAATGGAGTGGTGGTTAACGGCTCATTTAAGGAATGGAGTGGTGATTAACGGCCCATTTATGGAATGGAGTGGTGGTTAACGGCCCATTTAAGGAATGGAGTGGTGATTAACGGCCCATTTAAGAAATTCAGTGGTGGTTAACGGCCCATTTATGGAATGGAGTGCTGGTTAACAACCCATTTAAGGAATGGAGTGGTTGTTAATGCCCCATTTAACATGGTTAAGGAATGGAGTGGTGGTTAACAGCCCATTTAAGGAATGGTTGTTAATGCCCCATTTAACATGGTTAAGGAATGGAATGGTGGTTAACAGCCCATTTAAGGGAAAGCAATTTTTTTTTGTAATTTCAGTTCTGATCTGATTGTGTGGTGCTCCCCACGTCCAGGTACATTCCTCTCTGTATAGGACATGACAACTCCAATAAATAAATAAATCAATCAATCAATCAGAGGCTGTTCCAATGTGGCAGAGGCTGTTCCAATGTGGCAGATATGGGATTGAACCAGTTGGCCGGGCCTTAAACGACCATAACTGTTGATAGGCCGTTAAACACCAATAAAGGAGACTTTTTAAAGCAGATAAGTTGGGAGTTGAGGAGGGGATGGGGAAATTTTTGCTAAAATCTTTAGGTGTATAGATCACCTGATCAAACAAAATGAACATGCAAGGTATGGTTGTCTTGTGAAGAAATAGGAAAATGTTTTAAATTTAACATCTAATGGTTAGGAAGTTTATGTACATGAAGCAGTTATTGATAATTGAGCATTTATTCAAATAAAAGATAATATACTATACAGTAATGGTTTTGATTTTCATTTTCCTCACTTTATATAAAATTTGACCCCTTCACAACAGTATCATCTTCGTGTTTTCTTCCACCTGGAAACCAGGGGCTCGTTTCACTAAACTTTGTACAACTACATTTTACTACTAGATGGCCGCGGCCTGCCTGTCGCGCCTTGTGGTGAGGCATGGACACTAAAAAAAAAGATATAGTATAACGAAAAACTTTAACCAAAAAAACTTAACCAAAAACTTTAACCGGACACACGTACATACGTACGTAGTGCTGACTATATCGCGCTTTCCACAAGCGGGCGCGAAAAAAACTTTAACCAAAAACTTCAAAGTAATTTGACCTTGACATTGGGCACAGGGGCCGCACGGGAGGGGGGTAGAATGAAAATATAGATGATGATAAACACCCATGTGAAGTTTCAAGGTAATGGGCACAGCAGTTGCAGAGATATAGTATAACGAAAAACTTAACCAAAAAACTTAACCAAAAAACTTTAACCAAAGAACTTAACCAAAAACTTTAACCAAACAACTTAACCAAACAACTTAACCAAAAACTTTAACCGGACACACGTACGTACGTACGTACGTACGTACGCCAAAGTGCCGACTATATCGCGCTTTCCGCAAGCGGGCGCGACAAAAATGTTCATACCTGCAAATTTAGGATCGTTTGGAAATTTCAATTGATGGATTTACATTTATTGAGCATATGCTGCATATGCAGCCTATGCTCAATAAATATAAATAAAATAATTCTTTACCAGAAAACAAAGTTAATGGGAAATTCACAGACTATCATAATTTTGCACTTACAAACATTTTAGTTGTACAAAGTTTAGTGAAATGGTCCCCAGAAGTGAATCGTGGTTGAAGTGTGATCATTTTCTGAGGGGCATATACTCTCTGAAAATGGAAAACTATGAAAAAATAATTACATTTAGTGATATGTTAAGATATTTATTTAACTCTTTGCATGCTAGCGGTGAAAATATCCGCCAAACAAATTACGAGTATATTTTTTATTTCTCTGTAAATATGTCTTGGAATTTCATTAGAATTAGAGTCCTCAGGACTCGATTCTGATGAAATTCCAAGACATATTCATGATATTTACGGGGAGAAATACAAGAAAATATGATGAATTTTTGTCCGCAAGTTTTGAACTATTTACATGTATAGCCCACAAGTTTCCCAGCATGCAAAGAGTAAACACTTCCTGAGTATTTGTGTCTCCAATGATGGCAATAGGACTCGGTATCCGATTTCATCAAAATTGCAAAGTATACTTATCTAGCAAAGTATACTTATCTAGCAAAGATCTAGCAAAGTATACTTATCTAGCAAAGTAACTTATCTAGCAAAGTATACTTATCTAGCAAAGTATACTTATCTAGCAAAGTATACTTTGAGGGAGAATTCATTTATTTTTCCCGAAATGCATATATAACTAATGACTGCATATATTTGTATGCAGAATTATTATACTGAATTTATTACATTATCATCAAAGCCACAGCCACATCCCTCCTTGGGTGTAGGCCTTGGTCAAAGCACGGTCTGGGACTTATTATATTTAAGGGTAGGAATTGGCTCACAGACCTTCCATACCCGGGTGAGCCCAGAAAATTTGTCAAGCCAATTGGCCCGTTTTCCTTTAATTTATTATTAGTTGCAATGCAGTCGAAATTAAGGAGGTGGCTTGACGGTTAATTTAACCTAGCTAGTTCATTCTCCTACCGCACTGCACATGCTAGCTCCACTGTAGGATTGTTGCTTTTCAGCAAGCAGCGTTTATAAAATAAATGTGGCCGTGACTTATAAATGGTGCTTATGGCATTTGTGACCAGCGTAGCTCCTGATGTGCTAGCGCAGACCCGCAGCCTATTATAGATGTTTACTGTTTGTCGGAAACATGACGTGTGTCAGTGACTGAATGGTGAACAGTGCAGACCCGGATCAGACTGCGCAGATGCGCAGTCTGATCTGGGTCTACACTGGTCGCATAGGCCATGAATAAGCGCCATTTCTCCAGTCACGACCACAAATGAAGACATGGCCTTTATCAGACCATACCAGGCGGTTCCGAATCAACGCAGTGAGTCAAACAATGCTATGCTATATGAGCTGAGATTGACTAGCAAAAGCAGACCACCTGGGAGGTTCCACTGTAATCCATATCCAAGGCTGTGACTGCAGAAATGGGGCTTATTGGATTTGTGACCAGTGTGTCTCGTAATCAAATAGCATGATGGGTGTTTCATTGTGGAATAGTGTAGATCTTGATCTGGTTTGTTTGTTTATTGGTGTTTAACAGCCTATCAACAGCTAAGGTCATATAGGCCGGGCCAACGGGTTCGATCCCGTATGTGACCTGCTGCATTGGAGAGAAAATCCCAAATTCAGAACAAAATATTTACACGACATTATTCAGCCCTGAAATTAAAAGAATAACCTGACCTGGTGCCAGGTCCATGCCACACCAAAGTCACTTGGGTCCCTCCCCTAAAATTAATAGGATTACGGATAATCGTAATACTCACATAAGGGCTATTACCAGATTCAACAGTCCCATACAGTCAAACCTTCCCGAGCGGCCACCTCTACAACAACACCCTCTCTGTAACAGCCGCTATTTTATATCCCAAATTCATGATTTCCTCCATATCTAACCCTAGACTGCTGAGCATGAACAGTGTCCTCTGATGTTGCTTTTGCATTCTTTCTCAATAAAACATGTTTTGACAGCACTTTAGAATCATTTCCATTGGAAATGATTCTAAAATGCTGTCGAAGCATGCATTTGATGAGAATGATCGAAGAAAATAAATAAGCATCCGACGATAAAATTTAATTCAGCATTAACCTCCCTACAACAGCCACCTCTCTACAACAGCCAGTTTTGCGTCTTCCCATGGGTGGCTGTTGTAGAGAGGTTGCACTGTACAAGAAAGCCATTAAAGACATACATGAGCGCTCGCGTAGAATTTACAGTATCGGTATTTACAGTATCCGGTAAGGATGAACCCCGATTGTTAAAAAACCCATCACATCTCCCACCTGCCACCCACTGTGAATAGTGCAGACCCTGATCTGGATCTACACTGATCGCAAAACCGTGAAGCCCCATTTCTCCAGTCACAGCCACATATATCAGCACTCGAACACATGTTAGTGTCACAAACAGATATAATGGTTAGAAAAACATGTACATGTATATTACATTGAAACCCATCCAAATTGAACACACCAAGGTTTACTTGATGTCCGGTTTAGATTGGTTCCACTGTATGATGGATCACACGTGTGAGATTCATGTCAATAATCTAAACAGTATGAGGCACGACGAACTGAAGCTTATTCAATATACAACTACCTGCCCAAATTTTACAGCCATGTAACCAATGCAAAAACAATTTTCTTTCTTGATAATATTAAATTGTAGCAAAATTTAAGAATGAGCCTACTTTTTATTTCATGAAATTTGGTCCAATATTGATTTTATTGCGAAAAAATAATTTCCACATGTTAAATCCCCATAGTGAAGATGTCTATATGGGGATTTAACGTGGTGAAATTTTACTAACTTCAGAAATAGTGGACAGTTTTTCAAAATGTAACTTGTTTTCTTGGTTCATTTCTATCTAGCTAGATTTCAGAATCAATTTCCAAAATGTTTCGTTTTTCGCCTCCTCTGTTAAAGCGCATTTTATATGCCGCGACCAGAAAGGGTATTTTCCGACCTTCTGCTATTTTTACCAACATGCGTCACGTGACACGGTCAATCATATCACATCTTTGACATGCGCAGTGAGGTATCGGAAGTTGAGAAGAAAAATCTCTGTTCGAGTCTCTGTTCGAGTCCAAATCTAAATCTCCACGTAATATTTCCATTTGGTGATCTGGTCGCCAATATTAACCACTCTCTCTCTTTACTGCCTGTCCCTCAGACATTTCGCCTTTTTTTTGGCCGACGCCGTTTCATACAATTTCCGTCCTGGACGTTTCGACATGTTGATATTTTTGTTTACATATTGGGAAGCCTACTGGCGCGCGTAGTATATTGTGCATGCGCACCGCAAGCCGTGATGTCAAAGTCGTCGTCCCTGCACATTAGGTATGACTGTGCTAAATATAGTACACAAGTGGCCAGGGGGTATGCTTTAGTAGTCCGGTATAAAAAAATAGTGCAGACGTTTTGAGGCCACAGACCCAGTTTGCTTGTAAATCCTGATCCATTACAGCCCAATTTTACTTGAGAAACATGTTGGGGTGTTTTTAACACCAGTTTCCAGCATATTTCTAGCATTTAAAAGAAATTACTGAGCCTGCTTGTCACGTGATGTAAACACTACGTCACATGACAATTTGATGATAAACAATATGGCGGACATGACAAGGTTGAATTTTTCTTTCTTAGGAGTAAGTGAACATATTGATTAATTAGTGAAAATCCGGTGCAGACAGGTTGCAGGTTATGAAAAGGTAGGTTCCACAGCATCCATACGAATAGTGAAAGTGTGAGAGAATGGCCATATTTGGAGGAATCGGTTAAGTTTTATAGTAAAACTAATTGGTGGTTGCTAGCCATTTATATCAAAAATAGACTGTTACCGCCGCGCGTCGCTAACAGTAAATTGATAATTAATAAATGATTATATTTGTATAGCGGGCACTCGTAATTTTTAGAACTGGTGGAATAGCGACATAATTATACACTTATTTAATTCCTATAAAGAACATTTTGTGCCTACTGCGTGGGCATTTACCTTTAAATTTTGATAAAATTTAAATTAATATTATCGGAAAAAAATGTTGTTTTTGCATTGTTTATATGGCCGTAAAATTTGGGCAGGTTTTTTGAAACAGACAGTAGTGCTTGTTAGACTACTGTCAGGACTCACGAAATCTGCCCAAATCTTACAGCGGTGTAAACAATGCAAAAAAACAGCCCAAAGTCAGAACTGAATATTTACAATAAAAAAACTATTCAGCCCTGAAATCAGAATAATCCTGATCTGATGCCAGGTCCTCACCACACCAGGATCAATCACCAAAACCAGTAGGACCAGTACTAATCTTACTACTTTTATAATGGGAAATAACCCGATTCAACTCCCAGGTAACAAAAGAGCCAAAGATAAAAACGTACCTGTGGGCCAAACCAGGCAAATTGTGATTCCTATAAGGAGAACCCCCTACCGTTAATTTACGCCATCGTGTTCGCCCGACCAACCACCCACAAAATTCCGAGGTATTAAAGTTACAGAGAGAAATAAGACCAGATGGCTGCGACCCGCATGTTGATCCCGCCGAGGCTTTTGACCTTGGGCACAGGGGCCGCATGAGTGGGACACAGCATGAATATATGGATGATGACTAATAAGCATATGAAGTTTCAAGTCAATGTGACTTAGTACTGCAGAGATATAAGGTATTTAAAAACTTTAACGCATATTTCGGACGGACGCACGCACGGACGCACGGACGCACGGACGGACGGACACCCAGACGTCATTGTGATCACTATGTCTCGCTTTCCGCAAGTGGGCTCGACAAAAAATACTCCTAATTTGTTCACCGCTAGCAGGAGTTAAAACTTTACCCAATTTAGTGCAAACTTTTATCTTGTGAACTTTATTTTGGCCACGGGCTGGACATGTAAATGCAACAATATTTTGACGAGAATAAAACTATATGACGAGAATCAACAAATACAGAACTGAACTTCGCACATTCTTGAGATCTGAAAATCAGGCAGTTGGATTAGCCGAGACTGAGCACAGCTCAGCCTCGACCAATCCAACTGCTTGATTTTGAGCCCAAGCATGGATTACATACACAGTATTATAGTCAGAAGCTCTCAACAGAATTCATTGATAAAAATATCACAACACAAAAAAGGGCAGCAAAATAAAATGCCTCATTATTAGCACACGGCATAATAAAACATCTTTCCTATACACATACAGTGCTCCAGATAAGCTGCGTATTTGCTTAAATACCCAATTAAAATTGCCAAAAACCCAATAGGAATCAGAAGTAGCGAGTATCAAAAAGCAATACAAATTTTGTGGTACCTTTATCATGCTGCAGAAAACAATAAACAGACCACAAATATAGCATATATTTCTTATTTTCCATGAAAACACATCTTGGTATTTCATTAGAATTGAGACAATTCTAATGAAATGCAAAGATGTGTTTTCATTTCGAAGGAAACAATTCAATAATTGCTGTCTGTTGATGTGTAAACAGTAGTGTGATTTTATTTTACCCAATTAAAATTTTGAAATACCCAATTGCGTCTGATGGAGTGACAATACTCAATTACTAATTCCTTATCTGGAGCCCTGCACGTATCTTCATGGATCAGAAAGAATATAATGAATATATATTAGTATTCATCTTTTTCTAGCTAAAACAAAATGGAGTATGCAAAATACTGATATAATGGGTTAAAACAGTATACATGTATTATTGAAATGCACTACCATACCACAAGAAAATCATATTATTAGTCTGAAACAGTATTAAAAAACAAAACATTATTTTGGAATACACCAAGTTATTTCCTCGAATATATTTATACGGAGTAGAACGTGCATGGGCGGCAGAAGTGGGGAGGCCTGATCCCTCAATAATTCTGTAATAAAGCACATATTCTCATCCTCAAACTTAGCAACATCGGGCCGTTTGGACTCTCAAGACCGAGCCCTGAGAATGCAGGAAATGGCGTTTCATGCCTCTTAGATTAAAAAACTTTTCCGGGTGAGCATGCTCCCAGACCCCCCTAGCAACATTAGGCACTTTGGGCCCTCAAGACTACCCCCCCCCCCCCCCCCGCCCCCCCCCCCCCCCCCCCCCCAGACACCCAAATAATTTTCCAGTTCCGCCGCCTATGAAGTGGACTTATACTGGACTGAATACTAACGTTGCTTAAGGACCGACTTTATAGAAAGAACATCATCATTTGTTTCAAATACAGTACAATAGTGCAATAAGTTGTAAAAAGAATTATTTACAATGTGCTATCCATTATATGTAGCTGCAGTGGATACCAAGTCTGATTTCTGATGATAAATATGCCCATATTTTAAAACACAGAAATCTCGAAATGGGTATCTTCTATGCACAGTCATATACAATATCTTAAGGTACACAGAGGACATAGTACCATGTATACTGCTTTGAATGCATGAAGGACTATTGATTTTGTATGAATCTGTGCTACCATCATAAAGATGTTGCTAGCAGAATATATGTGTTTAGCGTGTCATACCTGTAGTTCTAAAAGTAGGTGAGTGAAGTGACCTGATGATTTACAAGGTGTAACATGACCATTGTAGATTTTGGAAATGACAAAGTATTAACCCATGTATCAAACATGGTATATACATTGGCATGAGATAATTGATAGCACAATGTAAAATATTATCTTTGCAACATGTTGTACCAACTTTTATTACTTTATTTGTCTACACTACATGGGTAAAAATGACTGATCATGGCTTGTAGTTACCAACTAGGCTGGGCTCCCTCCCACACACTGGTCTGCTCGCTCCTATATACTGGTCTGGTATGTGGGATACTATAGGCTGGTCTGCTAACCCTCCACCTCCCACCCCACTGCTGCTCCATTTGTTTTATTATTTTTATGAACGTTATTGCGTTATGTCAACAAGTGAGTAACATATTGTTTTAAAAAAAGCATTTACTGGTACTAAAATACAGTTGCATTGCAACTAAAAGACTCAATGATTCTGAAGCTTTCTCAAAGCATGTTTTCGACGAGAACAAGCATATTCAACAAAAGCAATCCGAGATTATGCCTCCAAACTATAACTAAAACTACTTTGTGATCTGTCACAGCAAAAATGGGGCTTACTGACATTTGACCGGTGTAGTTTCTGTTCACCGACTACATCTACTACATCTACTACATCAATTTTCATTTGGGGAGGGTAACTTTTTTTGTTATTGATCAGAAAGTAGTTAATAGATTTAAATATTTAGATTTTGAGATTTAATGTGTTTAATAGCAGAAAAACGTGGAACAGACAGTAGTGCCCTTGAACGGATCTTAGGTTTTTTGTTAGAGACAGAAAGATTGTTTTTCCAACTCGATAGCGACCACTGTAGTCCCTGATCAGACTCTGCAGATGCACAGGCTGATATGGCGCTACATTGGTTGAAAACTATTGATTTATTTCATGTTTTTAACAACCTGTCAACAGCTACGGGTTATTTTAGGCCGGGTTAACGGGATCCAATCCCATAGTTCACCTGTTGTGATGGGGAAAATCCCAAAATCCGAACCGAATATTTACAGAAAAATATATATTCAGCCCTGAAATTAGAATAACCCGACCTGGTGCCAGGTCCTCACCACACCAGTCACATAGCCACACTCCCTAAACGTAATATGATTAGTACTAAGCTTACTACTTCTACAACGGGTATAGCCGGATTCAACTCTCAAAACTTCATGTAACAAGTAAGACAAAAATGTACCGGAAGGCCTATTTCATCAACATTGCAAAGTATACTTATCTAGCAAAGTATACTTTGAGGGAGTAATCATTTATTTTTCTCAAAATGCATTATTTCATATAGAACTACCCACTGCATATATTTGATGATTAAAAGTACCGGGTATGTAGAATTATTATACTGAATTTATTACATTATCACAGCCATTTTGGCTGTGATAATGTAATAAATTCAGTATAATAAAAATTAATAAATGTATCCTTAAATTGAAAATTTCTCCCTCAAAGTATACTTTGCTAGATAAGTACACTTTGCAATGTTGGTGAAATAGGCTACTGGTATATCAGGATTCCATTAAGGGTGGACCCCATTGTTCAACTAGACATTATTTTTGTAAAACATGGATATGTTACTTGCAAACAGTGCAGATCCAGATGAGCCGGCTCGTTACGAGCCGGCTCATCTGGATCTGCACTGTTTGCAAGTGTCCGTGTGGCAGAAAAAGGGGCTTATTGAATTTGTGAATGGTGTAGCCACAAACCTTTGAGCAGGAGATACACTATTTACTATTGAGCTAGAGTAACATATATGAAAACAAGAAATCAATAACCCTGATGGATGCACCGCTCAGTCTTTTGACTGTGAGCACATGGGCCGCATGGGTGGGCTACAGAAAGACATGTATCGATGACAACAAATAAGTACATGAAGTTTCCAGCTAATCTGACTTACGGTAACAGAGATAGCAGGTAGCCAACATACTTTAATGCAAATCTCGGACGGACAGTTTGATTGGATTTATTGGTGTTTAATGGCCTATCTCCAGATAAGGAATTAGTAATTGAGTATTGTCACTACATCATTTCTGAAGCAATTGGGTATTTGAAAATTGTAATTGGGTAAAATAAAATCACACTACTGTTTACACACCAACAGACAGCAATTATTGAATAGTTTGCTTCTAAATGAAAACATGTCTTGGCATTTCATTAGAATTGTCTCCTTGGAGACAATACTAATGAAATACCAAGACGTGTTTTTATGGAAAAAATATACTATATTTGTGGTCTATTTATTGTTTTCTGTAGCATGATAAAGGTACCACAAATTTTTCATTGCTTTTTGATACTCGTGACTGATTTCAATTGGGTTTTTGCCAATTTTAATTGGGTATTTAAGCAAATACGCACCTTATCTGGAGCTCTGAATGGCCTATCAATAGCTCTGGTCATTTAATGCTGGACGGACAGATGAACAGACATACAGGGTGGCGACTATGTACCCCGTAATTGTTTAAAGAGTACATAAATGTGGGATTATTGAGTTACCGTACACACATGTATCACATGATTGTCTTGGCTGATCAGGCTCTACTTTGGTGAACAACTCAATTATAAGCCTTTTTGTCATAATTATCACATCAAATAACGGAATGTTATTAGCATACCAAGTCCATAGAAACTTGCAGGCGATAAACCAGTCCAGTTCCTATATAAACCAGTCCAGTTCCTATATAAAGCTTTGTATGTTCTTGAAAACTGAACTTGAAATTAAGAAATCTGATTGGTTCAGATTGAGCACTGCTCAGCCTCTCGACCAATCAAACTTCCTGATTTCGAGAACGTGAATTTTGTCGCTGCTAAACTCATTTTGTATATGCACCCAACAGTGTAAACAGGACCTAATATGGTGTATGTGACCAACATAGTCACAGATCAGCCTGCGCTAAGGTCATTTAAGGCCGGGTCAATGGGTTTAGTACTAAATCCCATATATTACCTGTACAAGTACATGTACACGTTCAAGTACATGTACAAATGGGGGGAAAATCCCAATATCATAACTGAATATTTATAATAAAACCAGACCGCCGCGGCCCGCATGTCGAGCCCGCCGAGGCATTTAATGGTATTTTTAAAAACTCGGACGGACGCACAGACGGACGGACGGACGTCATTGTGATCACTATGTCAAGCGGGCTCGACACAAACTATATATTCAGCCCTGAAATCAGAATAATCCTGATCTTATGCCAGGTCCTCATCACACCAGAATCACTTGGCCCCCTCTCAAAAGCAGTAGGATCAGTAATAATCTTACTACTTTTATAATGGGCAATAACCCAATTAAATTCCCAGGTAACAAAAGAGCCAAAGATAAAAACGTACCTGAGGGCCAAACCAGGCAAATCGTGATTCCTATAAGGAGGAACCCCTACCGTTAATTTACGCCTTCAGGTTGGCGGTAGGATTTTGACATTATACGCATTAGGATTTTGAAATTATACGCCAAAATGAACTGATAACACGAAAAAAGCGATTTTACATTTGCTTGCATAGGAGCATAAGAATGTTGTGCCAAGGTCACATTTTCCACACAGGTGAATACGTGGCAGGGATGGTAAAATAGTCAAGGCTATTTTCACATGTCAGACAAATTGTGTCTATGTGTCAAACGAGATATAGGCAAAGACAAAATATGAACAGCAGCAAACGACAATTTTCGGTTCCCACTTTTTAAGGATGAAGGATGGTAATGTGGCCGTGACTGGAGAAATGGGGCTGATTTGTGACCAGTGTAGCTCCTGATCAAATCCTGATTACGATCTATACTGTTTGTAAAGAGCGAACGGTGCAGATCCTGATCAGACTGTGCGGATGCACAGGCTGATCTGGATCTACACTGGTCGCAAACCCCATAATCCCCATTTCTCCAGTCACAGCCACAAGTGGTTCAAAAACTTTCCATACCCAGTGTGTGTGTATACGAGGACTATCACCATATCCCCCCGCCCCCACCCCTTGCATATCGATAGAGAATAATAAGTACCGGTATAATAAAACACTGATTATATAAACACAGATTAACAAGTAAATGCAACAAAGATTAAATATCACACTTAGCTTCCTAACCCTGTCACCTTGAACATGTATACACGCATGTCCGGCCATGAGAAAATGCACATTTTGGCATTGCTCACAATGTACACACAGATGAATTGGTAATACAATATTTCACAATACATGTACTGTAATAACCCTAAATATTCGGACACAAGTTATTCCAGGAAAGACATAAATATGTTTTCCCAAAATATGATTTTATGTTTTCCAACAACAAAGAGCGTCCTAATATTTAGGTTTAAAGGGGCATATCAGGATTTTTTTTAAAAATACTATAAAAATCAAATTGTGTTTTCATCATGGCCGTGTGTAAAGTGGTTTACTTCCCAGTGGTCCTAGTCACAGGTTGAAGTAACGCACCGAGGTCTATAAATACATTAAATATGCCTAAACGCATCAATAAAGAAAAAAAATAAGCTAAACATTTTTTTTTACTCCATAGACTCCATAGATGCAGTATATGGAGGGAGTAAATCATTATTTTTTAGCTTATTTTTTTTTCCATTTATTGATGCTTTTAGGCATATTTAATGTATTTATAGACCTCGGTCCTTTACTTCAACCTGTGGTCCTAGTATCGTCATACATCTTTAATTAAACCACTTTACACAGGGCCATGATGAAAACACGTTTTTATTTTTTAATAATTCCAGCACAAAAATATTTACACAATTCCCTAACATTTGATTGGCCCGTAGCTAGTCTCTGTCCAAAGTTTATATCCAAGTAAACTCCAACGCCGAACTACTTTCCGTAACCGTGAGGCGCAGTTAAAATAATTCTTAAGAAAACGTAAAATAAACACATTTTCTTGATGAATTTATTTCAAATGCTGGAATTATAAGGAATGAATGGCCTTTTTGTGGAATTTATCGGGGATATAAACTTGGAAAAGTCGCGGTAATACTGGACGAGGCCTTCCGGCCTTCGTCCAGTATTCCCGCGACTTTTTCAAGTTTATACCCCGATAAATTCCACAAAAATGCCATTCATTCCTATATAGTATTTTTTTAAAAAAATCCTGATATGCCCCTTTAATATTGTACTAATGGTTTATCACAATACCCATGTATTTAATATTGTACTACTGGTTTATCACAATACCCATGTATTTAATATTGTACTACTGGTTTATCACAATACCCATGTATTTAATATTGTACTACTGGTTTATCACAATACCCATGTATGGTTTATCACATTACCAATGTATTTAATATTGTACTACTGGTTTATCACAATACCCATGTATTTGGCAGGCGCGGATACAGAAATAATTGCAGGGGGGGGGATCTGTAATTAAAATTCGGCATAGCTGACCTTCGCGAACACGAAATGGTAAAGTAGGGGGGCCTGGGGGTCTTCCCCCAGAAAAATTTTAGATGCCAGATCGCCGCAGATGCGATTTCCTGACACCTAGGCCACGAAAAAAGTCATCCAACTATTCGAGTATTGTAGATTTTCGTCTTTTTTTTTTTTTTTGCCGGGAGCAGGGGGGGTTCCGGACCCCCTGGACCCCCCCCCTGTATCCGCGCCTGTTTGGATACAATTTGTCTTGGGAAACCACCATCAGATAGGGGTTTCCCGAAACGAATGGTGTCTAAATATTTAGGGTTATTATGTTACATAACTACATGGACAAAATGTAAAGCAACGGTGTCAACACTAATTATCTACATGCAGGTCCAGCCTATTTTAAAACTATAAAATACCGCATTATGCATTTTCTCATAACCAAACATGACATCACATAGCTCCAGTTAAGATGCGTAATTTGACAAACTATTCGACATATTTTTCTTAGTTATTCACCAAAGATGGCAAGTTGGGAGTTCTTTAGAATCGTCTCAATGAGACGATTCTAAAGCACTCCCAACTTGCCATTTTTGGTGAAGAAATAACAAAAAAGTTGATCAAATTACCCACCTTAACTGGAGCTCTGACATCACCGTACCAAATTCCGTCAAGAAATAAATCAAAATACTGTATCGGCCGCATAACCCAACCACTTCTTTGTGTATTCATATGCAACAAACAAGGCACCTGTGGCAGGGAACGTCCTTAATACTGTTGGACCCAGGCCTTTATAAAGGGCCAGAACACCTGAAATTGGAAAATAGCAAACCTCACATTTAATAGTGATATTGTAATATACTATTTATTATTGAATACTGATTTCATAAGAAATGAGGCTATGGCAAGTTTCTTAATATGAAATCAGTCAACAAGTTGTTTGAACATATTTTATTCATATTAAATTTACATGAAATGCACAAGATGTAATTCAAGAGCAAAAATCTGGTTATCTGATCGCTACAACTGTTGTCTGCTGTTGCTTTATATTTTGCCCCGTTTCTCAATAAAAACATGGTTTGACAGCACTTTAGAATCATTTCCAATGGAAATGATTCTAAAGTGCTGTCAAAGCATGTTTTTGATGAGAAAAATCGAAAATAAAACATAAACAGCAGACGACAACATTTCATTCAGCAGGCTAATGGTTAATGTGTTTTCTCTATCGCTTTCTAACTTGCATAACTTCTTGATGGTATTTCTTCTGATACATACGGCAATGCCCACTTTCAGGGATTATCTGTGAACTTGTCTGTGACCTTGGGCTTAGTGGGGGTGGGACGAATGTGGATTTGTCACAGGGCGGTAGAGGACCATTGGAGCAATGCGTATGTGAAATGTGAAGCAGATCCGAGCAAGGAAACAGAAATTATAAGCCATTTTTAGCCGAGCGTTAAGGTTACATATGGACGGACGTATGGACACCAGCAACACTATATGCCCCCCTCACCATTCTGTGGGGGGGGGGGGGAGGCATAAAAATAAATAAACAGCGGACGACACAATTTAATTCAGCATTAACCTCCCTACAACAGCCACCTCTCTACAACAGCCAGTTTTGCATCTTCCCATGGGTGGCTGTTGTATAGAGGTTGCACTACTGTACAGCACCAAAAAGCAAATATAAGGTTTGACAATGTCCAGTCACAGGTAAACGTTTGCCGTGGCACGAGGAAACAGTTTGAACCCCAAGGCCGTAGGCCGCGGGTTCAAACAGTTCCAGAGTTCCACGGCAAACGTGTACCCATGGTTGGACATGGTCGAACATTATTGTATTTACGCATGCATATTCCGTGTCGCAGTACGTCGCGTGATGCAATGTGACCGTTGTGAAATTTCAATGCGACCGTTGTGAACTGGTCTGGTGACGTAAACCAGTCGAACAACAATGAAGAATACACATGTTGGGATGAGCATTACTCTAGACAAAGAAGAAATCAGTAACATGGATGGAGGTACATGTCCGGGGCATTGTTTCTTTGTTTGCATTATTTGTTTGTGAGAAAACCAGCCAAAGTTTGTGTATTTTGTGGCACGCTTCTGCAGGTAAATAACGAAAACGGTACATAAACTACTGGCCGTGGCGGCATTAGACAACTGGCCGTGTTACACGGGTGTATTATATAGGGAAATCAATCGGGGATGTTGCTGCCTTGCGCGCTAAGGAAGGTGGCGCGGATATAAAAGTGGCCCGTAGCAAGTCTCTGTCCAAAATTTATATCCCAGTAAACTCCTACGCCGAACTACTTTCTACAGGTGCGCTGTCAGTGCTGTCAATGTAAACAAATGGCTGCCGTCTGTCAAAATAAACACATTTTCTTGATGAATTTTATTTCAAATGCTGGAATTATAACGAATGAATGGCCTTTTTGTGGAATTTATCGGGGATATAAACTTGGAAAAGTCGAGGGAATACTGGACGAGGCCTTCCGGCCTTCGTCCAGTATTCCCGCGACTTTTCCAAGTTTATACCCCGATAAATTCCACAAAAAGGCCATTCATTCCTATAATAACAACATTTACAATTGTGGAACAGACAGTATTTTCAGCCCCTGGACTAACCTTCTTGTTTGAATATATGCACGACGGTGGAGACGAACGATGGTTCCACGGTGCCGGCCGTACACGACACCTGGATACGCGACTTGACTACGTCCGCCGGAAATATGGCCACCCAGAGGGCCACGCCCCCCAGACCGCCCGAGATTGCTGTCCTCGTCAGACCTGTAGTGAAGCACATGTGAAAGTCTCACACCCATGACTCAGAAATGGCTCATTCAAAAATTACCCCACTCACTTCCATGCATATGGCTCATTAAAAAAGTACCCCATCCAAAAAAGTTCAAAGTTGTCATGGTCAAAAGGTCAAGGTCATATTAAGGGCAGCATGGATGTGTAACATTTGTCCACAGGTATACTGTGTTGAAATATTTAAGTAATCCTTCAAGGGATATAGAAGTTATAACAGAATTTCGAAACTCTGGCAAACTTCTTAATGTGCCAGACACACGGACACACAGTCCAAACACTATGTGCAAAAATCACCCCACTCACTTCCATACGTATGGCTCATTCAAAAATTACTCCATTTATTTCCATAAGTATGGTTCATTCATTAAAATTACCCCCCACTTACATGCGTATGGCTCATTCATTAAAATTACCCCCCACTTCACTCATTTCCATACGTATGGTATGAATAATTCCAGCACAAAAATATTTACACAATTCCTTAACATTTGTTTGGCCGTAGCAAGTCTCTGTCCAAAATCTATATCCCAGTAAACTCCCACGCCAAACTACTTTCGACAGGTGCGCTGTCAGTGCTGTCAATGTAAACAAATGGCTGCCGTCTGTCAAAATAAACACATTTTCTTGATGAATTTATTTCAAATGCTGGAATTATAAGGAATGAATGGCCTTTTTGTGGAATTTATCGGGGATATAAACTTGGAAAAGTCGCGTGAATACTGGACGAGGCCTTCCGGCCTTCGTCCAGTATTCCCGCGACTTTTCCAAGTTTATACCCCGATAAATTCCACAAAAAGGCCATTCATTCCTATATTAATTTGCTGACAAAACATGCTAAGAATCATTTTTTTATCACATGTGGCTGTGACTGGAGAAATGGGGCTTATGGCATTTGTGACCAATGTAACTCGTAATCAAATAACACACTCCTGCTTGATAACGATCTACATGTATATTGCTTGTTAGAAGCATGACAGGTGTTTCATTGATGGAATGGCGAACAGTGCAGATCATGATCAGACTGTGCGGATGCACAGGCTGATCTGGATCTGCACTGCTCGCAAAATTCCACATTTCTCCGATCACAATCAAATATGAGACGCACCATGTGATCTTGTACCTTAGAACAATTGCGATATCTCATGAAACTCATTTATTTACAAAATTTACGATATTTTCCGCAAATGACGCCAAAACTTGACGGAAATTTCATGCAGAATTCGTCCGAAATTTTTTTTTTTTCAACTTCATTTACAGAAAATATCAGTTTCTGTAATTATATTCATGAAAAATAATAATAATCATAAATCACTTGGTGCGTCTCATACATGGACACATCACCTATTTCATCTTTGCTCTTGCCCGCTGGGGTGAGAAAATATCGCGAAGCCTCGTAACCACCGAAGAAGAAGAAGTATCCGGGCACCTCACGCATGAACGTCGGTGTCAGCCCCTTAAACAGACCTCGGACTCCTTCCTGATGTACAATCTCTTTGGTTAGACTATATGGACCCCTAAAAAGTGGCAATATTTGCAGAAATAGTATCGATGACCTCTTAAAAAGTAAATATGTTTCAAGACAAGTGATTATCATTGACAGAAAGTGGTCTTATATGTGGGTAGGCGTGTAGAAATATGGTGTATGACATTTGCCACCAGTGTCGACACCTTAACCCTTAGAATGATGAGGGCGAAAATTGTCGTCTGACGTTGCTTTATATTTTGCCTTCTTTTTTTTTAAAAAAAAACATGGTTTGACGGCATTTTCTAAATTGCTGCCGAAGCAGGATTTGACGAGGAAAATGGAAAATAAACCGCAGACGACAAATTTAATTCAACATTGTAAGGGTCAATGATTAACCCGGCCCCTGGGGCCCATTTCACCAATCCTTCGTATGACTAAGGAGTTCCTAAGTCAAGGTGTATGATCACGTGGTACTAACAACAACAAGTACCGATTCAAACTACGTATTCTTTTATAGTGTCCTTATTACGTAACGGATTTTGATGAAATATGGCGCAACAAACGCGTCTTGTTAAGCTGCATTTGGTGGTGTCTGTATTTTCGCCCAAACTTCAGTCGTTTTTGCGAAGAATCGATTTCCGTGTCTCTCACACGGAAATCGATTCTTCGCAAAAACAACATAAGTCTGTGCCAAACTCACTGGACCACCAAATGCAGCTCAGCTCATGAAGACGCGTTTGCTGCGCCATATTTCATCAAAATCCGTTGCATATTAAGGAAAATATCAAATAATACTTACTTTGGAGTGGGCGACGTTGTTGTTGTTGTAACCACGTGATCATGCACCTTGTAAGTGCAAAACTAAAATGTACAACAATGTTCAAAGTAGCAGCCGATTTGGAATCATTGTCGTACGAAGTTTAGTGAAACGGCCCCCGGACCCCTTCCTAGCGTAGAATCTCTTTGGTTTGGTTAAACTTTTCACCCCTCAGTAACTGGAATGGCTTTTTATATGTTAATTTCCGGATCAATCCAATCGTCACAAATTTATTTTCAGACTAGTCCATTTATGAAAAGGGGAATTTTTTGTTCTCAAAAATATGAAAATCCTGATCACAGCTGGAACACTCGGACCTGTGACACAAACAAAAATGCCCATTGAAAAAAAATCCATTACCACACACACTTGGTCTCATACAGTACTATGTTCTATATAGAACATAGTACTGTATGAGACCAAGTGGGTGGGGTAATGGATTTTTTAATGGGCATTTTTGTGTGTGTCACACGTCCGAGTCTTCCACCTGTGATCCTGATGAGACGGCTCGCCACAAACCGGTTCATCTGGATCTACAATGTTTGCCCATACCACTAAACAGGCCTGTGGAGTTGAAAGGGTTGATCTACATGGACCTTATATAAACAGTCTCTAAGAAATTCATTCAAATGTTTTGCAAGACAAGTGATTATCATTTACTAAAAAAACACTTATATATGGCTGCGGTGTATGGCATTTTCTACCAATGTAGACCAACTACTGATTAAACAGACACCCGGGGCTCGTTTCACTAAACTTCTTACGACTAAAATGTTCGTAAGTGCAAAATTATGATAGTCTGTAAATTTCGCATTAATAATGTTTTCTTGAAAACAATTATTGGATTTACATTTATTGAGCATAGGCTGCATATGCAGCCTATGCTCAATAAATGTAAATCCATAAATTGAAAGTTACAGACGATATTAAATTTGAACTTACGAACATTTTAGTCGTAAGAAGTTTAGTGAAACGGGCCCCCGGACCCTGGTGAAAAATCTCTGCTTAAAATGTTAGTCCATGGGCCACCACCATATTTTGGGGTGATAGGTACCACAACAAATGTAAATCCATCAAGTGAAATTTTCAGAAGATCCTAAATTTGCACTTATGAACATTTTAGTTGTACGAAGTTTAGTTTTGTTTGTCTGTTTGTTGGGGTTTAACGGTCTATCAACAGCTAAGGTCATTTAAGGCCGGGTGTACGAAGTTTAGTGAAACGGCTCCCAGGAGCTTAGTTCAGCAACCAATGTCATAGATAGAGGACCTTACATGACAGAGTTTCTATGATATCAGTCAACGAGTTTAAAACATATCATATTAAATCAACACCAATGTTAGATTCGGAGAACCAAAGTTCTATGGCCTGATAAAATTCGGTGATGGGGTTAAGCAGTTATTAATGTAGGAAAAAAAAAAAAATGTTAACACCTTTGCCGTAACAAGGTGAACACAAGTACTCAGTGACCTAGACCTTGGGTATTCAGACGCTAGGCAAAGATTTAATTGTTCACACACTGGGCCAAAAATCCTACAGTGGAATTGTATTTTCATAAACTTACGTTTTCCTCATCCTTTCCATCCCGCCCTCGAGCTTCCCCTGCGACGCCATCTCTCTCATGGCCTGTAGTCGACACTTGACAAGCTCCGTTGGACACAGAGTCAGGGAGGAGAATATCGCCGCGAACGCACCGGACAAAGCGTTTTGAAGAGGATTAAGTTTTGCAACCTCATGTTTACCGACCATGAAAGCCATCGCTTTCTGGCAGTATCCATAGCCCATGAATAGAATTGAGTTCTCGGCAATGTTGGCTACCAATGCAGGCACGGTACCAGCATATAGGCCGCGTGCGATACCATCTTGTCTGTAGGTCTGAGTGAAACAGTGTAAAGCGTTTCTGTACAACGTGGGGAATGTTTGCATTTTCACTTTAACCGTGTCCAGCGGTTGTCCGACATATACACAGGCTATACCTCCTACAACATATAGATAATACCGAGATAATGTCTAATGATATCAAGTTTATCAGACTCCGCTCGGAAATGGTAAGAACTCGTACCATTTCCAAGCCTAGCCTGATTGGACCCTTACTACGCTATTGACGGAAATTGCCGTATGCTGTTTTTCATTTTTGCTTTAATACTTAACAAAAAACTGGTTTTGACAGCACATGAGAATCGTCTCCACTGGAGACGATTCTCATGTGCTGTCAAAACCAGGTTTTTGTCGAGAAATATTGAAAATAAAACATTTCCAGCAGACATTTAATGCAGCGTAGTAAGGGTTAAAAGAAACATACTCGACTGTCTGTTTGACTAACCTGCCCCAAATTTGATGGCTACATGTATATAAACAATTGCACTTTTTTTTTCTTTTCTTTTTTTCTCGATCATATTAAATTTTAGCAAAATTTAAGAATGAGCCTTCTTTTTATTTAATTAAATTTGGTCCAATATTGATTTTATTGCGAAAATAAAAACAATTTTCCAATGTTAAATCCCCATAGACATGGGGAAATTGTTCTAATTTCAGAAATACCGGTAGTTAGGAAATTTAACTTGTATTTTCTTAGTTACCAGTAGATCATTTTCAAGCTATCTAACCAGTTTTAGGAGTCCATTTCCAAATTATTATTTTTTTTTACTCCTCGCCCCTCCCGCCCCTTCCTAAAATCGGTATATGACCAAATGTATCGAAATAATTAGAAAATGTGTTCATACATGTAGAACACAGATGCCCCACATATCGCTTTTATAGTAAACGAGGCAAAATTCAAAATCCAAAAGAGGGAGATAATCTATGGCTTAGTGTCAAAGCAAAAATAGAAATTCATTTTGTGCATTTACACAACATAAAGAAGCGACATACCAAGCATCAAGCTTCCAGCTATTACGGTTTAGAAGTTACAAGGCAAAATGGTGAAATTCCAAGTCGAAATGGGGAAGAGATAATCCATGACGTGGGGGCCGAATAAAAAAATCTGAATAAACTTTGCGTATCTACACATCATGAGGAAGCTACATACCAAGTTTCAGGTGTGTAGCTATTAAGAGTTTAAAAGTGATACGAGTTACAAGGCAAAATTATCAAAACCTAAGTCGAAAAGGGGAGATAATCCATTAACCCGGGGTCGAATCAAAATAAACTTTGTGCATCTACTCATCATAAGGAAGCTACATACCATGTATCAGGTCTGTAGCTAGTACGGTTTAAAAGTTTTATGAGTTACAAGGCAAAATTTGGAAATTCTAAATTCTAATTCGAAAAGGCACATAAAGAATTATGATATAAACTTTATCAGGCATGACTAGGAAGCGTGTAGGAATTCCGAGGCTCGTCGAGGAATTCCTATCGTTTCCAAGCCGAGTTTGATAACATTGATATAAACGGACACTAGGCTGATATTGTATATATCAGGTAATGTTTTATATTCACCGATGGTCAAATATAACACATTTTCTTTGAAAAGAATGCGGACTTGTTTACGTTGCATCATTACACTGACGCTTTCGACCAACGAAACATCAGTTTTTAGTTTGTTGTAACAAAGATATTCTTATCAATGCCCGATACAGTATCAGGGCTCCAGATAAGGAATTAGTAATTGAGTATTGTCACTCCATCCTTTCTGAAGCAATTGGATATTTCAAAATTTTAATTGTGTAAAATAGAATCAAACTACTGTTTACACATCAGCAGACCGCACTTATTCAATAGTTTGCTTCTAAATGAAAACACATCTTGGTATTTCATTAGAATTGTCTCCTTGGAGACAATTCTAATGAAATACCAAGATGTGTTTTCATGGAAAATAAGAAAAATATGCTATATTTGTGGTCTGCTTATTGTTTTCTGTAGCATGATAAAGGTACCACACATTTATTATTGCTTTTTGATACTCGCTACTTCTGATTTCAATTGGGATTTTGGCAATTTTAATTGGGTATTTACGCAAATACGCAACTTATCTGGAGCTCAGCGTCAGTATGTACATGATGTATTTGGCCAATACAAAACAAGTAACCGGATACATACCCATAGTTCCACCAGTAAAGTCTATGACACCATCGATAATGGGATTCCTGCTGTAGATAATCCTCTCCGATGCTGGTAGGTGTTCACCCATAGGCATAGTCTCCACAATGGGCAGACCAGACGTCTCGGACGAAACCGGCATTCTGGAAACGTAGAAATATGAAACATTAACCGATGAAATCACGATGTTTTTTATTTCTTACATTTCAGCAATTAGTTAACAGAAATTTTATACTGTGAATTACACCACTCAGAAGCAGTAGTTTACACCTTTCTGGTGTTTACCATAGAAGGAGAAGTAACCTCCGTAACATCACGTTGACTGTTTCCTTCGACCAATCAAATCATGTTCTCAGACAGACCCTTTGATCGTGAGACAGTCACCTTCACTATGGCACATGTCAAGAAATTAATTCACACAACTAATTACCATATTTTACGCTTGATTCCCTTTGTTTTTATAAAATATAATGTGTAAAATGTCAAGAAAATGTTTAATGGTTACCTTCAAATAATGCTCTCGTGATTGGGTCCTTCCGCTAAACAAACTTCAGGGCTCCAGATAAGGAATTAGTAATTGAGTATTTTCACTCCATCATATCTGAAGCAATTGGGTACACGTATTTCACTTGGGTAAAATAAAATCACACTACTGTTTACACATCAACAGACAGCAATTATTGAATAGTTTACTTCGAAATTAAAACATGTCTCGGCATTTCATTAGAATTGTCTCCTTGAAGACAATTCTAATGAAATACCAAGATGTGTTTTCATGGCAAATAAGAAAAATATGCTATATTTGTGGTCTGCTTATTGTTTTCTGTAGCATGATAAAGGTACCACAAATTTGTTATTGCTTTTTGATACTCGCTACTTCTGATTTCATTTGGGATTTTGGCAATTTTAATTGGGTATTTACGCAAATACGCAGCTTATCTGGAGCTCTGAAACTTGGTTCGCTATGCTCACCAATTTGTACATCATTTCATGATAATCAGCTGACCTGGTTAAAGAAACTGCATTTCTACTACCGAAATAACACTAAATATTCGGACACACTTTATTCTGTGAAACAGAAATGTATGGTTTCCCACAATGAAAAGTGTCCCAATACGGGCTACAGCCTCTCACAGCGAAACCCGTACAAATAACTTGCAAGAGTGTAATAACTACAAATCGCCACTCTGCAGGGGATCGCAACCTATATGAAGAGCACCTTAACTCTGTGTATGGACGATACGCGAGTAGACTGCCCCAATCGGTTTTCATCTATTTAACGTAGCACGCACTATTCATAAATATGCACAAACTGTTACTAAATAAACTATGTTAACAAATTGAATCAAAATCCATTGCAAATCATCTGAAAACAATGACCAAATCAAATAGCAACTCATTTCCTCATGCAAGTGGCCCTTTTCACTCTAGCCGGATATCCTGCTTTTGCATTGTATCATTTTCATAAAGTTTAAAATATTGCCTCTTTAGTAGACTTTAAGTTTTACAAAACTTTCAAAATTCAAAATAAACACATAAAATTTGGGTTTTCAGTAGTGTTAATGGCACTACTGGTCTTCCATACATTTAAAAATCGGGCAGACGTTCCCCTTATAAGGCAGCAGAAAATCTGACGTATTCCGAATGTTAGCTGTCACCACAGACGAAGGTCCAGATATTGGGGATTATTTCACGTTTATTGAATGGAGGTATCGGGTTTTCTTGGCAAAATTGATTAAAAACCAATAATGCATGTAAATAAGTGAAAATAAGAAAGTTTATTACCGATTTGAAACAAATTTATAAGATAATTTTTGGTGACACAATCACCTATTTACACATGGTGTGACGCGTCGTTATTTTTTATTATGAAACACACATATTTCTACCGTTTTTCTTACGAATATCCTCTCAGACCAAAATTTTTTCGGACCTTTTACTTTTTTCCTTGTTAGGTCCCGGACCTACTGGTAAATTTGTTTGTTTATTTGTTTATTAGTGTTTAATGGCCTATAAACAGCTAAGGTCATGTAAGGCCGGGCAAATGGGTTCGATCCCATTTTAACCTGCTGCATTGGGGGGGAAATCCCTAAATCAGAACGGAACATTTACATCGAGAACAAATATATTCAGCCCTGAAATTAGAATAACCTGACCTGGTGCCAGGTCCATACCACACCAAGTCACTTGGCCCCTTCCCCAAAAATAGTATTACGAATAATGTAATACTCACATAAGGGGTATAACCAGATTCAACTGTCACATACAAAATGCCAAAGACGTATGTGAGGGCCAAACCAGGTCTCCAGTCGGTATTCCGGTAAGGATGAACCCCGATCGTTAAATTACCCATCGCATGCTCCCACCTGCCACCCACCCTACTGGTAAAAGCTGCTATTTTCAGGCCCTGCTAGTCTACCCCACAGGCATTTGGTGTGTTTTGGCTTTCATCGGTATAACAGGGCTTAAAATTGCACTAAGATAATAATTTAGGAAGTCCCGACTTCCAGCCATGAAAATTTGGAAGTCCCAGGCAAATTGTTTGAAAGTCCTCTCCACCGAAGCATTTGACGTGCAAAACATACATTTGAAATAGCAACTTTACTCATGAAATTTGTCATTTAACATTTATTGCAATAATGTTACGTAACATTTTCTATTTCAAATGCCTGCACCTCAATCTTCCATTCCATTCAACTACATGTTTGGATAATATAAGGTTTGATCATGTCCAGCCATGTGTGCAAACGTTTGCTGTGGCCCGAGGGAACTGTTTGGAACTGTTCAAACAGTTCCCTCGGGCCACAGCAAATGTTTGCACACGGCTGGACATGATCAAACGTTATTGTTACATTTCCAACAAAAAACTTATGTAATTTGAGCATTATATTCAGTATTTTCAGTACTTTTATAAATCGTCCCATTCAAGTAGATAATTTTCGGTATTCATATTCCGGGGCCGAGTCATGAACGTCATGAAGTAGTGACGTCATGAAGGCACTTCCGCGTAGTGACGTCATGAAGGCACTTGGTGTACGCGCAGCCCCGGAATGAGCATTGCCTAAAGCCATATGCAAACAGAATGCACTATATGTTTGCACATTATGTGCAAACAACGGAAACCATGTAACAATACATAAATAAACTGCATACATGTATATTTTCAATATGTTGTATTGCTTCTTGTTTTGTATGTACATAAAATTGTTTGTTGATTTAATCTCAAACTTAGATTCAAGCATTTTGATCGGTTGCTAGTTCACAGACATACCATGCCCAAACTGGCACACTGTATGTTTGTAAGGTTAACATGACCCAACGAGTATATCAACCAATTAAAATGCTGAAATCTTAGTTAGAGAACAAAAATGTGACTGAAACACTGTCCCATTAAAAATGTTTGTCTTAAAAACACTCATTTTGAATTAAAATCAATAAATGTGTCTTAATTTTATTGTTTTACCACAAACATGCATGTTGAGTGAGGGATTTGACCCCTCCTTTGTGAACAAATTATGTACGCCCGCAGCACGACATACTTTGCAGAACATACGATTGCTACCAGAATTGTGCTCCAGCCAGTCAAATTGCGTGAGGCCGTCCTTAAAAAATTGTTTGTTTCCTGTAACCCGACCCAGAATTTTAGAAGTGGGTCGGTCGGTAGGCAATTTCTTTTTTTTTCTGTCACATGACATATTGAATTTAAAAATTAATAATATTAAAAAGGTACAATATTTTAACACTTGCATTGCAAGTTATAAATATTGTACCTTTTTAATATTAATAATTTTTAAATTCAATATTGCAAGTCTTGCAATAAAAGTATGTCAATTGCTGTATGTGTTGTTGCATGAACATGTATACCATTTAGGGCCAGAGATTAAATGAACCCTTTTAACCCACTGTAGCACTAAACTGAACAAAAATAGTAAAAAAATAAATAAATTGTAAACGAAATTGCAATAAAAAAATCGGGTCGCACCGTTTTTAGCGGGTCGGTCGGGTTACAGGAAACGGAGATATAATTATGGATGGCTTGAGCCATGTTTAGACACGTGATTTCGATTTCTGCACTTTACTATTGCTGCTAACAGACTCGATGCTAACAGATTCTGATGAGACATTGTCAATTTTTCGTTTTTTTGCTTGCGAGACACCAAAATCTAGTAATGAACGTTGCGACATTTTGGCAAGTTGTGAAAGTTATAGGAAAATTATTTTAATATATATACCGTTGTCTCAATTAACGTTTTGCAGTAATTATTTACGTAAGGATTGATGCTGCAGCATATGTGTCATGTGTTGCGGCACAGTTCTTTAATTATACATTAATAGTGTGTTCATTTTCTTTAATGTCATTCTTCCTCTATCTAATGCCGAAACAAAAAGAAGTTAACGGGAAAAGGACAAAATCCCCCCGGACATAATCGCCCCCATGACTTTTGACACAGGAGGACAACATCCCCCCGCCCCCCGTCTAAAATGCAGGTAGGACAAAATCCCCCCTGTCCAAAATCACAGGTAGGACATAATCCCCCCAATCAATATGTTTTGAAAGAATCATTGCATTCATTGGTTTTCAAATTTCAACCTCTAATCCTCTTTAATCAGGGTAATTGAATTGCCTGATTTCTTTCAAGTAGTTGATTAAGGATTACGTTATATTAAAACAAACAGAAATGAATACTGGAGTCAGGTTGTCTGTCCGTGCGTCCGTGTGTCACTAAACTTAACATCAGAGAAATATTGTTATAACTTCTATTTCCTTCATCTAAAATGTTTAATATTTCACACATGCATTCCTGTAAGGCTCTACTACCATGCTGTGCCAAATCCACAACCGTCCAACCCCCGCTAATCCCACGGTCAAGGTCAAATACTTAGTCTGTTTACAAAACTTAACATACGAGAAATAAGTTATAACTTCTATTTCCTTCATTGCAGATTCTTAATATTTCATGCATGCATTCCTCTAAGGCTCTACTATCATGCTGTGACAAATCCCCGCTGATCTCAAGGTCAACGTCACATACTTAGTCTCTTCACAACACTTAACATCAGAGAAATTCGTTATAATTTCTAGTTCCTTGCTCGGATCTGCTTCACATTTCACTCGCATTGCTCCAATGGACCTCTACCACCCTGTGACAAATTCATGTTCGTGCCACCCCCGCTAAGCCCAGAGTCAAGGTCATAAGACCACACTCTGGGGGGGGGGGGGGGGGGGGGGGGGGGGGTGGATGGTGGGGATTTTGTCCTCCTGTGTCAAAAATCATGGGGGGGGGGGGGGGATTTTGTCGAAGTTAACACATGAGAAACCATACGTGCTGTGGATTTCTTTTGAGTTACAACCAGTACATCTACGCAGTTTGGTCAGATTTAGTGGTCTCGTGCTGAATTATCGCGGACATGCACAATGTATTAAAACTTGGTCGGATTTTTAATGGACAGACCGCTTAATGGCACCCTCCCCCCCCCCCCCCCCCCCCCACCCCCCCCCCCCCCCCCCCCCCGCCTCATGTTTTGTCAAAATATTTTTTTTATAATAAACATGTTTTGGCAGCATATGAGAATCGTCTCCTAAGACGATTGTTATGGGACCTGTTGGGGACATGTTACAATCTCGTGGTTTTGTATTGCTGATTGTGAACACGTTTTGGTCTTCGTCTTTGCTAGTCGCATAATAATAAGCCCGGTTTTGTCCGATCACGTCGTACATAATATGCACATGCAGTTGTAATCATGACGTGTGGAGGGTGAGACATGAAAGGTTATAAAGTCATGCCGATCTGACCTTCGATACACCCCGACGCGATGTCAACAAAGACACACATTTGCGATCAATTACACTTATTATTTCCATTCTCGACTCGTATGCGTGTTTTCTTATGAATTGGCGATGTGGCGATGTATAACCAACCAATTCCAATATTGGATGTCAGATCCTGACACCCGCACGGTTACACGTACCTGCCAGAAATGGGCGGAGCTTAATCCTATCACTGCCAAAATTACAGCGTATCAGAGTGTACGCTAATAACATTGTTTTGGGTCAACACTTGATTGACAGCGTAAGCCCGCGTATCAGCGTGTCGGCACCACACGCTAGTTGTTTGGCACCGACAAGATTAGCGAGTTTAGGGAGTGAAAGGGACGGACTTACTCATCCGAGAATTTAATACTTAACAAAATGGTATTCGAAATGGACGTCCGAGGGGCAAAATTTTGGCGTACGATAAAAACCAGAAACGAGGCAAAGCCACGAAGGCCAGGTTTTTTCCAAGCATAGACACTTGGATAACATAATTATACCCACTTTTGTAGACTTGATGGCCGTGGCCTGCATGTTGCGCCTTGGGGCGAGGCATGGACACTAAAAAAATAGATATAGTAGATGGAAAAACTTTAACAAAAATTTTTTTTTAACCGGACACACGGACGGACATATGCCAAAATGCCGACGATATCGCGCTTTCTGCAAGCGGGTGCGACAATGATGATAAACACCCATGTGAAGTATCAAGGTAATGGATGAAGCAGTTGCAGAGATATAGTACACGAAAAAACTTTTAACAAAAACATTCAAAGTAATTTGACCTTGACATTGGGCACAGGGGCCGCACGGTTGGGGGTTAGAATGAAAAAATGGATGATGATAAACACCCATGTGAAGTTTCAAGGTAATGGGTGAAGCAGTTGCAGAGATATAGTACACGAAAAAACTTTAACAAATAAATTCAGAGTAATTTGACCTTGACATTGCGCACAATGAAACGAGGCAAAGCCACGAAGGCCAGGTTTTTTCCAAGCATGGACACTTGGATAACATAATTATACCCATTTTTTGTAGACTAGATGGCCGTGGCCTGCATGTCGCGCCTTGGGGCGAGGCATGGACACTAAAAAAATAGATATAGTAGATGGAAAAACTTTAACAAAAAAACTTTAACCGGACACACGGACGTACGGATGGACGGACGTATGCCAAAATGCCGACGATATCGCGCTTTCCGCAAGCGGGTGCGACAATGATGATAAACACCCATGTGAAGTATCAAGGTAATGGGTGAAGCAGTTGCAGAGATATAGTATTAACGAAAAACTTTTAACCAAAAAACTTTAACCAGACGTACGTTAAAAAGTTAACGTTGAAAATGGCTAAGTCAATTACGTAGAAATAATAGGTGAAGGTAAAAAAATGGTCACATGTTGGATAGTTGTATGTGGTAGGCACCCTTGGTTATGAAGCTGTGAAAGTTTGGTGGTCCTAGGTGGTACAGTACCAAAGAAATGGACTTAAACACGAAAACTTAACATTGTAAACGCGAAAACTTAACATTGAAAATGGCTGGCTAAGTCGACTGCGCGGAAAAAATGGGTCAAGTTTAAAAAAAAAGTAACATGATGGATAGTGATATGTGGTGGGCACCCCTTGATTATGAAGCTGTGAAAGTTTGGTGGTCCCTAGGTGGTACAGTAACAGTAAAACAAAGAAATGGACTGAAACACGAAAACTTAACATTGATTGTGGACGCCGCCCGCCCGGCTTTCGCGAATCCAATAGCCTGGATTTTTTTTCAAAAATGGACGTCCATCATACGCCGCCGGGTCGAATTTTCGACGTACGGGAGCAATTTCTCGGCGTATATTATGCCCGTACGCCGCCTAACACGAGCGAGCCCTGGTATAACACTATATATATGAACAAGGCTTGCAACTTTGGTCGGACACGACCTCGTATCATAACACATTCCGCGATTTTATTAACGCTAATGTGAATATTTTTTATGGAAAGTGCACATGTTCATTTGAGAACTATTGTTATCTTGCTAAAATAACAAGAACATATTTATGCAAATAATATGGAATTACAGCTCCTTTTCCTAGGTCGGACACAACCTTGTATCATAACAAATGAAATAATGTGCTTAAGGCGCGAACGTCAATATTGTAGTGGCAAGTTCATATGATCATTTGAGAATTATCGATATCCTGTAGAAATACATAGAATGCATAGAAAATTACAATTTTAAACATGTTATTTTGTTATGTTATGAGGTCCTGTCCGATCAAAGTTAGCAGCCTTGTTCATATATATATATATATATATATATATATATAGTTATACCAATGAAAGCAGCCTGTGGTCTACCGCTGAGCCAAAGCCTATCCGTAGTGGAACCAAATCGCTACTAAACACCCATTTCTGTTCAGTGTCATTTGCCAATACGCATTGCATTTAGATGATTAGTGATTACATATGTCGGTGCTACAATACCTAGTGAGGTGCGTGAACGATATGTTTTGTTATTATGCCATTAATTCACATGCATAAATAAATAGCCGCAGATATTTTGTTGTTGTTGTTGTTGCTGTTGGCGAGAGATTTGGGTCATGTTTAATGGCGGGCAGGCCGTGGCGGCCCAGCCGCGGCTAGCGACCCTCCCTGGTGATATGGTGTACGAACGGGATCAAAACTAAACTTGCAAACTGCACCTGTAAATGTATAGCTGCACCTGTATTTTTTGCATAGCTGCAGCAGTAAATATATGTATGTTATACATGTATACACCAGTACAAAATACAAAAGTTGCACCTATACATTTACAGCTGCAGCTATACAAAAATAGGTACATATATACATTTACAACTGCAGCTGTACATTTTACAGGTGCAGCTATACATTTACAGGTGCAGCTGTAAAATTGCAGGTGCACCAGTACGTTTAGTTTTGACCCCGTACGTTCACCATAGTTGACGTCGCTCGTGTATCACCTGTACATTGTTGTGATAAGCTGGCACGGCCCTACCGTATTTTGACTAAGAATGATTGGTAATTGAGCACCATATATAGTGTTATTATTGGAGATGCACAAATCCCCCCCCCCTCCACAATATTGATGTCAACAGCGACAATACCAGCGGCTCGCCAGATTCTGTTTATTGAACATGCCCATAATTCCAATAATAATGTCTGCAAATGTAACTGAGATGAAAGACGTCTTAATTCATAGCAAAATACTGCAATGGCGAACAGTCCCACTGGGAGGGGCTGACTGGTCAATTTACAATATTTTGAAAATTGAGAACAGTCAGATATTTCTTAGGGGGGTGGGTGGGGGGGGGGGGTCCATAGGCACATGTATAATACCAGCACACAAACCATGCACATTATCACGCAGTATCATCAACGCATGAGAAACACCCAATATGGACACTGTAATATATTTGCTGATATCTGTGGGAAGGGCAATTCCGGTGTCCGGTATTGTTAACAGGCAGTTTAGAGAGCTGGGCCCGTTTCACTAAACTGTGACGACTAAAATGTTCGTAAGTGCAAATTTAGGATCATCTGGAAATTCCAATTGATGGATTTACATATATTGAGCATAGGCTGCCTACACAAAACAGTGTGAATGTGAAATTGACAGACTATCATACTTTTGCACTTACGAATATTTTAGTCGTACGCAACTTTGTGAAACGGGCCCCAGGAACAGTATCATTGTCATCAGTAACCTCGAATTCATCTACGATTCTGTTAGCAGGTTAGTTTGTTCATCTTTATCACAGGCACCATGTAACGTCCGTGCAAATGGCATAGACCATCAAAGGTGCATGTAATAATGAAGTCATATATCCACCAGATAGTCGTGTATTGTTATATTATATCATCACTAATCTGTTTCAGTTATAGTCTATAGCGAGCTACATTTTATTATTATGGACAACTATTTCATTGGGCTTCTGGTGAATAATACGAGTAAATAGGTAACAATTATATTGCAAATTGAACAAATATACATATTACTCTATGTGAAATAGATTCAGATTAATTATCAAAATTATTTTGCATCGTGGAAATACATAACACTTATCAGAACACAATTACAGCCATTAAAATAATTATTTTACAATGATATATTGAAATCATATGGACATTATTGTTAGCTGATTAGTATTTGGGGGCCATGTTTCAAAATGGCCGCCAAATGTTCGTGCCCAGTTTTTCAAAGTTCCACCTAGTATAATTTAAAAGACACACGTATATATCACTCAAAGCAACATTCACTTTGTCAACTAGAAAATATATACGGGTCTTTATGACAGGCCCTGGATTAAATTATATATCTGCATGTAATCTGATCAGGGTCTTCACTGTTTGCCATTGTGTAAACCGTCAATATAATAAGTCGACTGTGGCATTTTCATTTGGCACTAAACACATGTCTACAATCTGCATACAGTCATCAATCACACAGCCAAACATAATGCACCTCGCTTATCGGCGGCCTGCTTCAATTCTACCATGGCCGCCATAAACGGAAATGATAATTTGCAAAAACGACAGAAGTTTGGCCAAAGTACCGATACCATCAAATGTAGCTGAACAAGACGCGTTTGATGCGCGATTTTTCATAAAAAATTAGTTACATAATGAGGACAAAATAAAAGAATACGTACTTTAAATCGGAGGGCTTCTGGATGTTTCAGTACTTGTTGTTGTTGTTGTAACCACGTGATCACACGCATTGAGTACTAACTATACATTTGTAAAACTGAACATCTCATCAGCTATATATCACATAATCATGAGAACATCCCCATAGTAAAGACCCATCATAATACAGCAAGTACGCAATCTAATCTTCAGTGACAATTTTAATAGTGTTTTTGCCTGCAATGAAATGAATGCATTTTGTTAATTTGACTCCTTAATGACCTTGAAAATGACCCCAACATGTCAAATCTGAGAGGGAACCCACTCCTAATTATCCTGTATTTATGGGCATTCATATTGTTGGATACCAAACATTATTGATATCCAGAATTTGAATTACGGTTATCTGGTAAATTTAGAATAATAAAATGACTAACGTTTCATAATTTTCACGAGAGATGATGATGATGATCATCATCATTATCATCATCATCATGCTGATGATGATGATGCATATGATGATTATAGGGATAATCCACGATTTACTGTACATGTCTGTTTGAACTACTCATGTCACTGACCGAATAGTCTGATTACTTATTTTGACACACTGGTTTTTGTTGTTTATGGCAACAGATCACGTAATTTTCTCTGGCCTTTTTACATGGACAACGCCTTGTGTCACACGTGTTCGTGCATTTACCGATGACAAGCTTCCATATGGCAGTGGATTGAGACATTTTCCGGGCAATATAATGCCATTGTCACTCACCTAACCATAGTTCATTGGATCTGTAGTTGAATGGGGATCATTTAGAAGGCACAGGATATTACTCACAACAGAATTGCTCTATGGATTAAACCACTGATAACATGAGGTTTTGGCGGCGAAACTCGGATATGCCACTCCACTGCAAGCTCGTCGAAGGTCTGAGATTCTGTCTTGGACCAGTCCGCACATGAGCAAGATATTCATCAACATTCTTAGCCATCTCTTCAGGTAACTGATCTGACTCTGCAAAGTCGGCTATGAATTCATGTGGTTCACACGAGAGACTGTTTTTTTTGGTGTTTTGCGCCAATCTTGCCCAAAGTATCGTTGCCAGTGAGGACATGCGCTTCCAATATGATCCTGCACCGTCCCACTCCAATATAAAGTGGTAGATGACGCCAATTTTCACCGGGGCCAAACTCTACCGACAACTCCTGAAGTCCCTTCTCACGCAATTGAGGCATACACCGAAGTAAGGATACTATTGTATATGTATCATTGGAGATCACAAGCACCCGACTATTCCCACGATCCACTTCTCAACCACAGTGCTTAACAATGCGATGATCGGCTTCTTCTACGTCAAACGTCAGCGCTTCGATAGGTACCGCATGTTCAGATGACAGTGGTGTTGATGCCCTGCCAGCATGTAATATCCATGTAGCATGTGTGCTGGAACAACTGCCTCGTCTGTGATGCAGCCACTGAGCACGACGGTCAGCTTGATCAGTTCGGAAGTTGATGCCAGCTGGCGAGCAAATTGGATGGATTTTATTTGTTTGTGATGTCCAGAACTTGTCCAGCTGGTGCGGTATTGGGATCTTTGGTGAATTATATGAGGTCAACAAACCCTACTCCTCCAGCACGACGGAGCCTGTCCCCAGCTTTAATTGACGACTCCAGGTAACTGTCAATAAGATGTGGAGATTGGTCCTGGAATAAACTGCATGTCCCGCAGACATGGCATAGCTAATTAATTGTGCGATCGAATGTTCCAAATGATGTTTATTTTGGAAATGATCGAATTTTAGATTGACAGTCGAATGTACACATACATTTCACCCAGGAAATTGTTTGTCATCATCTGTTAAATTCTTTTCCAGATCGGCATTAAGTGCACTCTTGGGGTGATATCATGACCATATATGGAGTCGAGTGACATTCCCCGCTCTTTGACGATCTCAATGTAACACTGAGCTGCTGCTATCAGCTTGGGTGACAGAGTCACATGAGCTGTAGCCGCCTTGGCAGCTGGTTGTAGTCCATTTGTGGAAGTCTTTTTTGATATGGTGGCAGAAAGGTGTTTTTTTCTTTTATAGGAACCGCTCGTCCCTGCATTTTTGTACCAGTTGATCTCCATTCTCTTGCATCTGTAGCAGCCGTACCCATAGGTGTTTTAGCAGATGGTCGGTATGTTGGTGTCATATGGGTATACATGGTGCATTTGAGTGGATTTCGTTGGTTTTGGGTAATTTACATTATCTTCAGATTGACCGTTCCGAACATGTAGCATAGTCGGCATATATATGGATCCGTCTAAGTTTACGTTAACGTTTTTGTCTAATTTGCGTTAAAGATTTCGAGTATCCACTATCTCTGTAACCGTAAGTGGGATTGGCTTGAAACATCATATGAGTATTAGTCATCATCCATATTTTCATATATTTTCATTCTGTGGCCCACTCATGCTGCCTCGATACAGTATTTTATATGGCACATGGAGTAACCAAGTCGGCCATCTTTGTGTGTTATGTTCAATCCATATTAGAGAAAATAGTTTATGTATGCGTACAAAGCAGCTATATGAATATGGTAGATATGTTTGAAGAGCATATGCATGCGTTTAGAAAGATACTGCATCTCCAATTTATTTGTTTATATGAACATTATGAAATGGTATATCAACCTTACAGGTTATCAAATGTCACTATTATGAAATCATGGTTAAATCTTAACTTTCATTGCATCAACAAAATACAATAGTGTACTGTAATCGGTGCCTCTCTACTGATATTGTACACTATTTGAGCAATATACCTGCATGTATTAGGCAATGGTCATGGTGAAAGAGGAACAAACACGTTCTCGTATGACACATAGTGTATTTCACTAGTTATACAAGTTATACATGTTTGCTATATACATGCTTTTATAAGTATATGTGCCAACTACACATTTACAATCATGTTCCTGCTGATGACTTGGACATGGTTGAGGAAATATTATTAGAATGCACGATAAATAGTGTGCACATTATCTGGAACCGGGATATATATATATATCCCAGTTTCATCGGTTCTACTACCCATTTTTATTTTTCATGTCAAACAAACTAATTTACTTGCTGTGGCTGTGTCATCTGGAAAATGTACAAACAACTTATTTGTCCAGTTTTAATCCAGCTTAGCTTGCTCATATTATTTATAGTTATCTTAATGTTCTGTCTTTTAGTATTTACTGTGTCATACATGGAGTAATATGTGCTACAAATCGTTCATTCTGTATGGTAAGAAAGGTACATTTTCTATATACAATGTGCAAATTAGTACCTGCGAATTATACTATTGACAGTGTTAATTATATTTATTTATTTATTTTACATACTGATGTTTAAAGACCTGTCAGCAGCTGGCTGAGAGTAATAATTATATGTATCAGAGACGTTCATATTGGAATACACAACGTAGTAATCATGGTAATTGTCATGGCTCAGGGCTCCAGATAAACTGCGTATTTGATTAAATACCCAATTAAAATTGCCAAAAACCCAATTGAAATCAGAAGTAGCGAGTATCAAAAAGCAATACAAAATTCGTGATACATGTATCATGCTGCAGAAAACAATAAACATACCACAAATATAGCATATATTTTTCTTATTTTCCATGAAAATACATCTTGGTATTTCATTAGAATTATCTCCAAGGAGAAAATTCTAATGAAATGCCAAGATATGTTTTCATTCCGAAGCAAACTATTCAATAATTGCCGTCTGTTGATGTGTAAACAATAGTGTGATTTTATTTTACCCAATTAAAATTTTTAAATACCCAATTGCTTCATAAATGATGTAGTGACAATACTCAATTACTAATTCCTTATCTGGAGCGCTGATGGCTGCATAAATATGAAATGAACATATAGAGAGACGAACAGACATGCATTCTGCATCTGCAATGTGTGTGGATAACTAATACATGTATACAGGTGTTAGTAGCTACACGTTCATATGAACCTTTCATAAGTATCTGGCAGCGTATACAGTAAGACAAATATTACATGTAAAATTGTCATCGTAAATTCAGTGGGTGGGGGGAATAGTTAAAACTACTTTGTTATACCATTGCATCGTGTGCTGTACATTATGTAATCAGAATATGGGCATCAAGCATATATTGCAAACGCTAATAAGTACAATTATAATAGACACAATTATATAATAGACACCAAGCGAAATTTGCATAATGAGAATCATAGCGTAGTTGTTACCTTCACTAAGTAAATGCGAAGCGAACGGACAGACGGGCGAACACTCGGACACACTGTATCTGAAGTGTGCACGGATAGCTATTAGTAATGGCAGTGCATAACATAAATGAAATTCATTACATGTACATTTCCCAATGTAAAACGTATGGGTGGGGAATAGTGAAATATACTTTGTTTTTAACATTGTATCATCGACTACAGACATCAGATAATCGGCATATATGCAATTAACCTGTCTAATGAACACTACTAGGTACCATTGACACAGAGAAAATACAAAATTACCATACTTTTATGGAGTTATTAAGGTAGATGTTTTGCCATTGAAAGTCAGTCGATTGGGGTAAACATGCAAACTTCTTCATCTGAATTAGAAGATATTATTTAATTGAACTTTATGAACACAATAGAAAACATAAAAAAAACTGCCATATCAGTCGTTTCTAGTGATGAAAAACAGTCGAATTTCAATGAAAACCTTTTCACAATTGCGGAATGTCCAAATGTGGTATACTTCAAAAAGGTGTCAAACATTCATCCACCGGGTTACAGAGCGAAGACATACGGCATAACAAGATATGTCTGCATAAATCCCACAAATGGGGGTGGGGGGTCCATTTCTGGGTGACAGCCTAAACGTCATTATGAACACGTTACCTAATAAATAGAATACCGTGCTAATGCCTTTTGATATAAAGTGTATCAGGTTCGGCTCGGAAACGGTAGGAATTTCTCGAGAAGCCTCGGAATTCCTACTATTTTCCTAGCCTTGCCTGATAAACATGATATCAAAATTCACTAGCACGGTATTCTCTATGTATTTTTAAAAATGTTTACATTTTTTACGAATCGTTTTTTCAGGCATCTCATACATGTATGGTGGCACATTTCTGCCATCTACTTAACGTGATAATGTGATAGTTAAGTCGTCTTAAAGGTACATGCCCACCCAGTAGGTACAAAATGTTCTTTATATCAGAGACATCATCTGAGACATTTTCTGGCAAAATAAACATTCATTCACCATTACCCGACCCACGTATTGATTGGCATTATTATATATTTTATATCAGACGTTAAATGTCACATTGATATCAAGGGCGATAATCTTGTTTCCTTAACATGTTAACGGACATTAATATTTATTCTTCGTATTTATTTTTTGATGTGCAATGATCACACTTTATAATCTGTTGAATATATTATTTTTTCAGGTGACGCATTTAATTAGTGTAAATAATGAAAAAATAGCACGCCTAATTTGCATATGAAAATAGCCTGATACCACCGCGAGTCACTATTAATAAAATACATATTACTAAATGATTATATCTGTATAGCGGGCACTTGTACTTTTTAGAACTTGTGGAATAGTGACACAATTATACACTTATTTATTTCCTAAAAAGAATACTTTGTGCCTACTGAGTGGGCATGCAGCTTTAACGCGCATTATAGGTCGTCATAACTACATAATTATCGCACCCAGAGGAGATAAATTGGACGCGATAACTAGCACAAAATCTAGTCTAAATCGTGATACTTCCCACTTGTGACACCGATTTTAAGACATTTTATCTCCACTTGTTCAGTTAGTAAGTCGTCTTATTGCGTCAAGACGACTTACTAACTGATCAATACGAGATTGTAGTGTATTAAGTCGTGATACTGTCTTTAATCGACTAGACAAAGTGTAGAAATTAAACTGAACATATATGTCATTAATGGGCAGTATCACGTTTTTGACTAGATTTCGTGTTAGCTATCGCGTCCAAATTAAGACGGCTTGACTTGATAATTATGGAGTTAATGCGACTTATAATGTGTAATAAGACGACATAGCTATCACGTTATCACGTTATGTGGATGACAGAAATATGCCACCATATGTATGCATAATTGGGTTCATAAATACGATGCAAAATCACAATTATATTGTTTTTATCCGAGCTATTAGCTCGGATTAAGTAACTATATGGAACTTCTCAGTCATTGTAGATAATATGCTAATGAGTTAAGTGGCGGTCGCAGTGTCTAATATGCTAATGAGTTAAGTGGCGGTCGCAGTGTCACTGTTTGCGGGTTTAAGTTTAGAAAAACACGCGGTACTACGTCATACAAAAGTAGTTCAACAACAGTAAAACAGCGAGTTATCTTACCGTTTCAGCGTAATACATGTGTTGTTTGCTTTTTGTGCTATATGTGTGTTACTGCAAAAGTTTGTGTATACTTTATAAACTATTAACTATTATGTATTAATATGAGTTCTTTGTCATGTATGTTGATATTTTGCGCAATGATATAGCTAGTAGGGGGTGGGATTTTCCCTGTGACTCTTTTCTTGAATGACCAATCAGATTAAAGCTTACATTCTGAACGGCTTGATAAAATCCGACATTTGACAGCGAAATGATGATGATTTAAAGCAGAAACATTTTTTTTTTTTACAGTTACATACTGTTTTAATCATCTTGAGCCATCGATATTATTGTCCATTTTACTTAAAAAATCAACCAATCTATAATGAATTTAGTAAAACAGTTCGCGCGGAAATCCAAATTTTCCAAAGAGGTACTAGCAAATTTTTGATAATTACACGTCGTGTGTGTTAGCGACTTGACGTTATACAGCATATACAGTACGATACACTTCACAAAGCGAATGCGAGAAACTGAGTTCGGATCGGCTAGAATTGGACAAGAATTTGGGCACAAGAATATCCAAAATGTTCGGGTGTATTCGGCTCATTTTGTCAATGGTAAGTCCTTGATATTATAAATAATCCGATAGTTCTACTTGTCAGCTGGTGAGACAATGTAAGCTGGTGTAATCATTATATTGTGTGTGAACCCCACCCAGAGCTCCAGATAAGCTGCGTATTAACGTAAATACCCAATTAAAATGGCCAAAAACCCAATTGAAATCTGAAGTAGTGAGTATCAAAACGCAATGAGAGCAATTGTGGTACCTTTATCATGCTGTAGAAAACAATAAACAGACCACAATATAGCATATTTTTCCATGAAAACACATCCAAGGAGACCATTCTAATGAAATGCCAAGATATGTTTTCATTTCGAAACAAACTATTCAATAATTGCTGTCTGTTGATGTGTAAACAGTAGTGTGCTTTAATTTTACCCAATTAAAATTTTGAAATACCCTATTGCTTCAGAACTGATGGAGAAAAAATGCTCAATTACTAATTCCTTATCTGGAGCGCTGCGGCCACCCACTGAATTATAATGTTTGACACCCGTGCTGTCACTGTACTTAACATGCTTAAGACGTGCGAGATGGTGTATTTTGATGGACCTCAGACATTAAAAAATTGCAGTTTGTGTGGAATTTTATGAAAAATGTTTACAGATTTTGCAATATTTTCTGTAAATCATGCCAAACGTTGATGAAATTCTCAGAGAAATTTCAGAATGTCACCATGTTGTCACCATTCAATGTTATTTATGAAAGATGTTGTAAATTTTGTAAATATTTTTCATCAAAATGCGTACATGTTTGTACATGCAAAATCACATGGCGCATGTCATATGTATACACTTTGTCCTAAATTGTCAATATTTCAGTGATATTTCATAAGAGTACACCTTTTCCTTTTTATTTCTCCTCAAAAGTGCATGTAAATGTTGTGACCACTCATCTGAACCGTCTCAGCAAGAATGTTCAGATCGTGTATATGCAACATATACTTCCGAGAAGAAATAATAAAAAGTTATTATATTGTAACTAAATGTGCAAAGTTACAATATCCGACAAGTACACATGTACTTATTTGTTTTTAATATATATCTTGTATATGTTTCAGGAAAGAAGGCAGAGTTGTATGACCATCTCAACCCAAACTGGGCACCATCAGTTAATCTGGGCGGACAAAAGTGGGCATCATCTACATCAAGATATGATCGGCAGCAGGAAAAGAAGAGAAGGAAGCCAGCTGAATCCACAACTATTGTTGGACCCGATCACACTGAGACGGGTATGGATATGGGTGACATCGTTGATGAAGACGGCGTTCAGTCACAGACTGATGTTGATGGTCCACTCATGGAGGCTATGTTGCTGGAGCTGCAGGAACTGCGTACAGAGAATGCGGAGCTGAAGGAAAAAGTGGCCCATTTGGAAACTAAAATTATTGCAAGTTATTTTAAGGGTAGTGACGAGAAGGTGAAACAGGATTACCATCATTCACAGTACTATCTACAGTCAAACCTGTGTATAAAGACCAGCAATGGGAAGTGAATAATCTGGTCTTTGTTCACAGGTGGTCTTTATTCACAGGGTCATTTATATAGTAATTGTGCCATTGGGACAACACAATTGTGGCCTTTACAGCCAGGTGATTGCTATTCAGAGGTGGTCTTTAGCACAGGTTCGACTGTATATTGTTTAATTTTCTGGAGCATCACCTGCCATCCAGTCTGGTCATGCCCAAATTCAAGGTAAGGCTATTGACATTAGTGAAATTGCGACTAAATTTGTGAAATCTCTTTCTCGCGTATGAATCAACAATATCTAGACTTTTTACACGGACAATTAACTGTATGTACAAGCGGCTAAAGAAACTCATAAGAGGGCCAGAGCGCGAGACATTGAGAAAAACCATGCCAATGGAATTTAGGAAGTACTTCGGCCACAGGTATGCAGTGAAAATTGATTGTTTTGAGGTATTTATTGAGAAACCAAGTGGTTTAAAAGTCAGAGCAGAAACCTGGTCTTCATACAAACACCACCACACTGTGAAATTTCTAATTATAATTACTCCTCAGGGCAGTGTGTCCTTCATATCGAAAGCATGCGGTGGTCGTGTGATTGACAAGTTTGTGACATAGAAAAGTGACTTACTGTCCAAGTTATTACCTGGGGATTTAGTGTTGGCGGACAGAGGATTTGATGTCAAGGACAGTGTTGGCTCGGTAGCTGCAGAAGTGAAGATTCCAGCATTTACGGAAGGTCGTGATCAGCTATCCCCTGTGGACGTGGAATCAACGCGTAAACTTGCCCACTTACGAATACATGTGGAACGGGTTATTGATTCAGTTCGACAGAAATATACTATATTGAACAGTTGTCTTCATTAATTGTCTCATGAACAAGGATAAGTTTGGTAAGACGGTCACTGACAAAATTGTTACCGTTTCGTGTGGACTAGCTATAGTAAATTGTGTGACTCAATTGTTGATTTTAACTGAACCAAATTGATCGAGTAGCACTTTTATTGATTTTTTAACACTCATCTAGAAACATTTTATAATGGCGCATATTGTATTTTTCAAGTGGATTGTCTTACATTTTCCACCGGCGCGGAGTGCAGCACCAGTGTAATAATGATAATTAAGATGCGCCATGTGATTTTGTACCTACAAAAATGGGCCTAATTTCATAAAAAAAAATACAAAATTTACGATATTCCGCATTTGCTTTGAGAATTTCATCAACTTTCAGCATATTTCATGAAATTGCGCACATGTTTGTAGGTACAAAATCACGTAAACTACAATACTTTTCAGTATATTATTATCATATTTTCAAGATGGCCGCCAAAAATCGGGTATTTATGAGATTTCGGTTGACTTGCTACATATTTGTGTAATGCTAAGCGCCTTCACCTATATTCAAAGGTTAATTATTTCAACTGGAATAATATTGCAGTTAATATACTCATTGTCATAAAGCTCAAAATGGCCGCCAAGTAAATGGCAAATTCATAGTAATTTATTAAATATAGCTGGGAGAATTTGGTTGGGGAGGAAATCAACACTTCTCTCACTTTTCCCTGAGATTCCGTAACTACTAAAATGTGGAAATATATTGAACCCTGATTTGATCGGATAATACCATCATGCTCTGCGATACTTTTCATTTGTATTATGAATTAAAAAAACGTATATTTAAATAATTAGATATTAATTTAAATAAATATTTCGGCATCATTTACTCAATAAATTAAAATTGAATGTGTAGCTGAAATGAAAATGAAAGTAGAACGTTTTTGTTATATCCTCCGGGTTACAAATCGCTGAGGATTCCTATTTGAATTGGAAAATGATATGAATTTTAAATTTAGGAGACTGTGTCTGGAGAAAATGGACTGATGACATATGTCACCAGTCTAGTTCCTGAGCTATGACGGTGACATGAAAAAAGGGACTGATGACATATGTCACCTGTCGTGTTTCATGCATGACTGCTCGCTCTTGTTTGTAATTGTTGTAAAATATATAAAGTTTAAACTTTGTATACAAAACTATAGATATACCCCCGGCATACAAAGTATGTCGAGGGGCATATATAGTTTTCGTAATTCCGTCCGTCCACGTTAAAGAGTTTGTGTACCCATTATCTCTGTGACGGAAAGTCGGATGGACCTCAAAACTTCATATACTTCCTTATCATCAACCATATTTTCATTCCATACCACACTCATGCGGCCTTCATTTCCAAGGTCAAATTACTTAGACATTTGCATCCGTACGATTTGCCTTAAAGTCTTCTGCAACAGTAAGTCAGATTGACTTCAAACTTCATATACTTCCTTATCATCATCCATATTTTCATTCCATACATGTCCAAGGTCAAGGTGAAATTACTTTGAACAATCATGTTTGTCAAGATAAATATTGTTTTTGCAGCATTGATAATGTATACTGATTCGACGAATATATTGATTTTAAATGGAGTATATATGATATTTTTGTGTCAATATTAAAATGGTTGAGCACGTACTGCGAAGGATTTCAGGACTTTCAGTCCTTTGATTACTACATGTATTCTGTTTCATTACTTTCTGTGTACATCTGACACCCAGTGTATTTAAATACTTCTAGTTGATGTGTAGATTTGACACAAACGTTTGATGTCGTGCAACGACTTGGTTACAACCGACATATTACTTCCGATTGGTAGGGGGCTGTGTACTGGCAAGGTATGCCCCTGGTGTGTACTGCGTCGTATGGGCATATGCCTGTGGATACGCTGGCTGATTTATTGTCATGACAATCTGTTGACCTTGGCCTTGTCCTTGTCCATATAACTCGCCAACGGATGGCGTGGTTGCCATCACGTACCCTCCGACCGCGGGCACGGATCCCGCACCTCCAGCGGCATTTCGGGCATGTCCGGAATCTTTGGCGAGAATCAGAGTGCAGATGATGGACAGGCCGCCAGAGACGCAGCACAGGGCGAAGGAATAATGAAGGTCAAGCAAGTAATTTCTTTCCACGCCAAATATCCCAACGCCGATGAGAATACAAATACCTGCAAGGAAACATATTCGAATGGGAAAGGCACTATGTGATATGAACGATAAAACCCTCTTTAAATCATACCCAAATTTACTCCGATATTAAATATCTACAAGGTACGACATTCACCATCTTTTCAACCCGTGTACCTTGGGCCCGGCACTATAATTCGGTAATGTGTAACGCGCACGAAGGCGTAGATATTTAATATCTGAGTAAATTAGGGTATGATTTCAAGATGTTGCATCGTTCATACCACAAATTGTTTGTAAAGAAGGGGGCTAACTCCACAATGGGTTCACTACAAGAGTTTATCCGTGGTTAATGTCAATAGTGTTACCTCGTGAAGTTAGTCCGCTAGTTTCACCGACCCATTCAAGAAGGCCAGACTCCGGAATTGCCTGCCGACTCAGTCAAACATCAATCACAGTTTCCTTAAAGGTACATGCCCACTCAGTAGGCACAAACTGTTCGTTATATCAAACTGTTCGTGACATCAACTGAGACATTTTCTGGCAAAACAAACATTCGTTCACCATTACCCGACGTTGATTGGCAGTATTATACATTTTATATCAGACTTAAATTTCCACACTGATATCAGGGGCGATAACCGTGTTTCCTTAAAATGTTAACGGACAATACCGTTTATTATCTGTATTTATTTCTGATGTGCAATGATCATACTTTATAATATATAGGTGATGCATTTAATTAGTATAAATACTTAAAGAACAGCATGCCTCATGTGCATATGAAAATAGCTTGATACCACCGCGCGTCACTAAAGGTAACACAATTATTTCTTAATGAATATATCTGTATAGCGGACACTCGCACTTTTTAGAACTGGTGGGATAGTGAAACAATTACACACTTATTTAATTCCTATAAGGCCTTTATTTTTTAAATTGTTTGTTTTACGAACGACGAAATCTCTTAAGTGCCGTAGGAGGAGGAACAATTTTTATATGCCATTTTATTTTTTTCGTCGGGAGTTATAAACTGTATTAAGAACAATAAAAAGTAATTTTATTAATTAGAAAACTATATGTTTGTACATCTATATCTTTGCATATATTATATGTAGTCTTATGTTATTTTAAACATTAATTAATACGACATTGTACAATTAATACAACACGTACATGTGCAACAATAGCTTCTAAATAATATATTACAGGGTGTTGGATCACGTGGTTTCCGAACGGTGTGATGTTATGATTTTTTATATGTTTACAGTAAATTTTTCCTTCAATATCTTTAATACAAATGGAATGATGATTGTTATGAAACATAGTGCAGGAAATGCGAAACTATTTATCAATTATTGTACAATTTGCTGTAATCTGTAAACCTGTTGTTTTGGAGAAGAATTGGTTACCGTCAACGTAAATAAAATTCGAGAGCATGTGAATTTAAGAAATACCCAGTACTATAATCCAGTCCCCGACATAAAGACCCGTATACATTGAAATGTACCCGATTTTTCTCAATGGATTCCAGTAAAAGGTCCATTGTCACACATAATTGACCAGGGTAGACATTGGAACAATGGGACATTACTCTGCTGGAGACCATTTTCAAAATGGCCGCCATCGGCCATTTTGTTGTTGTTCGTTTCGGATCAAACTGGCATATAATCATGTGTATATAGCGTTTTGTACTAATTTCAGGTCGATGAATTCGTTTTTTACCATCATTTTTTCATTTCCACTGACGAGAGACATCAAAAATCAAAATGGCGCCCAAAAACCATATTTTATTGACAAAAAAATAATGACCGATTAATTTCGAATACTATTAAATTGCTATTACATTTTATACCAGATGCACAAATGTTGATAAAAAATGTACATGTACGTTTTTATATGGATTACTTGTTGTAATACAATGACTTCTTAATTCAACATTAATCAATATTGAGACGCGCCGCGACATAATGTACCTTCAGGTAGTTGTAATTATCGCCGTAGATGGTTTCGAAAAGTTAACATAATTTCTGCAAATGACGTCAGAATTTTGACACAAATTTCAGTCCAAATGCGGAATTCAATTCCGCATCGCGGAATTCAATTCCGCATCTGCTCTTAAATTTGCGTCAAATTCGTACATTATTCACGATCATTACGTTCAATTTCCCTTACAATTTACGGCGAAAAATCCAAATACCCGAAGGTACGTTATGTCGCGCGCGTCTCAATTATGTGTGGCAATGGACCTTTTAGAAATCCATTGAGAAATTTCGGATACATCTCATGTATACGGGTCTTTATGTCGGGGACTAGATTAACTCGTCCTCCTGGAAACTACTACGGTCTCCATCATTACTTCGCCATAATGCGGATTATCAGGAGAAAATCGCAGAAAATTGCTGATAATCAAGAGAAAATCGCAGAAAATTGTAGAACAATATCTTTATCGATTGAGCAAGCACAGAATCAAATAGATTCAAAAAATAGATTCTGCGTGTCAGGACATTACAATATGTGTAATGGCGTTATACCATTTAACAACGCTACCATTTTAAAAGTACCAGCAGGCGTTAAAATGCCAGCGATGTTTATTGTGGAGTTTCTTCTTCCTGAAAGTTGAACTGAATGCTACTAGTTGTAAAAATACATTGTGTTTATATACTACTAATTAGTTCTTCAATATGAGTGACATAACTCCAGTACCATCAACATCATCATTAACCTCAGCCGGTGCTGTCCTCGATGGTGTTAAACTTACACATAATGAATATTGTGATGTTGACTTGAAACAATGCATCATTTGTCAAAAGCATGACAGAAAGAGTCGCGTATCATCAACTCCCAATGGTCGCGAGAAAATAAAACATGCTGGGACAGTTAGACAAGATGTTGTTGCTAAACGCCTTCGAACCATAAACGATCAAAGCTATGTTTACCATGTTGACACATGCTATAAGGTGTATACAATGAAGAAAACCATTGAAGCTATTTCCAGAAAGGCAACTACAGAAGGCATGCGAGAAGTGGTAGAGATGGAGGTAGACCAGGGTGATGAATGTAGACCGCCAATGTCTCTACGCAGTGAAACACACGTCAGATCCAAGCCTAGTTCAAATATACATTCAAATTACATCCCCTGTGTCATATGTGGCAACCTTTCTTTGACAATTAAAGGACTAAAAAGCAGGGAAAAGTTCCGCATCTGCGAGAGGGAACGAGCAAAATTATTTTTACTTGCAACACATCACAACTGTGATGACGTATTTGACAGGGTTTCAGATGTGAATTCCGTAGAGGCTGTGTTTGCGGCTGATCTATACTGTCACAAACAATGCATCAATAAATACATTCTCAACTACCAGCGCAGCTCGGAAGAAGCCAGCGAAGATAGCCATATTGTCGCTCCAAAACATGCTCTCTTTCAAGAAGCAGTGAAGCAGATAGATCCTCTCCTGGAGAAAGATTATGGTTTCACTGTAAGTGAAATTGCATCCTTCATGGTATCTCTAAACACTGGTGACGATGATTTGAATATCCGGAACAGAGATGTGAAACAACTCTTGATTAATCACTATGGTGACAGGATCCAGTTTGTCAAGAACCCCAGGCGAAATGCATCAGAGATGGTATATTCGTCCCATGTTCGCCAAGAGGATCTTATTGTCAAAATCAAGAATCTAGACATCATGAGACAATCTGGTACGTTGCTGCGAGGGACTCATCCAAAAGGTTAATTTTGGATTGGGCGACAGGTTCTGTGATTCTGAAGAAATCAAGGAGTCATGGGAGAAGACTCAGATGCCAGATGGACTATTGACATTTTTTCTCATCTCTCTTCAATATTCCCAAAGCTCGCATGACAAGAATTCAAGCCCTCATGCATGATTATGATGAGGAAGAATGCCCGAATGATAGTGATGAGGAGGATAAATGATGATGAGGCAGACAATCAGTCAAAACACTTCACACTAGTTGCACTGTCTGTTTCAAATAATAACATACCACATACACAAGGGCCGACAAAAGACCCCAATGCATGCCATGGTTGGGCAAAGTGTGTACGGCAAGACAAGGAGTCGAGCTCTCATCACAACACTGAATCGCATTGGGGTTTCCACCAGTTATAATGAAGTCCGAAGAGCTCGAAGCCTCCTTTCCTCATATGCGGTTCTCAAATCAGAAGCTGACGGTACCCCAAATCCACCAGTCATTTTAATAGCAGTGATTTTTGCATCGGGGCCATGGACAACAGCGACTACTCGGACGAGTCATCCCTTTCAGGCACACATAGCAAGCACTATACTGCTATGGTATTGTTCCAGGAGAAAGTCAGTGTACCAGCTGCTAAGCCCAATGTATCTTCAACAGGCTTAACAAAATCGTCTATCCCCACTGTCAGAAGTTACCTTGTCAGATTGTACCACATCATGCAAAAAGTGTTGTTCGACCATCACTTTCACCAGATTTTGTCCTTCGAGAAAATAGCAACTTGGGTTTGTGTGATCCTGATCAAGCCGCGAAAGACTCTGATAAAACTGATGTTTGTCATTACACTTGTGCGCTCTGAACTTCCAATTTAATTTCGGCAAGTCTGCCAGGTGATCTTCCGACTTGGGGTAGCATTCATGTGCTTGTTGCTGAAGCAAATGTTCCTCTGATGATAGTTGGATTCCTACCAATGATTCCAAAACCTGTAACAGACTATGCTACTGCCCGCAAAGCTCTTACAAACTTCCAAAGTGTACGTTCAACAGTTGAACCAGTCTATTCTACCAGTATTCAGTGATGAGGGGGTGTTTCAGGTAGTAACAGAAGTGGTTCTGACAGAACCTGACACCTTTGCTGACATATACCCAATGATGGGGATGTTCCATTACTGCAAAGTACTCTTGCGCTGCGCTGGACGTTTATTGACAGGTACGGGCTTCGATGATGGATTGATTGAGGCTGAAGTCTTTGGAAAGAAAGTACTGCAATCAGTCCTAGCTGGTATGCTAATTGTGGGTGAAGTGCTCAATCTTCTGAAATGGAGAGCTTTCTGGGAAATGAATTCGGATGATTCACACACTCCTTTCGTACACTCTGTTGGTGATTTGAAGGATAGTCTCAGTGATCACAATATCCCCCCAGATCTGGTTGACAAGTTTCAATCTGTGGTGTCTAGCTCTGATAACTTGCGTGTGAAGCTTGAGGCATTCACAGCTGAGTGTGAAGCGAAGTCAGAGCTCTGCAAATACTTGGGCTTATTCGAGAACATTCTGTCTGTGATCAAGAAGATGATCACTGCTGACAGAGAAGGGAACTGGCCACTCCATATTGCCACTGTGAGAGAATCGATGAAAATGTTCACAGTGTTTGATTGTATCAACTACCTTAGGTATGCATAATGGTACCTTGAGAGGATTGAAGTTATGGAAGTTGAGCAACCCATGCTGTTTCGCCGCTTCATGATGGTCAGTTTGTGATCCAAGACAGAGAGGGGGGTAAATTCAGTGCCGTCTCACCTGACATGAAACTCGAGCAGACCATCAACAGATCTGAGAAAGGTCCGGGTGGACATGTGATTGTGGGCAGCTCGGGTGATGCTTCAATAGTGGCCGAGTTCGAACTCCTGTTTCACGAGATCACAGGAATCACCAACTCTTCAACCATCTGACCAATGCTGGGTTGATGGCACACCTTGATGCAACAGTTATACATCATGAGCTCCGTGGCCGAAAGGCAATTGTCTTTGATGAAAACGTATCGCGATTACTGGATTTCATCTCACAGCGTCAGAATCCATTCGCAGTGACCACAATAAATGTTTCATTACATAACATCGTGACGCACCAGCTGGTTGCTACAGAAGTGAAGGCTAGGCTGCTCAGAGCATTTGAAATTGGTGAGCAAATCTACCAGGGATACCGGAATGAGCGATTTGTTCTGAAGACAGTCAAGCTGTCTGGCACTATTTCTAAGGTTAAGCTTCCACGTTTTGACACACAGCCAGCCGCCGACAGTACCCGACAGGTAAACCCAAGAAACCAGTCGTCACTACTAAACAACTTGCTGCTAGTGTACGTACTGTTGAGATAGCTAAGCAACGAGGTTACACAGTTGAGCAAGTCGTGAGTCACGACCTTTTCGACACCAGCCCACTGTTTGATGGAGATGCCACATTTCCTCGCTGTACCAAGCCAGAAAAGTCAAAACTTGTAGCTGAACTTGAAAAGCACTTACTTCCAACAGATTCTGTGTTCAACCCTTCACATATGAAAACTGATGTTGTTCTTGACTTCATGTCTAAAATTAGACAATATCCAAACCTGTCGATCTTTCAACATTTCGGCCAAGCCATTGAAACTGTCCTCAACTATGCAAGGAGCATCTGTCATTCTGAATGTACCCACCTTGTCTTCGACTCTTACTACGAGCTGTCAGTCAAGGAAGGAGAGAGAGGGCGACGGGCAGAAGAAGCCGGTGGCACGATAGATGTAGTAGCCATGACAGAGTCAGTCCCCTATACCACAGCAAATGGGGAAGTTCTGGGCTAGTTCCAAAAACAAAGAAAGCCTTCAAATCCTCACAATGAAACATAGCACTAAGGGACCACAGTAACATTGTTGTCAGTGGAATGTTAGTGGACAATGAAGTCATGAACGCACAGTTTCAAGCGGAACCTGGATCAGCTGTTGATGTGCCCACGTGTTCTAGCTGCCAAGAGGAAGCAGACTGCAGGCTGATTTCACACATAGCATGGAGCGTAGAGAGAGGATGTGATAGAGTTGTAGTCATATCCAATGACACAGATAGTATTGCGCTCATCCTGCGATACATGACAGTCTTCAAAACCAAAGGTCTCAAAGAGCTGTGGATTGAATATGGAACAGGAGAGCACAGACGAAAGATACCACTACAACACACTCCATACCAGGCTAGGAGCAGATACCTGTAGTATCCTCATCAAAGCTCAGTCTCTCTGGTGACGACGCCGTCAGTAAAGTTGGCACAAAACATGCCGCTCTTGTGTGCCAGCCCATGTCCCTGACCAACTTTGCAGAAACCAATTCACTGACTGAGGCTGACATCCGTGTTGTTGAACAATACCTCGTTCGACTTTGGGCAGGTGCTCGCTCAAGCACAACAGTTTGACACATTCGATACACTGCGATATGATTGCTATCTGAAAGGTAAATCTCTAAATGAGTTACCTCCAACTTCCTCAGCCATATGTGGTCATGTACGGAGATGTTTCTTTGTGATACGGAATGCCATCACACTCCTGCAACCAAACCATGACAGTCTGGACCCCAAAGATTTCGGTTGGACCAACGAGAGCGGTGTTCTCGTCCCCGAACGATTTCTCTATCCCCTCCCACCTAACATTCTCGTGCTATGCCAATGCACTGGTAAATGTGACAGGAGGTGTAAGTGCAGATCCAATGACTCAAACTGTGTTCACTTTTGTCACAAAGGAAATGAACAATGTGTAAACAAGCACTAACTGTTGCGAGATTGTTGTTTCGTATCTAGTTTAACATCAGAAATGTCCTGCTTCTTGAAAGGGAGCATGTTTTTGGAGCAACAATATGACTATCTTCGCTGGCTTCTTCCAAGAAAATAAATGAGAAAATAATGAAAATAACATCGGAAATGTCATTACATCTTGTAATAATGCAATGTTAAACACATTTTTACAGAGTTCTAGTCTCTCTAAACACATGCATATACATACTGGAGAACAGCCGTTTACTTGTGAAGTATGTGATAATGAAGCACTGTGTTCAATACACCATCTGTTTTCTACTTCATTTAATCATTTAAGACATCAACCAGACAATTGAACACATTCTATACCTATCTTTACACTCAGTCCAAAATAACCGTTTTTCACTATAGCTGTTGGCAACCATTTTGTTTTTAGAGCTATCTCATCACTGGAAATGAGAAAATAATGGTAAAAATGACTTCCTCGACCTGAAATTAGTACAAAACGATATATTACACATATTTTATGCCAGTTTGATCCGACCAAACGGAATTTTTTTTTTTGACGATGGCGGCCATTTTGAAAATGGTCCCCAGCAGAGTAATGTCCCATTGTTCCGATGTCTACCCAGGTCAATTATGTGGGGCAATGGTCCTGTTGCTGAAATCCGTGGAGAAATATAGGGTACATCTCAATGTATACGGGTCTTCATATCAGGGACAGGACTATACTTGATTCTTAATGAAAGTTTTTGGATTTTGTATAGAACGTTTAGTGCAACCATAAAACACATAATACATTGCCTTTGGTGCGCTATATATCATCAAAAACTCATTATGTTTTGGCACCACATCAGAATCGTCGCCACAGAAAAAATGTTTTAAGGTGTTTCTCTGTGTTGGCAACAAATTTACACATTAAGTTTCAATTGTACTATAGATTCCATATTACACATCGTTCAATACAAATAACCGATGCAAATTCTGGGAATAAATACATTACTTTATCGCTTTAATATAGTAAGTTGTAGCCTATGTGATGTTTGCTATATGTATATTGAAAGTATAAAACACTTTTTCTGGGAATGTACCCATTTTGGTCTCGTCCAAGAACTTACCTCAATGATAAGTTTATAACATGCATAATAAATGAACGTTAAAAACATTTCTATATGAATAAATGATATTGCACTTTTGGCACAACTTAATTTCATCGTTACTCTAGGAAAATATTTCATTTTAAAATGTAAATATGAAAAACATGATATAATGTTTGAATCATTCATAAATTACATGCCAGAACAGAAATCAGATATAACAGAAAATAGCCACATACAAACTTGAAGGATAAACGAGAACATCACATTATCAAGTGGGGCAGGTTTAATATTCAGTTAAACAGGTCTACTTGATAGGAACACAAATGGAGTAGTATATAGGGAGTCAAAATGATACCACCTAACGGTGGTATCATTTCTCCACCCTATATACTACTCCACCACCCCCAAAAAATCAAAAAATTAGTTAACGAGGAAATTGTCCCACCAACCACGAAAAATTCAAAATTGGTGTCATAAATACATCATGTTGTTTTCACGTCCAATTGAACAGATAAAACAATAGTCTTAAAAAGGATTTATTTTTGTCTCGTTGTCATAAATACATCATGTTGTTTTCACCACGGTATTTTCCTCCTCCAATATAGATAATTTATTTCTACGATGTCGAATTGTAGTCCAATTATATTGGTGTCATAAATACATCATGTTGTTTTCACGTCCAATTGAACAGATAAATTTAATAGGTTATAATAAAATATTATAACAAAATGAATAATAAAATACACAACGAATTGGACGTTTGTAATGACTTGGATGAAGCATTTTACGCTGTTGTTTCTACAGTATTAAAACACGGTAAAATGACAATACTATGTGGTATCGAATACATGAAATATCAGCGTAATTTATTACGCTGCGATAAAAACGTTGCATTTACAATATTAAACCGGCAATTATGTCGCCGGTATAAGTATCAAATTTATGTAATGAAGCGACTAAATAGGATCGGAGAAACACATACCGAAACATTATCAAACTAATTTTATAAAACAGTTTGAAATCAAAGATTCGTTGACGGATATGCGTTTCTACGATATCACTTTTAACGAAGAAATTGGAAAATTATTAGAAGAAATTGGAAATTATTGAACAGAAAAAAAACAACTATTAGAGAAAATGGATAATACAATACAATTGGAATTGAAAATTTTTAATAACTGTGTTGAAGAAGTTTACGAAGCTTATGGGGGTTATAATCCTATATAAATTCTATAAAATGAGAACACTAGGCGATATCGAATATATGAAATACCAGCGTAATTTATTACGCTCCGATAAAAACGTTACATTTACAATATTATACCGGCAATTATGTCAACCATACAAGAGGCAAATACAAACATTAAGACGGATAATGCGTATCGGATATGAAACTAAGGTGTATTATATAAAATTGTTAAAACCCAACGATTTATTTACGAATATACATTTCTACGATATCGCTTATAAAGATATTGAAAAAATTATTATTGAACAGAACTAATTAATTAATTTAATAATATTATATATACACCAACAAAGTTAGG